>ONZH01030643.1:0-345642 GCA_900303285.1 Rhinella marina | reverse complement strand
AGATATACATTTTATTATAACTAGAGATGAGCGAGTAGTGAAATATTCGAAAGTTCGAAATTCGATTCGAATAGACCGCGAAATTCGACTTGAAGGTATGGATATGAGTAGTGGCTCACCAGTTTGTGGATAATGCTTGATGTGGTGCTTCTAATCACTGGGCTATACCCTTAGCCTAAATGGTTGTTGTATAAATAAGGTAGGTATGTGATGAGCACTCACATTACATTTGTTAAATGTGTGGCTGTAATTGTGTTTATATACGTAGCGATATTATGGTGTTTAGAAGGTCTGCTGTGTAACTTGAGTATGAAAATGAAGAGGTGCTATGTGATCGGGTAAAAGATTATAACATTTATTTAGCTATGTAACATAAAATGGCATTAAATAGTATGAAATAATTTAAATAATCAATTTCCCCAGCGCTGGTGCATATAAAAAAATTAAAAAAAGGAAAAATAAAAAATGTATAAAAATATATTATAAAATATATATAGTACAGAAAGTCTCTGTATGGCTGCAGCGTGATTTTATCCCTTGGCGGGGTAGCAGTGTTCAATCTGTTACGATATGTCTCAAAAGTATGAGAGTATGGGACAGGTATCAGTCTGTGGAAGAAAGGGGGTTCAATACGTTACCCTCCTGTAGAGATCTGAGGTCCACATTAGCGATGTGTTGTAGGGACTCCGCTCTGTGTGAAAACCGGCCGGCGCTCGGCTCTCCCCTAGTGGCGTCCCACGTGGGTGGCCGTCCGGCGTGTGGGTGAGTTGGCGCGCTATTTGAATTTGAGGAGCGTGCCGGAGTTAGATGTCTGCTTCGGCCGTTTCTCCCGTGCTGTCCTCGTGGGCGCTGTGTTGGTGGGTTGAGTTGAATGATCGCTCCAGGCGCTCTCACTTCGTTTCTCGTTCTGTTTGATTAGTCTCTTTGCTGGATATACAACGCTGCTTCAGCCGTTCTAGTTGGTTGGTCTCTTCGCTGGATATACAATGTATCGCTTGGAGACAATGTATCATTTAATTGTTGCAACAAATGCTTTTAGTTGTGCCGTGATTTGCAATCCACAGGATAATGGTCTTCAAACCAGACGCGTTTCAGGGCTAACCTTGCCCTTTCCTCAGTGATCGCGAAATTCGACTATTCGACCGAATATCGAATCCCATTAAAGTCTATGGGAAAAAAATGCTCGCCACTTGGAAATCTCAATTCGACTACTTGGAGGTCACCAAGTCCACCCTGAAACCTCAGAAAAGGATGCCAACACTGCTGGAATGCAACTAGGACAGCAGGGGAAGCATGTCTGGGTGCATATAACGCGCCCAAGTCGCACTATTACGCCACTATCACAGCCTCTCAACAATACACTCCAAAGACAATGTAACCTCTCTGTAAAGTGAGACCATACAAGGAAACCTTCTTTCCTTTACATTGCCATGGACCCCAAGCCAAACTAGACAAAAAAGAAGATAAAATTCTGCACCCCTTAAAATCACGTTGCCTATGACAACCACAGATGGCATAGGCAAAGGGGAAAGCAAATAGACCCCACCCCTAATTGTCATTGTGTGTGTGTGTGAGATGTGGTCAGACATGTCTTCTTTAAAATGTAAAAACAACTCAAACACATGCAGAAGCCTTAAAATGCCCAAATTGTTGGCGCTTGAGATGTCAGTGACCCGACCTGGCCCAGTGTCATGTCTAGCAGGTAAAGCAGTGGGGATGTTGAGAGATGCGTAGGACCGCAAAAGGCAGGAAGTGGCCGTGGGCTGGCCAGAGGCTCATGGAGAAGGCAGGCTAGAGCCCGCAGGGCCGCATCTCTTCCCTATAACAGGCCCCCACACAAAGCTCTCCATCGAGGGCTCTTAGGTCCTTGTTGTGAAAATATTTTAATGAGTGCGCAAAGTTACCTTGAGGTGAGCCCTCGAAAAAATTATATGGAGGCCCAAGAGGTGAGCCCTCGAAAAAAATTAAGTGGAGGCCAAAGAGGTGAGACCTCTTAAAAATTGTATTAAGGCCCAAGAGGTGAGCCATAATAAAAATTGTTTGTAGGCCCAAGAGGTGAGACCTCTTAAAAATTATGTGGAGGCCCAAGAGGTGAGACCTCTTAAAAATTATGTGGAGGCCAAAGAGGTGAGACCTCTTAAAAATTGTGTGGAGGCTAAAGAGGTGAGACCTCTTAAAAATTATGTGGCGGCCCAAGAGGTGAGACCTCTTAAAAATTTTGTGGAGGCCCAAGAGGTGAGACCTCTTAAAAATTATGTGGAGGCCCAAGAGGTGAGACCTCTTAAAAATTATGTGGAGGCCCAAGAGGTGAGACCTCTTAAAAATTATGTGGAGGCCCAAGAGGTGAGACCTCTTAAAAATTATGTGGAGGCCCAAGAGGTGAGACCTCTTAAAAATTATGTGGAGGCCCAAGAGGTGAGACCTCTTAAAAATTATGTGGCGGCCCAAGAGGTGAGACCTCTTAAAAATTTTGTGGAGGCCCAAGAGGTGAGCCATAAATATATAAATTTTTTTATTTACGGAGCAATTCTACAGCGGTTAAGGAGGAGGAGGAGGAGGTGGAGGAGGAAATGGCACTTCATACAGATGGCACTTCACTTTTGGCTGCTTTCCACTGTTGGAGAAGCAAAGTCCGGGTCAATCCACTTGCTGTTCATTTTGATTAGCGTCAGCCTGTCGGCACTGTCGGTTGACAGGCGGCTGCGCTTATCGGTTATAATGCCCCCGGCTGCGCTGAACACCCTTTCTGATAGCACGCTGGCGGCAGGGCAGGCAAGCACCTCCAAGGCGTACAGGGACAGTTCCAGCCACGTGTCCAACTTGGCGACCCAGTAAGTGTAGGACGCCGAGGGATCGGGGAGGACAGGGGTACGGTCTGGCAGGTACTCCCGCAACATCCGCCGATACTTGTCCCTCCTGCTGATAGCGGGCCCCGCAGTGATGGAAGTTGCACGAGGGGGTGCCATGAATGTGTCCCACACCTTGGAGAGTGTTCCCCTGGTGGCTGTGCGCCTGATCGATGTTGAGGGACTCTGGGAGACCCTCTCCTCTCTGCCGCCAGCGATGGTGGGTGGGAAAATCTCCATCATGTTCTGCACGAGTTCCCTCTGGTATTCCAGCAATCGATTCGTCCTCTCCTCTACCGGAATAAAAGAGGAGACGTTATCTTTATACCGGGGGTCCAGGATTGCGAAGACCCAGTACAGTTTGTTCTCCACTATCCGGACAACACGTGTGTCCCGGGAAAAGCAGCCCAGCATGAAGTCAGCCATGTGTGCCAGACTCTGAATAGGCATGACCTCACTGCCCCCACCAGAAGGATCACTTGCCATTTCCTCCTCTTCCTCTTCCGCCTCCTCTCCACCCCATCCGCGCTGAACCAATGGGACGCACACAGCCTGACTGCTACCCTCGCCGCCAGCATCCTCCTCCTCTTCCACAGCCACCTCCACGTCGTCCTCCTCCTCCTCCTCCTCCTGCAACTGCCACCGTGAAGCAGACAAAAGTGTGGTCTGACTGTGTAGCTCCGTTGCGTCTCCTCCTACCCCCGTCTCCTCTGCGTGCAATGCGTTCTCCCTTATTGCGATGAGTGATTCTTTAAGGACGCATAGGAGCGGGATGGTTACGCTCACTATAGCGTCCTCGCTGCTGACCTTCTTGGTGGACTCCTCAAAGATACGCAGTACATCGCATATGTCTGCCATCCACGGCCACTCGTGGTTGGCAAACTGAGGGAGCTGAGTTGGAGGCACGCGTGGATTCATAATCTGGTACTCCATCAATGCTCTCTGCTGCTCACACACCCTGGCCAACATGGAATAGGTGGAATTCCAGCGAGTCGGCAGGTCGCACAACAGCCGATGTTCAGGCAAATGGAGGCGTTGCTGGAGTTTTTTTAAGCTAGCAGCAGCTACAGTTGACTTCCGAAAGTGAGCGCACAAGCGCACTTTCACCAGTAACTCTGCCAGGTTGGGGTAAGTCTTTAGAAATTTTTGGACTACCAGATTAAAAACGTGGGCCAGGCATGGTACGTGATTGAGTTCGGCAAGCTCCAGAGCCGCCACCAGGTTACGGCCGTTATCGCACACGACCATGCCTGGTCCTAGCTGCAGCGGCGACAGCCACATCTCCGTCTGCTGCAATATGGCGTCCCTCACCTCTGGGGCGCTGTGCTTCCTGTCGCCCAAGCTGATGAGCTTAAGCACCGCCTGCTGACGTCTCCCCGCGCCAGTGCTGCAACGCTTCCAGCTAGCGGCTGAGGGCGATGTTAAGGCAGAGGAGGAGGAGGAGGAGAGGGGTTTATCAGAACCCATGCTGGCAATCTTGGGCGGGGGTGGTAGGTAGGCCGTCTCTGTTTGCGACCCCGTCCCCGCTTCCACTACATTCACCCAGTGTGCCGTCAAAGAGATGTATCGTCCCTGGCCGCAAGCGCTTGTCCACGAGTCGGTGGTCAAGTGGACCTTTGCGCTGATTGCGTACCTCAGGGCCCGCCTGATGTTACGCGACACGTGCTGGTGCAGGGCGGGGACGGCACTCCGGGAAAAGTAGTGGCGGCTGGGGACGGAATAGCGAGGTGCGGCAGCCGCCATCAGGTCGCGGAAGGCCTGCGTCTCCACAAGCCTAAACGGCAACATCTCCAGGGCCAGCAGTTTGGAGATGTGGCAGTTTAAGGCTTGGGCTTGGGGGTGACTCGAGGCGTACTTCCGCCTGCGGTCGAACGCCTGCGAGATGGACAGTTGTTGGGACGAGGAGTGTGAAGGTGCAGGCGAAGAGGCGGGGGAAGGGGAGGCTGAAGGAGAAGGCCCCAAAGTAGCTGAGGCAGAGGCAGATGTGGAGGTGTCCTGGCTGGAGGTCTGGACCGCAGTGGCAGCACACAACAAAGGGGAAGAGGCAGTGGCAGCAAGACCGGGCGCAGGTTGTATTGCGTTTGCTCTCTCCCACTCAGCCCAGTGCTTGACTTCCAAGTGACGCCGCATGCCTGAGGTGGTCAGATTGCTCTTCTCAGAGCCCCTACTCAGTTTTGAGTGGCAGAGTGTGCAAACCGCGCTCAGTTTGTCATCCGCACAAACATTAAAAAATCTCCACACCACAGAAGTACGAGGCCTCGATGGGGGAGCTTCGCGCGACTGCCCGCTGCCGGGAACAGCTTCGGCCCTGCTGGCTGTGGCCTCACTTCTCTGTCTGGACTGTCCTCTGCCTATGGACATCCCTCTGCCTGTGGACATCCCTCTGCCTCTGGACATCCCTCTGCCTCTGGACATCCCTCTGCCTCTTGCTGCCTTTTTCGGTGCTGCGCAGACCACCACCTCTCCACTGCTTTCCCCGCTGGACATCACCCCTGGCCAAGTGGGGTCGGTCATTTCGTCATCCACCACCTCCTCTTCCACTTCCTCACTCTGCTCCTCCTCCTGCCCACTGGACATTCCAACAGCCTCCCTTGATGGCAACTGCGTCTCATCATCATCATCGCTCATGATAACAGATGCTGGTTCAGGGTCCACATCAGCAGGAGATGGCGAATACTCAAGTGGTTGGGCATCACTACAAACAAATTCCTCTGCTAGCTCCTGGGATTCTTCCGGCACATCTGAAAAAGGACCCGAAAAGAGCTCCTGGGAGGGGTCAATGGTGGGATGACTCTGTTGGCCAGGTGTGGAGGAAGGAGGGTCAGAGTGAGACTGTGTGGATTACTGGCTGGTGGACAACTGTGTGGAAGCGCTATCGGCTATCCATTGCACCACCTGTTCAACCTGCTCAGGCCTCAACAGCGGTGTAACCCGCCCCCTGCTTAACTGTCCCATAAAGGCAGGGATTCTGGATGAGTGGGATCCTGGCTGACCCTCACCAGCACGCATTGTATCCCCACTGGCTTCAACAAGGCCACCAACAGCATTTCCGCGAACCCGTCCTCGTCCACGTCCGATTCCGCTAGCCCCCCTCCGCATTTTATTTTTTTTTTTGTTACAATATTTTGCCTTCACAGCCGTGTACAAACAGATCAGACGGTGTGTATGAACACTACGTATATACAATTATTTTGCAAGAGAACGCAAAGTACAGGTGCCAATGAAAAGGCTTTTTTTTTTTTTATATTTCTAGGTACACAGCCGTGTACAAACAGATCAGACGGTGTGTATGAACACTACGTATATACAATTATTTTGCAAGAGAACGCAAAGTACAGGTGCCAATGAAAAGGCTTTTTTTTAAATATATTTCTAGGTACACAGCCGTGTACAAACAGATCAGACGGTGTGTATGAACACTACGTATATACAATTATTTTGCAAGAGAACGCAAAGTACAGGTGCCAATGAAAAGGCTTTTTTTTTTATATTTCTAGGTACACAGCTGTGTACAAACAGATCAGACGGTGTGTATGAACACTACGTATATACAATTATTTTGCAAGAGAACGCAAAGTACAGGTGCCAATGAAAAGGCTTTTTTTTTTATATTTCTAGGTACACAGCCGTGTACAAACAGATCAGACGGTGTGTATGAACACTACGTATATACAATTATTTTGCAAGAGAACGCAAAGTACAGGTGCCAATGAAACGGCTTTTTTTTTTTTATATTTCTAGGTACACAGCCGTGTACAAACAGATCAGACGGTGTGTATGAACCCTACGTATATACAATTATTTTGCAAGAGAACGCAAAGTACAGGTGCCAATGAAAAGGCTTTTTTTTAAATATATTTCTAGGTACACAGCCGTGTACAAACAGATCAGACGGTGTGTATGAACACTACGTATATACAATTATTTTGCAAGAGAACGCAAAGTACAGGTGCCAATGAAAAGGCTTTTTTTTTTATATATTTCTAGGTACACAGCCGTGTACAAACAGATCAGACGGTGTGTATGAACACTACGTATATACAATTATTTTGCAAGAGAACGCAAAGTACAGGTGCCAATGAAAAGGCTTTTTTTTTTATATTTCTAGGTACACAGCCGTGTACAAACAGATCAGACGGTGTGTATGAACACTACGTATATACAATTATTTTGCAAGAGAACGCAAAGTACAGGTGCCAATGAAAAGGCTTTTTTTTAAATATATTTCTAGGTACACAGCCGTGTACAAACAGATCAGACGGTGTGTATGAACACTACGTATATACAATTATTTTGCAAGAGAACGCAAAGTACAGGTGCCAATGAAAAGGCTTTTTTTTAATATATTTCTAGGTACACAGCCGTGTACAAACAGATCAGATGGTGTGTATGAACACTACGTATATACAATTATTTTGCAAGAGAATGCAAAGTACAGGTGCCAATGAAAAGGCTTTTTTTTAAATATATTTCTAGGTACACAGCCGTGTACAAACAGATCAGACGGTGTGTATGAACACTACGTATATACAATTATTTTGCAAGAGAACGCAAAGTACAGGTGCCAATGAAAAGGCTTTTTTTTAAATATATTTCTAGGTACACAGCCGTGTACAAACAGATCAGACGGTGTGTATGAACACTACGTATATACAATTATTTTGCAAGAGAACGCAAAGTACAGGTGCCAATGAAAAGGCTTTTTTTTTAATATATTTCTAGGTACACAGCCGTGTACAAACAGATCAGATGGTGTGTATGAACACTACGTATATACAATTATTTTGCAAGAGAATGCAAAGTACAGGTGCCAATGAAAAGGCTTTTTTTTAAATATATTTCTAGGTACACAGCCGTGTACAAACAGATCAGACGGTGTGTATGAACACTACGTATATACAATTATTTTGCAAGAGAACGCAAAGTACAGGTGCCAATGAAAAGGCTTTTTTTTTTTTTTTTATATTTCTAGGTACACAGCCGTGTACTAACAGATCAGACGGTGTGTATGAACACTACGTATATACAATTATTTTGCAAGAGAACGCAAAGTACAGGTGCCAATGAAAAGGCTTTTTTTTTTATATATTTCTAGGTACACAGCCGTGTACAAACAGATCAGACGGTGTGTATGAACACTACGTATATACAATTATTTTGCAAGAGAACGCAAAGTACAGGTGCCAATGAAAAGGCTTTTTTTTTTATATTTCTAGGTACACAGCTGTGTACAAACAGATCAGACGGTGTGTATGAACACTACGTATATACAATTATTTTGCAAGAGAACGCAAAGTACAGGTGCCAATGAAAAGGCTTTTTTTTTTATATTTCTAGGTACACAGCCGTGTACAAACAGATCAGACGGTGTGTATGAACACTACTTATATACAATTATTTTGCAAGAGAACGCAAAGTACAGGTGCCAATGAAAAGGCTTTTTTTTTTATATTTCTAGGTACACAGCCGTGTACAAACAGATCAGACGGTGTGTATGAACACTACGTATATACAATTATTTTGCAAGAGAACGCAAAGTACAGGTGCCAATGAAAAGGCTTTTTTTTAAATATATTTCTAGGTACACAGCCGTGTACAAACAGATCAGACGGTGTGTATGAACACTACGTATATACAATTATTTTGCAAGAGAACGCAAAGTACAGGTGCCAATGAAAAGGCTTTTTTTTAAATATATTTCTAGGTACACAGCCGTGTACAAACAGATCAGACGGTGTGTATGAACACTACGTATATACAATTATTTTGCAAGAGAACGCAAAGTACAGGTGCCAATGAAAAGGCTTTTTTTTAATATATTTCTAGGTACACAGCCGTGTACAAACAGATCAGACGGTGTGTATGAACACTACGTATATTCAATTATTTTGCAAGAGAACGCAAAGTACAGGTGCCAATGAAAAGGCTTTTTTTTAAATATATTTCTAGGTACACAGCCGTGTACAAACAGATCAGACGGTGTGTATGAACACTACGTATATACAATTATTTTGCAAGAGAACGCAAAGTACAGGTGCCAATGAAAAGGCTTTTTTTTTAATATATTTCTAGGTACACAGCCGTGTACAAACAGATCAGATGGTGTGTATGAACACTACGTATATACAATTATTTTGCAAGAGAACGCAAAGTACAGGTGCCAATGAAAAGGCTTTTTTTTTTTTTTATATTTCTAGGTACACAGCCGTGTACTAACAGATCAGACGGTGTGTATGAACACTACGTATATACAATTATTTTGCAAGAGAACGCAAAGTACAGGTGCCAATGAAAAGGCTTTTTTTTTAATATATTTCTAGGTACACAGCCGTGTACAAACAGATCAGACGGTGTGTATGAACACTACGTATATACAATTATTTTGCAAGAGAACGCAAAGTACAGGTGCCAATGAAAAGGCTTTTTTTTTTTATATTTCTAGGTACACAGCCGTGTACAAACAGATCAGACGGTGTGTATGAACACTACGTATATACAATTATTTTGCAAGAGAACGCAAAGTACAGGTGCCAATGAAAAGGCTTTTTTTTAAATATATTTCTAGGTACACAGCCGTGTACAAACAGATCAGACGGTGTGTATGAACACTACGTATATACAATTATTTTGCAAGAGAACGCAAAGTACAGGTGCCAATGAAAAGGCTTTTTTTTAAATATATTTCTAGGTACACAGCCGTGTACAAACAGATCAGACGGTGTGTATGAACACTACGTATATACAATTATTTTGCAAGAGAACGCAAAGTACAGGTGCCAATGAAAAGGCTTTTTTTTTTATATTTCTAGGTACACAGCTGTGTACAAACAGATCAGACGGTGTGTATGAACACTACGTATATACAATTATTTTGCAAGAGAACGCAAAGTACAGGTGCCAATGAAAAGGCTTTTTTTTTAAATATTTCTAGGTACACAGCCGTGTACAAACAGATCAGACGGTGTGTATGAACACTACGTATATACAATTATTTTGCAAGAGAACGCAAAGTACAGGTGCCAATGAAAAGGCTTTTTTTTTTTATATTTCTAGGTACACAGCCGTGTACAAACAGATCAGACGGTGTGTATGAACACTACGTATATACAATTATTTTGCAAGAGAACGCAAAGTACAGGTGCCAATGAAAAGGCTTTTTTTAAAATATATTTCTAGGTACACAGCCGTGTACAAACAGATCAGACGGTGTGTATGAACACTACGTATATACAATTATTTTGCAAGAGAACGCAAAGTACAGGTGCCAATGAAAAGGCTTTTTTTTTAATATATTTCTAGGTACACAGCCGTGTACAAACAGATCAGATGGTGTGTATGAACACTACGTATATACAATTATTTTGCAAGAGAATGCAAAGTACAGGTGCCAATGAAAAGGCTTTTTTTTAAATATATTTCTAGGTACACAGCCGTGTACAAACAGATCAGACGGTGTGTATGAACACTACGTATATACAATTATTTAGCAAGAGAACGCAAAGTACAGGTGCCAATGAAAAGGCTTTTTTTTTTTTTTTATATTTCTAGGTACACAGCCGTGTACTAACAGATCAGACGGTGTGTATGAACACTACGTATATACAATTATTTTGCAAGAGAACGCAAAGTACAGGTGCCAATGAAAAGGCTTTTTTTTTTATATATTTCTAGGTACACAGCCGTGTACAAACAGATCAGACGGTGTGTATGAACACTACGTATATACAATTATTTTGCAAGAGAACGCAAAGTACAGGTGCCAATGAAAAGACTTTTTTTTAAAATATATTTCTAGGTACACAGCCATGTACAAACAGATCAGACGGTGTGTATGAACACTACGTATATACAATTACTTTGCAAGAGAACGCAAAGTACAGGTGCCAATGAAAAGGCTTTTTTTTTAATATATTTCTAGGTACACAGCCATGTACAAACAGATCAGACGGTGTGTATGAACACTACGTATATACAATTATTTTGCAAGAGAACGCAAAGTACAGGTGCCAATGAAAAGGCTTTTTTTTTAAATATATTTCTAGGTACACAGCCGTGTACAAACAGATCAGACGGTGTGTATGAACACTACGTATATACAATTATTTTGCAAGAGAACGCAAAGTACAGGTGCCAAAGAAAAGGCTTTTTTTTAAATATATTTCTAGGTACACAGCCGTGTACAAACAGATCAGACGGTGTGTATGAACACTACGTATATACAATTATTTTGCAAGAGAACGCAAAGTACAGGTGCCAATGAAAAGGCTTTTTTTTTTATATTTCTAGGTACACAGCCGTGTACAAACAGATCAGACGGTGTGTATGAACACTACGTATATACAATTATTTTGCAAGAGAACGCAAAGTACAGGTGCCAATGAAAAGGCTTTTTTTAAAATATATTTCTAGGTACACAGCCGTGTACAAACAGATCAGACGGTGTGTATGAACACTACGTATATACAATTATTTTGCAAGAGAACGCAAAGTACAGGTGCCAATGAAAAGGCTTTTTTTTTTAAATATTTCTAGGTACACAGCCGTGTACAAACAGATCAGACGGTGTGTATGAACACTACGTATATACAATTATTTTGCAAGAGAACGCAAAGTACAGGTGCCAATGAAAAGGCTTTTTTTTTAAAATATATTTCTAGGTACACAGCCGTGTACAAACAGATCAGACGGTGTGTATGAAGACTACGTATATACAATTATTTTGCAAGAGAACGCAAAGTACAGGTGCCAATGAAAAGGCTTTTTTTTTTTTTTTTTATATTTCTAGGTACACAGCCGTGTACTAACAGGTCAGACGGTGGGTATTTACACCTGGTATACAAAAGGGTATTGCAGGCACACAGAACCCAGAACACTAGAGCCAAAGAAACTGTATTTAAAAAAAAAAAATGTACACAGCCGTATACTGCCAGAAGATCAGATGGTGCATATACACACTAGGTATATAACAGGGTTTTGCAGCCAAAAAAAACGCAGAACAGTATTGCCAAATATAGTTTGGTATGTAGCAGAGCACCTAATACACCACTAATGCCTCTCTCTGTCCCTACTCCAGCAGCTATCCCTGAATACAGCAACCGTTCTCTGCAGACTGTATATTGTAGTAAAGCTATCACTGTACTGCACTATAGTAGCCCTGATAAGGGCTTTTAATCACGCTCCTGCCTGTCCAACAGCTAAAACCTATCTGTCCCTTCTCGAGCCTCTGTCCCTGACTAAGTTCACGCAGCATATGCGAACGAGCAGGAAGAGCTGAGTTTTTAATATTCGAGGTCACATGGTTTTTCCAGCCAATCCATGTAGACGCTGTTTTCGCGCTGCCAGCGTGCTCCGCGGGCCTGTCATACCCCCCCTGCATGTTGATTGGTGGAAAAAGAGCACCAGGGAAGGTGGGAGGGGAAACGAATTCTAAGTGCGCCATCGCCGTTATACTCGATTGAAATCGAGTATGCCGAATAGTGTAGTATTCGATCGAATACCGGCTCGATCGAACACTACTCGCTCATCTCTAATTATAACCCATATCTGTATATCTCTACAACATGGGAAGAAATAATGCAAGTCACCAGTACATACTAAATGGTAAAACACTGGGTAACACTAACATGGAAAGGGCCTAGGAATTTTAGTGAACAGCAAACTAAGCTGTAGAAACCAGTGTCAGACAGCTGCTGCCAAGGCCAATAAGATAATGGGTTGCATCAAAAGGGGCATAGATGCCCATGATGAGAACATAGTCCTGCCACTTTACAAATCACTAGTCAGACCACACATGGAGTACTGTGTACAGTTCTGGCAGACATAGCAGAGCTGGAGAGGGTTCAGAGGAGGGCAACTAAAGTCATAGCTGGAATGGGTGGACTACAGTACCCAGAAAGATTATCAAAATTAGGGTTATTCACTTTAGAAAAAAGACGACTGAGGGGAGATCTAATAACTATGTATAAATATATCAGAGGTCAGTACAGAGATCTCTCCCATGATCTATTTATCCCCAGGACTGTGACTGTGACGAGGGGACATCCTCTGTGTCTGGAGGAAAAAAGGTTTGTACACAAACAAAGAAGAGGATTCTTTATGGTAAGAGCAGTGAGACTATGGAACTCCTGAGAAGGTGGTGATGGTGAATTCAACTAAAAGAGTTCAAGAGGTGCCTGGATGTACTCCTGAAGCGTAATAATATTACAGGTTATAGTTATTAGATTTCTGGAGAAGGGTCGTTGATCCAGGGAGTTATTCAGATTGTGTGATTGGAGTTGGGAAGGAATTTTATCCCCTAAAATAAGGAAAATTGGCTTCCACCTCAGGTTTTTTTTGCCTTCCTCTGGATCAACTTTCAGGATAACAGGCTGATTTTAAGGATGTATTTTTTCAGCCTTATAAACTATGTTACTATGTTACCATTAGCTTCTTCACCTCCTGCTCAGACCCCCCTCTTTCTCCTCCATGTGACAACCATAATGGAATGGGTGGCAATGAGAAAATTATTCATGGCTAGCAATTAACTTGCAGGAATTACTAGTTCTTGCGAGCTGTCCATAAAAATTGTCTTGTCATTTTCTTAATGTTAGCAATTGGAACTAGATGGACTGATAAGTAGGATCACGCTGCCAGGAAGATGTTCAAGTGAGCAGTAAGAAGTGGGACAACATTTTAGTTGGACAACACGTTTCAAGGGTCACAAAAGATTACTTTATATTGGCAACAAAAAATATCACAGTACAGTGGATAATATCTCCCCCCGCAGTGCCAAGTTATCATTGTAGCGCAAAATACTGACCCCAACAGTACCTCATCCCATGGTTGAGCACAAAATATCAGCCAGATTGCTCCTGTAAGTGCAAACCATACAGTGCATGTCTGCTATAAAACAACCACACTATATACATACCTCCTCCACTCACAGGATATACTTTATACAGCTCCTCCACTCACATGATATACATTACTGTACACAGCTCCTCCACTCACAGGATAAACTGTACACAGTTACTTGACGCAGTTAGTATGTAACACACAGAAAGGCCCCATAAACATACATGAATAAAGCTGGGCTTACCATGGACTGTTCTCACTGCAGCACTAGTGAGCAGGACAGGAAGCAGCAGCTCGCAAATCTACTTGACCTATCTGGGATGTGGTCCTCCAGCTGCTAGAACTGACTAAGGGGTGCAGGTATAACCAAAAGACCTGCTGCTTGCTATCTCATGCTTATCCACCAGCACAGTCCTGCTGGCTGGTTTCACTGGTTTTCAGCCAGGCACAAAATGTAGTTACTGCTTACAGGATTCATGTGTGCTTGGCTAAAGTCATTCAGAGATGCCTAGCAGCCCTGCACTTGTGGCTCAATATAAGCATTAAAAGAAGCTGCAGAGTGTGGAGCAATATGCTCATAATCCGAGGCCCTGACCCAAGATATACATGCCTAGTGATGCCCCTGATGGTGGCCATTTTTTGCCAGTCCCATTATGCCACTGTCCCTGTCTGCCTGGCTTCATATTCCATACTGTAAGGCTGCTGCGCCCCTGCCACCTCAACTGCTACTCCCCCTATTGCTACAACCATTACTTCTACAAAGCAACTTCTGCTATTACTACTACCCCAAAACAACAAGTCTCAACTTTGTTTTTTCCCTGCTTTGTTGCTACTCTTGGCACTACTAATGTTGCCGCATGTCAGTATTACCTCTAAATGCCTTATCCTTTCCATCCACACTGTACTACTGCTGTTGCCAAATAAAAGAGATAATTTTTCCTGGCTTATTCAGAACAAGCCACTGTTTCTTCTGACATCACCACTTATATCAATATAAACCGTGAAGGCATAATTTTTGGATGCTTGTTCAGAACAAGCAACTGTTTCTTCTGACACTACAATGGGTGTATACACATGGGCAGGAATCTGCATTTTGCTCCTATTAAGGAATAATTTTTGATACACTTGTGGAGAACAAGACACTGTTTTTCCCATAACACTGTGTAAGGCAGGGGGGCCTTAGAAGAGCATTAATTCTATTTACTAATTTTCACATCACTCGACTATGCCATTAATCCTCTTTATGGGTTCAATGAGGAATGAATCAGTACACAGATTTACTTGCGATACAGATTCTTCAGACCTATCAGGCATTTAGTCCAGGGCTGTATTTCTTTAAAGGCTTCCCTAGGATTACCATTCTTTTTCCTGGTATCCCTCTTAGCAGGTTATAGCCAGTAATTCAGGGACAGTGCTTATTGTCTGCCTCTCTTCTTCAACACCAACTGCCCAACTCTTTCCATTGTTCCTCACATCACAATGTCACATACCGTCTTGCTCTATTCCCTCCTTGATGTGAGCATCCAGGTGAGCTGCCTACCATATACTTCCATATGCTACTCTGGAGATAAATATAATGAGGCTATACTTCAGGCACTGGGTCTACGTCATCACAAGCTTAATGATACAGTACATATCTTATTTCCCAAACATGTTACTGGACTGTGCACCACATTTTACACAACAGGCCATATATATAACTATGCATTTCCTATCTCATAGGCTAGGGCTACACGGCGACATGTGTCGGGCGACATAGTGCACAACTACACGACGACAGTTGTCGCGCGACATTGATGTCTCACCAAAGTCGCGCGACAATTTTTATACTGGAAGTCTATGGTGTCTCACTGCGACATGCGACATGCTGCGACTGCGACGCGACAGTCGCAGAAAAATCCATCCAAGATGGATTTTTTGCGACTGTCGTGTCGCAGTCGCAGCATGTTGCATGTCGCAGTGCGACACCATAGACTTCCATTATAAAAATTGTCGCGTGACTTTGGTGCGACAAGAAGTCGCGCGACAACTGTCGTCGTGTAGCCCTAGCCTAACTCCAATAATAAGTATCTTTCTCTTTGGGGTGTTTTTTAATTTAAAAAAACCCCATATGAAATGCAATTGCACAGTATATTCTTAAACTGGCTGTTTGTTAACAATGTGAACCATGTTTTTACGCAGAACTATACATGTCAGTGTCACTCTAACATTATTTGCTATTGCTGCCATTGCCTTCAAGAACTTAAAGGATGGGGGATGAAGAGCAAATAAAAAAAGAGGGAAAACCAGGGAGAAAACGGAGACTTCAGAGTGTCATAAACCAATTTTCAGGCCAGTCAGAGCATGTTCGATTTGTGTAGAATCGATTTGGCCCAGAATCGAATGGAATTATTTTCTTTCCACTTCTTGTACCAAACAGTGATCTCACATCAGTAATATCTCTGTAATAACCATTCACAAATGTTCTAAGAATCATAAGAAAATGTAACTAAGAGAGTAATAAGAAAGAGTAAATGATTAGCTCATCTTTATCACTGGTCAAAGGAAACTACTATTCAGCAATCACTGGTTTGATTCTTCATATCCTAATATCAATAACATTTACAGACCCTTTTACATGGGAAGATTATCAGGATGATTGTCAGGAATCGTTCATGTAAATGTTCATTGACGATAATTGCCCTGTGTAAAGGATCTACCAGTTACCCAATAAACAAGCAAATACAAATTTTTCAGGTGTGAGCATCATTGAAGCAGTCACCTAAATCATTGTTTCTGTGCAGAAACAAATATTCTGTATGGGGTAAAGCTTTTGATATAGCCGGATGCAAAGTGAAAGGGAGACAAATGACTATTTTTATGATTGTTTGCTCCCTACATATTTTGCACTCTGTTTGCAGCAGATGCCCTGTTTACTGGTGATATAAAAGGATTTTTGGTACCGCACGAAAGAGGCGTTCACCCGACAAACCAGCATTTGAACAAAAAGCAGGTAAGATTTATTTAAAGATGTATGTAGACATGTAAGGATCAGAATAGATGGAGAACAATAAAAAAGGCAGGTAACAGCCTGACTTGGTATGACATCAGACAGGACAAATGTTCACGTCATAGAGAAATGTAATGAACTTTGACGGTCTTTTACTATTCTGCAATATGCCTAAATGTAACGTTAAGTGAATTCGAAAGATTTGCGAATGAATAAGCTTACGCAGGCTACGTGAATAATTATATTTACTAAGTGATTAAATATACGATAAAATGGGGTGGAGACTCCGTTTATCATGGTATAACCCATGAGTGTCTACCCGTTATAACACATGACCGACACCCCAAGGTGTACAAGAGAAATAGGACAATCATACTCACATCCTTAGGCTCCATTCACACGTCCTGTTTTTCTTTCCTGATTCGATCCTGATCTGGATCCATTCATTTCAATGGGTCCTGAAAAAATCAGGATCAAATTAGGAAAGAAAAACAGGACGTGTGAATGGAGCCTTGTCTAGATGGAGGCCTGGTGGAATCTCCTGAGACACGGTGGGTCGCAGAGTTTTAACCTGTTAGCTCCTCCACCATTGTGCATCACGCATGTCTCTGAGATCACTCAGGAAGGTGGTCTTATCAGCACAATTGGGGGGATGGGTACTCTCTCTCTAACCCACTTCATTACAAAGGAAACGTATAAACTATTATACAAAGTATTAAACAGAATTAAAGGGGAGAACCAATCAGTTACTTAAAAAATACTCTTACAATACACTCCACCCCTGGTTCTTCCACTTTAATTCATTTTCAACACCCAATATCAGAACCTATTCTACATATATAGCCTAATCATTTGACAGAAAACTACTTAGAACCATTGGATCTCTAAAAAAATCAAAAATCAAAAACTGAGTGTTGGACTAACAAGAAGTGTCTCACTGAGGTCTTCTTCACTTCAGACCTTCTTGGATAACAAAGTCTCTGGTGCAAAGTCAGTTGTCCATTTCTTGATGTTCTGTTCACCTGCATGGCCCGTTTTTGTGTTGTTACAGAGTTCAGTCTATTACCCCTCCTTATTTATGTGAAAGGGGTTTTGCAGGTGTAATGACAGTGAAGATGACTCATCAGTGGATAGACAGTACATTATCTTGTCTGTGGGAGGAGCTTTGACACAAGGACCTCCTCCCTTCACTGGTCTGCAGATCATTGCATCAGCCCTGCTGGTTTTGGCAGGAAGCCTTGGGCAGACGATTTCCATTGAGGTTCATCCCTGGACAGTCATAAAACGAGCAGTAAGGCCTTGTTCAGCATACAGACCAGTGTTTGAAGCCGTTTCTTGTTGGGTGACAGATCACCGAAAACTGTGTCTTACCACAACTGGTTGACTTGGACAGCCCCTGGACTTTTCTGAGGTTGGCAGTCCCGGCTCTGTTTAACAGTTGAACAGTTCCACACAATCTAGAAGAATTTAAACTTTGCCCATGTCAGGGAAAGCCAGTGATGGGTGGTTTCCTCTCCACCCCTGCATCAAGTGGATCAAATAAAACAAACAAAAGTCCTTGAACTTTTGTCAGTCCAACACTGTATTTAAATAACACTTTCCAATGGTACCATAGAGGTCCTCTGCCAAAGCAAAATAAACTTTTATAAAACCCTAAACCTGATCTAATTAAAAGTACTAATACTTCAAAACAAGCATACATATTATTTTTACAAGTGATATCTTTTTCTTCATACAACACATCAAACAATAGCAATGCACAGGTATCTTTTTCACGGTAAACCTTTTGACCAATTATAATCTTAATAAAAACACAAAACCATTAATACCATTTTATTTATGACTCTTCTTAACCCCTTCCCGACCGGCGCCTTACATATACGGCGCTGCGGGAAGGGACTTGCCGCCAGCCCCGTACTAGTATGGCGTGCTGATCGGGAATGGGGGCAGGAGCTGCGCCCGCCCGATCAGCTGCGAGGGACCGGCTGTGACCAGTAGCCGGACCCCTGCTGCGTACGCCCGCATCGGTGTTTTCACCGATGTGGGCGTATTAACCCTCCATGTGCCGCAGTCAGCTCTGATCACGGCACATGCGATGCGGGAGGGAGGAAGGGGAGTCCATCGGGTCCCCGCGCTGCCGATGGCTTGGATAGCAGCCCGATGCCTTCCTTAGGTGTCTCGTGGCTGCTATCCCTGCTTGAAGCAGGCTGTAAGTGTATTGCATTGAGTATTGTAATAACAACCGTATTGTAATGCATTGTAAAGGGGATCAAACCCAAAAAGTTAAATAAAGTGAAAAAGAGTTAAAAAAGTAAAGTTTTGCAAAAAAATAAAAGTTTAAAGTAAAAAAAGTACACTTTTCCCAAAATAAAGTAAAAAAAAATGTAAAAAAAAAAGGGTAAAAAAGAAAAGTATACATATTAGGTATCACCGAGTCCGTATCGACCGGCTCTATAAAAATATAACATCATCCACCCTGCCAGGTGAACACAGTAAAAAAAAATACAAAAAAAACAATGCCAAAACAGCCATTTTTTGGTCACCTTCCCTCACAAAAAGTGTAATAGCAGGTGATCAAAAAGGCGTATTTAACCCAAAATGGTACCAATCAAACCGTCATCTTGTCCCGCAAAAATGATACCCTACCTGAGACAATCGCCCCAAAAATTAAAAAAATATGTCTCTCAGAAAATGGCAACACAAAAAAAAGATTTTATTCTGTTCAAAAATAAATCTGTGTAAAACTTTCCAAAAATAAAAATGTTAGCCATATTGGGTATCGCCACATCCGTAACAACCTGCTCTATAAAAATATTACATGAGATGGGCCCCCCAGGTGAATGTTGCAAAAAATTTTTTTTAAAAAAACTATGCCAAAACAGCCATTTTTTTCCCTCTTGCCTCACAAAAAGTGTAATAGCAGGCGATCAAAAAGGCGTATTTAACCCAAAATGGTACCAATCAAACCGTCATCTTGTCCCACAAAAATGATACCCTACCTGAGACAATCGCCAAAAAAATGTAAAAAATATGGCTCTCAGAAAATGGCAACACAAAAAAAGATTTTATTCTGTTCAAAAATAAATCTAATGTGTAAAACTTTCCAAAACTAAAAATGTCAGGCATATCGGGTATCGCCACGTCCGTAACAACCTGCTCTATAAAAATATTACATGAGATGGCCCCCCAGGTGAATGCTGCAAAAATTTTTTTTAAAAAACTATGCCAAAACAGCCATTTTTTCCCTCTTGCCTCACAAAAAGTGTAATAGCAGGCGATCAAAAAGGCGTATTTAACCCAAAATGGTACCAATCAAACCATCATCTTGTCCCTCAAAAAATGAGACCCTACCTGAGACAATCGCCAGAAAAATAAAAAAAATATGGCTCTCAGAAAATAGCAACACAAAAAAAGATTTTATGCTGTTCAAAAATAAATCTAATGTGTAAAATTTAATAAAAATAAAAATGGTAGACATATTGGGTATCGTCGCGTTCGTAACAACCTGCTCTATAAAAAATATCACATGATTTGCCCCCTCAGGTGAATACTGTAAAAAATTTTAAAAAAAAACTATGCCAAAACAGCTATTTTTTTTCACCTTGACTCACAAAAAGTGTAATACCAAGCAATAAAAAAGTCTTATGTACCCCAAAATGGTACCAATGAAAACATCACCTCATCCCTCAAAAAATGAGCCTCCACATAAGACAATAACTCAAAAAAATAAAAATCAATGGCTCCCGCAAACCAATCCAGCAAAATCTGTTCTGCAAAATCCATATGGCGCTCCTTCTGTTCTGAGTCCTGCCATGTGCCCCCACAGCATTTTATCACCACATATGGGGTGTTGTCTTATTCAGGAGAAAATGGGGAACAACTTATGTGGTGCTTTTCTCCTGTTACCCCTTGTCAAAATGACAAATTTGGGGCTAAAGCAACATTTTATTGGAAGAAATGAAACTTTTTATTTTCACAGCCAAGTGTTTCCAAAATCCATAAAACGCTTACGGGGTCAAAGTGGTCAGTACCCCCCTTAATATATTCTTTGAAGGGTGTAGTTTCCAAAATAGGTCTCACTTTTTGAGGGTTTCCACTGTAGGGGTACGTCAGGGTCTCTCAATTACAAAATGGTGCCTAAAAAACATTCTAGCAAAATCTGCCTCCAAAATTCGTATGGCGCTCCTTTCCTTCTTACCACTGCCACAAACCCATAGAGACGTTTACCACCACATATGGGGTATTTCTGTAAACTGCAGAATCAGAGTAATGTTTATTGCGGTTTAGTTTGCTGTTAACCCTTGCTGTGTTGCAAGAAAAAAATTATTAACATGAATAATCTACCAAAAAAGTGAAATTTTGAAATTTCACCCCCATTTTCCTTTAATTCTTGGGGAACACCTCAAGGGTTAACAAACTTTGTAACATCAGTTTTTTATAATTTGAGGGGTGTAGTTTCTTAAATGGGGTCATTTATGGGTGGTTTCCATTACATATGCCCCTCAAAATCACTTTATATCTGAATTGGTGCTTAAAAAAATGGTTTTGAAAATTTTGTTGAAAATTTGACTTCTATGCCTTCTAATGTCCAAAAAAAGTAAAATGACATTTATAAAATGATGCCAACATAAAGTAGACATATGGGGAATGTAAAACAATAACTATTTTTGGAGGTATTACTATGTATTTTGAAAGTAAAAAAAAATAAAATTTGCAAATTTGCAAATTTTTCAAAAATGTTGCTAAATTTGGTATTTTTTTATAAATAAAAATGAAATATTTTGCCACAAATTTACTACTGTCGTGAAGCACAATATGTGACAAGAAAACAATCTCAGAATGGCCTGGATAAGTAAAAGCGTTCCAAAGTTATTACCACATGAAGTGACACATGTCAGATTAGCAAAAAAATGGCCTGGGCAGGAAGGTGAAAACAGGCCCGTGGTTGAAGGGGTTAAGATACCCAATGTTGTTTGTTGTTTACTAATGTGTTACATTGTGTATTCTGCACATTTTGCATAAGTACCTAGCTTTTCTTAATGTGGAAATAAATAGACTTTTTTTTTCTTAAAGGAACACAGGACTTTTTATCTTTCATTGGGGTGTCTTCTAACTAGGGGATGGGCACAAGGGCTGTCTTTGTGCCTATGACGTCCACCCTGTCCTCCTCCCTCCCCTCTAAGTCATTTAAGTCCACCCCTTCTGGTCGGATGGTGTAAGGCCCCTTTCACACGGGCGAGTTTTCCGCGCGGGTGCAATGCGTAATGCGAATGCATTGCACCCGCACTGAATCGTGACCCATTCATTTCAATGGGGCTTTTCACATGGGCGAATTTTTTCACGCCTGAGTTCGCCGTTGCGTGCAAATCGCAGCATGTTCTATATTCTGCGTTTTGCACGCAGCCCTGGCCCCATTGAAGTGAATGGAGCTGCGTGAAAATCGCATTACATTAGCACACAAGTGCGGGTGCAATGCATTTTTAACGCATGGTTGCTTAGAGATGTTGTTTGTAAACATTCAGTTTTTTATCACGCGCGTGCGAAATGCATCCATACGCATTGCACCCGCATGGAAAAAACTTAACGAACGTACGCAATCACAGTCAAAACTGACTGCGATTGCGTGCGGATTGGTGCGAGTTTTCCGCAACGCACCCTGAGCGCATCCGGACTGAGTCCGGATCGCTCGTGTGAAAGGGGCCTAATCCTCCCTCTTTCAGTCAGTCTTGTCTCAACTGGTCATGAGGACAGATCTCTGATATTGAGTACATATGAGTACATTTAACATGTCACAGTCAACATAATACAAACATCAAAACAAACAGATCTGACAATACAGACATAAACACATGAAGGGCCCATAGGAAACTTTCATTGAATACTTTAAAACAATGTAGAGCTCAATGAAAAATGTTTGGCACCAATAAAACCAAAAATCTAATGTCTAGCTTGATCAAAACTTTTGAGACCAATAAAAACAAAAAATTTTGCAAGAAAAATAAAAATCCCCAATGCGCATTATAATCCATACACATTCAAATTTTCATTTATTCATTTCTTGCTACATATCCACACACAGCTCACACACAGCTTTGCTGAGCATCCATCAGTTTTCAGAACTTCAAACACATTCAACTACGACTTAACCCGTTCCCGCCCAGCGGCGTACATGTACGGCGCAGCGGGACGTGACTTACCGCCCAGCGCCGTACATGTACGACGCGCTGATCGGGCGGGTGCAGGAGCTGCGCCCGCCCGATCAGCGGCGGGGGTCTGGCTGTGCCCAGGTGCCGGACCCCTGGGGAATGCGCCAGCATCGGTGAAAACACTGATGCCGGCGCATTAACCCTTCATGTGCCGCGATCAGCGCTGACCACGGCACATGAGGTGTGCCGCATGTTCAGGATGGCGAGCGGGGGGCCATCGGGTCCCAGCGCTGCTGTGACGGGGACCCAATGGTTTGGATGGCAGCCCGATGCCTTCCTTAGGCATCGTGGCTGCCATCCCTGCGAGCCTGTGCGATCCAAGGCAGCCCCCTGGATCGCACAGGAAGCAGGCTGTACGTGTATTACTGTGAGTAATACACTTACAGCCAATGCATTACAATACAACAGTATTGTACTGCATTGTGCAGGGGATCAGACCCCCAAAAGTTTAAAAAAAAAGTGAAAAAAGGTGAAGAAAGTTAAAAAATAAAAAAAAAATAATTAAAGTTTCAAGTAAAAAAGAAAAACGCCATTTTCCCTCCAATAAAGTAAAAAAAATTGTTAAAAAAAGAAAAAAAAAGAAAAAGTAGGCATATTATGTATCGCCGCGTCCGTATCGACCGGCTCTATAAAAATATCACATAATCCATCCCGCCAGGTGAACACAGTAAAAAATACAAAATAAAAACAGTGCCAAAACAGCCATTTTTTGGTCACCTTCCCCCACAAAAAGTGTAATACTACGCGATCAAAAAGGCGTATTTACCCCAAACTGGTACTAATAAAATCGTCATCTCATTCCGCAAAAAATGAAACCCTACCTAAGACAATCGCCCAAAAAATAAAAAAATATGGCTCTTAGAAAATGGCAACACAAAAAAAAGATTTTATTCTGTTCAAAAATAAATATATTGTGTAAAACTTTCCAAAAATAAAAATGTTAGACATATTGGGTATCGCCGCGTCCGTAACAACCTGCTCTATAAAAATCTTACATGAGATGGCCCCCCAGGCGAATGCTGTAAAAATAATTGTTAAAAAAACTATGCCAAAATAGCCATTTTTTCCCCTCTTCCCTCACAAAAAGTGTAATAGCAGGCGATCAAAAAGGCGTATTTATCCCAAAATTGTACCAATCAAACCATCATCTTGTCCTGCAAAAATTATACTCTACCTGAGACAATCGCCCGAAAAATAAAAAAATATGGCTCTCAGAAAATAGCAACACCAAAAAAAGATTTCATTTTGTTCAAAAATGCATCTAATGTGTAAAACTTTCCAAAAATAAAAATGTTAGACATATTAGGTATTGCCGCGTCCGTAACAACCTGCTCTATAAAAATATTACATGAGATGGCCCCCCAGGTGAATGCTGCAAAAAATAAAAAATAAAAACTATGCCAAAACAACCATTTTTTCCCTCTTGCCTCACAAAAAGTGTAATAGCAGGCGATCAAAAAGGCGTATTTAACCCAAAATGGTACCAATCAAACCGTTATCTTGTCCTGCAAAAATGATACCCTACCTGAGACAATCGCCCAAAAAATTAAAAAAATATGGCTCTCAGAAAATGACAACACAAAAAAAGATTTTTATTCTGTTCAAAAATAAATCTAATGTGTAAAATAAAAAATAAATAAAATTAATTTCCCCCTCAGGTAAATGCTGTAAAAAATTTTTTTTAAAAACTATGCCAAAACAGCTATTTTTTTCACTTTGACTCACAAAAAGTGTAATATCAAGCAATAAAAAAGTGTTATTTACCCCAAAATGGTACCAATAAAAACGTCACCTCATCCTGCAAAAAATGAGCCCCCACATAAGACAATAACTCAAAAAAATAAAAATGAATGGCTCCCGCAAACCAATCCATCAAAAGCTGTTCTGCAAAATCCATATGGTGCTCCTTCCGTTCTGAGTCCTGCCATGTGCCCGCACAGCAGTTTACCACTACATATGGGGTGTTGCCGCATTCAGGAGAAAATGGGTAACAAATTATGGAGTGCTTTTCTCCTGTTACCCCTTATGAAAATAAAAAATTTGGGGCAAAGGAAAATTTTATTGGAAGAAATGAAACTTTTCATTTTCACAGCCAAGTGTTTCCAAATTCCATAAATAGCGTAAAAGGGGTCAAAGTGGCCAGTACCCCCCTTAATATATTCTTTGAAGGGTGTAGTTTCCAAAATGGGGTCACTTTATGAGGATTTCCACTGTAGGGGTACGTCAGGGTCTCTCAATTACAAAATGGTGCCTAAAAACCATTCTAGCAAAATCTGCCACTAAAATCCGTATGGCGCTCCTTTCCATCTGACCACTGCCACAAACCCATAGAGACGTTTACCACCACATATGGGGTATTTCTGTAAACTGCAGAATCAGAGTAATGTATATTGATGTTTAGTTTGCTGTTAACCCTTGCTGTGTTGCAAGAAAAAAATTATTAACATGAATAATCTACCAAAAAAGTGAAATTTTGAAATTTCACCTCCATTTTCCTTTAATTCTTGTGGAACACCTCAAGGGTTAACAAAGTTTGTAACAGCAGTTTTTTATAATTTGAGGGATGTAATTTCTAAAATGGGGTCATTTATGGGGGGTTCATGGAAAATTTGAAAAATGGCTTCTAAACTTCTAAGCCCTCTAACATCCTAAAAAAGTAAAATGACATTTATAAAATGATGCCAACATAAAGTAGACATATGGGGAATGTAAAATAATAACTATTTTTGAAGGTATTACTATTTATTTTGAAAGTAGAGAAATTGAAATTTGGAAATTTTTCCACATTTTTGGTAAATTTGGTATTTTTTTATAAATAAAAATGAAATATTTTGCCACAAATTTACTACTGTCTTGAAGCACAATATGTGACGAGAAAACAATCTCAGAACGGCCTGGATAAGTAAAAGCGTTCCAAAGTTATTACCACATAAAGTGACACATGTCAGATTTGCAAAAAATGGCCTGGGCAGGTAGGTGAAACCAGGCCCGGGGTTGAAAGGGTTAAAGGCACATTCATTCACATTTCACTGAATGAGTTGACTCTAAGGCCTTGTTCACACATCAGTTATATCATCAGTTATTGTGAGCCAAAACTAGGTGCAAGTCAAAAACACAGAATAGGTGCAGATCTTTTCATTATACCTGATCTCTGTGCAGCCTCCACTCCTGGTTTTCGCTCACAATAAGGCCTCATGCACACGAACGTATTTTGTTTCCGCGTCCGTTCCGTTTTTTTGCGGATAGGATGCGGACCCATTCATTTCACTGGGTCAGCAAAAAATGCGGACAGCACACCGTGTGCTATCCGCATCAGTATGTCCTTTCTGTAGCCCTGCAAAAAAAATAGAACATGTCCTATTCTTGTCTGTTTTGCGGACAAGGATAGGCATTGTTACAATGGATCCGCCAAAAAAACGGAAACACGGATGCCATACGGAACGTCATCCGTTTTTTTTGCGGATCCGCAATTTGCGGACCGCAAAACACATACAGTCGTGTGCATGTAGCCTTACTGATGGAAATAACTGATGAAATAACTAATGTGTGAACAAGCCCTAAGCTACACAGCTTTTCTTTGTTTAATATTTCAAACTATATAGTCACACAGCTTTCCTGGATACAGATAACACACACCAAACCCAGAATTACTGATAATCTCTGTTGCTGTTCTGCCATTTTTTCCAATGTCTTCTGGTCTTTAACTCTATAATCAATCAAAATCTTATAACAAGACAGCATACAAGTTATAATCATAAAACAATTTTTGTTAAATCCAAATCATTTTATATGCCACGTGGTCTTAATTCATTAGTGGTGCACATATATAATAATTTTTCTTTAAGACTGGATTCCCATATTACAGCTGCAGCTTGGGAAAGAAGAAAGAAAAATTATTAATTACACATCACATCACTTACTTTACTCTTTGTCTTACTCCTCACACCCCCTCCCCTCTTCATAGTCACTTTTGCATTTCCAACATCACTTATCTAAGGAATGTTTGCCTAGCAAACTATGTGTCTCTTGGCTAAGGCTAGGGGATAGAAGCAGCCCACCACAGCTATCATCCATCCTTTCTAGACTCATAGGCATATTTTAGGTGCAGATGGTTAGTTGCACCGCTATCTGCAACTTCGCTTGCCCATGCCAGGTCTAAAATTGTGGGCGTGGCATGGGCGGGGAAGGGGACGGGCTGGTAGGCCCATCTCATTTACCATTTTCTACGGCTGTTTTAGGCGTAGAAAATGGTCTAAATGTAAGCCGGCTTGGAAGCGGTCTTACATTTAGAACTGGCGCTGGATGTGCCGAAGTTATAGAGAAGCCTGTGCCTCTTCATAACTGCGGTGGAACCTCCACCAGCTATGGGCCTTTATTAAGACCAGAGTCTAAAACGCTGGTTTAATAAATGTGCCCCTTTGTTTCTTAGATACTAGAGTGATGCCTAAGTCATGATATACAGGGGAAAGTCCTCATCATCAGGGGCATAGCTATAGGAGGTGCAGAGGTAGCAGTCGCTACCGGCCCCAGGAGTCTGAGGAGGCCCAGAGACCCTTGTGCTGCATAAGAAGACACTGAGTTATAGAAAGTGCATGCTGGAAGGGCTCTGTTTTAGATTTTGCACTGGGGCCCAGAATGTTCCAGTTAGTGCTCGGGTGGGAGGGGAGGAGTTAAGCCAAGAATTTGGCATGGGAGAGGGGGTTTCAATTTTTTCTTAGGCTGCAGAAAGGCTATGAGCTCCCTAGCCACAAAGCAGTGAGGGAAGTGGGGCCCAAGCTGAACTCTTGCATCAGGGCCCAGGAGCCTTTATCTATGCCCTTGCTCATCATTGTATCAGGAATTCCTGTGGGATAAGCCAACACAACATCAATGGTGGCTAGGAAGAAGCCTATTACCCTGGAGTACTTTAGGCACATTTCCATGTGTGAAGGTGCCTGAACAATAGGTTCTCTAGCATGCCTGTTTGCTGCAGAGATGGACAATTATCTTATTTGACTGTTCCATGTACTGACTTCTGCCTGACCTCTGGATTTGATCTTTTACTGCCTGACCTGACCTCTGCCTGTTCTCCATGCTGACTCTGAGCTGCCTGTCCTGACCTTGGACTCAGACTACCTGGATTTCACATACTCTGCTAGCACTGACCTCAAAAACACATGTCTATCATGGAGAGACAAAACATGGAGCCGATATCATGCTAAAAAAATCTGAGAATCTTTATTGAATACATATACAAGATAAAAAGTACCATAGTAGGGAAAAAGGTTGACAGTGCAAAAAAGAAACACCATCCCTGGTCTATATTAATAAATCAGTATATAACAAATGAAGTATCAAAAAGTGACAGACACAAAATAATGACAGACAAAAAATGGTGGGCTGCCTAATAACGTAGAGGTGCCATAATCACATCACAAACAATGTCGCAAAGAAGTTACACCCATATAATAACATACCGCATGGCACCTCCATAGATTCAGGTTGCAGCCATTACAATTCAATAGGACATACACATTTCACGTATATCCAAGTAATTAAGGTAAAAGCAGCTCACCACAAATGAAAAGAAGTCACAAACAAGACCAGGGTTGGTGTTACCCCGGGGCTGCAACCTGAATCTATGGAGGTGCCATGCGGTATGTTATTATATGGGTGTAACTTCTTTGCGACATTGTTTGTGATGTGATACCTTATGGCACCTCTACGTTATTAGGCAGCCCACCATTTTTTGTCTGTCATTATTTTGTGTCTGTCACTTTTTGATACTTCATTTGTTATATACTGATTTATTAATATAGACCAGGGATGGTGTTTCTTTTTTGCACTGTCAACCTTTTTCCCTACTACGGTACTTTTTATCTTGTATATGTATTCAATAAAGATTCTCAGATTTTTTTTAGCATGATATCGGCTCCATGTTTTGTCTCTCCATGATAGACATGTGTTTTTGCTTATATTTGGGAGCTCATGTGTGTTATACTTGCTTTTGAGCCAGTTAGATGCAGGTGGTGTGGTGGTTACATTAATCAATAGAGAATTACATTGATATTTTGGAGTCCTCGCCACTGTTTATAGCATCAGGGTTACGCATGTGTTTTTGTATAGCACTGACCTCAGCCTGTGCCTGACTATAGTTTTGCCTGATCCCTTGGTGCTCTGTATTGATGCCTCTGAATGCCCGTGGGTCAGCAGTGAATTGAACAGAGACTCCTCCAAGAGGTAGCAGCTTGGTGGTTGTCATGCAGCAGAGTCCAGATTCCTGTACAGGGGTTAAAGAGTGAAGTCCTGGGTAGCCACATAGTGCCCTTAGGAGTAACCCCAAGTCAAATCTGCTTAAGTGAAACAGTGGATCCGCTTCATTATAGTGAACTTAGCAAACCTGGTTTTCTGATTCTGGTTACCTGGTATGGTATGTACTGTATGTATGTTAGCTGGCAACTTTACCATACAATCTCCAATTGCAACAGTCTTATTTGAAACAATTAATTGTTTTAATGTTCCAATCATTCATTCCAAATCATTCCAAAAAATAGTATTTCAATAAACTAGGTAAAAGAAAGGACTAAGACAAAACTGATCTATATATTTATTTTATTAGTGATTTTTCAAGTACATCTCTTCTCAGTTTTATACATGTTTTGGCAATATCTGCATTTCATCTGGAACACTGAGTCTTCTGTCCTATAATAAATCAGAATATATCGGGAGAGTTGTGATCTTTCCTCTAGCGATGATCAGACAACAGTGCTTTTGTAAATTTCTCACTGCAATGACTTGGACGAGTATCCAACTTAAAATTTCAGCCACCTAAAATATGAAATGTAAAGAAAGGTTCATCAACGAATCACATCAATAGATGGACAATATTAGTTAAATCGCTGCAAGTACAATAGAAATATGATTGCACTCTTTATATACTAATTATAATATGCAACATAGGCACATAATTAATATTTTTAGACAAAAGCTCACGCATAATTAATGTGTTACTTTAGAAAGCATCCCTGATACATTAGTGTACAACTGAAGCTTCAAAACAAATATTAATGCAAGGCTAAATTCATACATCATGGATTTTTATGCGGATAAGGCCTCTTTCACACGAACGTTGTGTTTTGCGGTCTGCAAATTGTGGAGCCGCAAAAACAACGGATGGCATCCGTGTGCATTCCGTATTTTGCGGAACGGAACAGCTGGCCCCTAATAGAACAGTACTATTCTTGTCCGTAATACGGACAAGAATAGGACATGCTCTATTTTTTTTTGCGGGCTACGGAACGGAGCAACGGATGTGGACAGCACACGGTGTGCTGTCCGCATTTTTCGCGGGGCCATAGAAATGAATGGGTCCGCATTTTTCATGTGAAAAATGCGGATCGGAGCCCACAAAAAATACTGTCGTGTGAAAGAGGCCTAAAACTCGCATCAAATCTGCATTAAGATCAACACATAAATCTGCCATGAAATATTACACAGATTTAGATACTTAAATGCAGATTTCATTGTGAGTTTTCAGAGTGCAGATTTTTGGCATTACAGATTTTGGTGCAGATTGTATGTAGATTTTAATTTAACACCCTGATGTCATTTCCTGTAAAAAGACTCATGCTAATCATATCTGCGTGCCCTTTTCTGTTATAAGGTGACATGATAGAGATTTTCTAGTCTTTGAGTCACAAACAAATAAATTGTAATGTTCTTATCACAGTGATGCAATTTCCTGTTCCTCCCAGAAAACATCTACACAATCATTCTGTCTTGTGAAATATATATGAGGAGCTTCACACTCTACTAAGATTGGCCTCATGCACACGAATACATGTGCACCGACAGTGGGGCTGCTGCATGCGGATCGCGGACCCATTTACTTCAATGGGGTCCGCGATCCGCATCCGACTGTCTGCACTGTGAAAAATAGAACATGTTCTATTTTTTTGAAGTGCTGAGGCACGGACAGAGACACCACGGAAGCACTCCGTAGTGCTTCCATGGGGTTCCGATCCGTGCTTCCGTTCTGCACCACTCCGCATCTCCTGTATTGCGGACCCATTCAAGTGAATGGGCCTGCACCCGTGTTGGGGGTGCACATGGCCTGTGCCCATGTTTTGCCTACCCGCAATACAGCCACATGTGCATGAGGGCTTTAATGGATAAATTCTGCTGCAAATCTGCACAAAATCTGCAAATTAATGAACATGCTGCCATATGGTACATATTGGTAGGCAGACAACAGCAGTTCCATGATGGCGGCAGTGGCGTAATGGAAGCAGCAGCCGTATGGAACATGATGGTAGACATCATGTTTTGGACACTGGCGGAGGGCAACTTGGGCCATTTGGGTGTCACCATGCCCCACTCCAAGATGACAATAAAGAAAACAAAGAGCATACTGGGGCAGTTCAGGCTACTGTTCTAGACTGCCTGCCCACAAGTCAGGGATCAGGGAACAGGGTATGTGCTGGAGACGAGCCAGAGTCTAGATAGAACTGAACGTGGGTGTTGAGACAGGAGATCTCCGCTTGCCTGGTGTGACACATAAAAAACTGTTTCATCATGTTGAGGAGACTAAACTGGCTGCTACTGTGGCTTTTGCTGCTTGTGGCAGTGGAGAGGAAGGCAGGAGGTGGGTGGGGCAAAGAAGGGCCTCCCTTTCAGACAAGTTGGCATCTGCTTTGATTAGGAGGGTATAACAGCATGGCTATCTGGTAATCATCAGACTGCTTGATGTCCATCATATGCCTGTCAGTGAGTAAGCAATTCTATCCTATTCAGCCCCAAACTGAGACAACTGGGTGCCGTGGCCAGTGTCACTGTCATCATCATCCTCCTCCTCCACCTCCAACACCTCCTCCTCCAGTGGTGGCTCCTCATAAACATTCTCCTCCTGCATGAGAGTTTCTCATTTTAGGTCTCCAACAGCTATGGGGCAGACAGCAAGAAGTGCTAGCTGTTCGTTTCTTTCGCCATCATCTGTTACTGCATAAGCAGGGATAAGATTGTTCATGTTGCAGTTTTTTGGCCTACGATATACACCATGTGAGGCAGGGATGGCTTTTTGGGAGGTATAACACCAGCTAAGTATCTTCTAGCAAGGCTGAGCACACACCATCAGTTCCCTAAAGGCAGCAGACTCTACTAAATGGTACGGCAGCAACTGCACTGCCAACAAATTGGCCAGGTGGAAATTAAGTTTGATTACTAGGATTACTAGGCATGTAAAATTGTTTCCTAGCCACGCATTCCATTATACATGGCTGACGATGGAGCGGAGTAGGAGGAGAAGCAGAAAGTGATGATGACGATGTGAAAGACACTGCACTGCCTGTGGATGAAGCTGGGCTGCCACAAGGGAAAAACTCTTGCTACATTTGCTGGCGGCCATCTCTATTTGCCCACAGGATGGGATGAAGCTGCTTCAGGTGGTTCAGTAGAGTTGTGGTGCCTATGTTTGTGTTAGACTGCCCATGGCTTATTTTACACTTGCAGAGCTTGCACAGGGCATTGCTGCTGTCTTCCAGCAGTGTAGAGTAAAACTGCCACACAGGAGATACTTGCAGAGACCTAGAGAAAGATGAGCTTGGCTTAGCATGTTTTGGGCCTAATGCACCCACAGTATCGGTGGCATCACAGTTCCAAAAGCAGATCTGGCCCTGGCAGTTCTTTGGGAGGTTTTGGCTGTACAAAGCCCTCTTTCCCGGATATTACTTCCTCCTCAGTGCCCCGATCTGGCTCCCAGGTCCTGTCCAACACACAGTCATCATTGGAGTCCTCACCCACCTTGCCAGTTTTATCAGACTGTGATATATCATAGTTGGCTTCTTTCAAGGGCCATAACTTTTATTTTTCCATTCAGATAGCAGCGTGAGTGCTTTTTTTTTTTTGGAGGACAAGTTGTACTAATGGCATAATTTAATATTCCATACAATGTAATGGAAAGCTAGAAACAACACAATTCTGCCAATGTTTTATGGGGTTTTTTTGTTCCCTGGAAATTGGTATATAACCCCCTCTAGTCCTCTAAAACACAGATTTTAGAAGCTCCTATGTCAATTTATTCATTTTTTACATTTTACGTTTTTTTTTTCATTTTCCCTCTGATACAGCGTCACTGTACCTATTTTATTGTTGCCGCCGCAAACTGTGGTTATTGCTTGGCCGCAATTGACTGCAGTTACCTCCTGCTTGGTGGTGACAGAACACTATTGATCGCTTATACGCTGAGCGCATTTTTACAAGATTCATCCGAATCTAACCAGAAAAGATTCAGGTTCGATTCGGTGCCTAAAAAATCCAAGATTTGGAACAAATGTCCAAATCTGCAAATAGATTCGCTCATCTCTACTTCATGCTACTGCATGATGAAGAATTGATGCAGAAAAAAAGGCCTGCCTGAGAGACTGGAAGATTGACTCTTTGTAGACCATTGTAGGCCTTTGTAGACCATTCCTTGGCATTTACACCCTTCTGGGTGAAGGAAGAAATAAGGGCAGTCAAGGTGGAAAAGTGAGGAAGTAACTGCCTGTAATAATTAGCCAATTCCTTGGTCAGAGATAATGTAGCCCAGGAAGGGCAAAGAAGTTTTTTCAGATGCATTTTTGTGGAACTTAACACTAGAGGACTGGTGAAAACGACTTTAATGAAGCCCCTCTCAAGGTTTTTCTTAATGTAGTCAGACATGGCTTGTGTTTCTGACAGAGATAATGGGTAGACATGGCTCTGTAGTGGAGTAGTTCCTGGCATCAGATCGATGGGACAGTGATGGGAAAATGTGTTGGCAGAGTATTTGCCTCCTTCTTATCGAAGACATCTGTGCAGCTGGTGTAGGCAGGAGGTAGGAAATTCTGGGAAACTTCTACAAACAGACTGTACAGATGTCAGATAGAGAGACAGTGACAGGCAGAACCCCAAAGCAGAATCTGCCTCTAGTTCCAGTCTAAGACAGGACTGTGCAAGCAAAGTCAGAACAGTCCTAGTAAGAGAACACTAGTAGATACAGGTAAGACATAGAATTAGATATTCTCTTCTCTCCCATGTAGTGAAGATAATGCTGTCATTCTGGTGTTGTTTGAAAGCTTGCAATTCCAGCATATCTCTAGCTGCTACAAAACCAGAGATATGAGCAGCTAAAGCAGCCCCCGTCCTTCAGTTTGGAAGAGGAGAGGAGCAGTTTGGGAGCTGTCATCCTGCAGGAGGAGAGAAAAAAATATCTATATACAAATGTGGCATTATCATCATTGTACTGACCCACATAATAAAGTTATGTTATTTTTACCACACAGTGAACGTCATAAATAAATTTCACAAAATAACATTAAAATTGCTGCTTTTTTATCTCTCCGTCTAAAAATAAAATAATAAAAGTTATTTACTACACTAATTTTAAAGTGACTGTTAGGAAGTTAAAGGATATACGGACACCTTTGGAGGCAATTTTTATTTATGATTGCATTTTACTCATTTTTGGCTAAAAATAATATTTTCAATTGGCCTTTATTAAAAAAAAAATATTGAGCAATTTTGTCACAGAGTGTTAACTGTTTTTCTAACTGTGTGACCGATTGAAAAAAAAAGATTTTAGCTCAAAATAAGTACATAGCCTTTAAGTCCCTGCACAGGCATTTAGTTTTGCATTTACCTAATATAGAATCCCCACTGTGTAAATACTGCACCGTTACCACCCCTTGGGTACAGTTCAAAAATTACCTAGGCTTATTATTGTATTGTGAATATGCCTTAAAGGGGTTGTCCGAGTTATTTTTTTGTCCTTTGTATGTTTCTAACTAGTCAAATACAACAGCTTTTCCATACACTTTCTGCTTCTAAAGCTGCTGGTTTCTCAGGTTTCAAGGAGGGTCAGCTTGCCGACCTGCTAATCTTATATTTGTGCAAAGAGTCTGTACACAAGATGTCACTGTGCTGGCCACGCTCCCCTGCTCTGCCGGGCTCCTGTTATCCGGTCTCCCTGGATTCTTTCAGATAAAACATTAACCCCTTCAGCCAGAGCACACTAAAGGCTTTACAACAGCAGCTGCAGATGTAAAGAGACACAGGATCTGCCCTCCTCACCCTACAGACACAGAGCTGACTGGAGCTGATCTGGAGGAGATGCAAAGTATTGTATTGTACAAGAACAGGTAGGGGGAAGGTCCTGTGTGTATCAGCAGTGTCATTGTACAGCTGGGACTTGTAGTCCTACACATACGACATGCTGCTGAGTATCCCAGCAGACATGTCACTCAGGGCAGCATTTGCAGAGCAGAGCAGGGGGAGGGGCAGAGATTGTTATTACTGCAGGTAAACAAAGACCAGAAGAGAACCAGGGAAATGTGGAAATATAGATTTTTTTGCCTAAAACTTGCTTAACTTAGTTATATATTGCTGCCCATCAGATTTAAAGTACTATATATTTTTTTCAACACCTTTGGGGGTAATTGTTTTACTATTGTATTGCTCTCATTTTGAGCTAAAAATCATTTTTTATGAAAAGGGGCTCTAGTAGCAGGATCTGAATTTTCTCTCTGCTCCGCCAGACAGCTCACCTGCTCCTTATCTCTGCTCTCTGACATTATAAACACTCATTATAGCTCATTAGGTATCTTGCTGATAAGAATGTGGCTTAGGTGTTTATGACCTCTTAGTAAATTAAAGATAAGGTTTATTAGATGACTAGCACAAAGTGAAAGTACAATTCACAAAGCTAGACAAAGTTAACCCTTTGTGACAGAACAGCTGATTATTTTTAATAAAGTCCAATTAAAAAAACGAGTAAAATGCAATCATAAAATGCTTCTGAAGGTGTATATAGCCTTTAACCCTTTTGTTTGGCAGCAAAAGTCAAGAGAAAGGAGCCAGCTCATTTCTGCATCTTTAAAGGGGTTGTCCGAGTTATGAAAAAAATATATAGCACTGTAAATCTGATGGGCAGCAATATATAACTAGGTTAAGCAAGTTTTAGGCAAAAAATATATATATTTCCTCATTTTCCTGGTTCTCTTCTGGCCCTTTGTTTACATGCAATAACAACAATCTCTGCTTCTCCCCCTCGCTCTCCCTGCTCTGCAAAGGGAGTGAATGCAAGTGCTGCCCTAAGTGACATGTCTGCCTGCTAGGATACTCAGCAGCATGTTGTATGTGTAGGACTACAAGTCCCAGCTGTACAATGACACTACTGATACACACAGGATCTTCCCCCAACGTGTTCTTGTGCAATACTCTACAGATCTTCTCTAGTCTGTCAGCTCCTGTGTCCAGCATTCGTCTCCTCACTACCTTCAGCTACTCAGTAAAGCCTTCAGCCCTGAGTCAGTGCTGGCAGAAAGGGTCAAAGTTTTATCTGGAGAGAGCAGCAGCAGCCGGCAGTGCAGGGGGACATGGCCAGCACAGTGACGTCTCGTGTACAGACTCTTATCTGATCTCTCAGGCTTGTGCACAAAACATTAGCAGAGCAGGGAGAGTTGACATCACAAGTCATGTGACCCTGAGTGAAATCTGAGAAAGCAGCAACTGTAGATGCAGAAAGTGCATGTCAAAGCTGTTACATTTGATTAGTTAGAAACATACAAAGAACAAAAAAAATAACTTGGACAACCCCTTTAAGTGCATGCTTACTGTACTGTAGAAGGACTCCACTTCAGGAAAGTTGTTTCTTGTTATTTAACATTCTGAATCTCCATTGCAACCGCATAGCTTTGTATGGAGGCTAGGGGTGGACCAAGGTCTGCCCCTAGTTTTAGTGTGTGTCTAGTGTTAGCTGAGGGAGAGGGAGGAGCTACATGGCCCACTCACTGGCAAAACTAGGCCTGAGTCCCAGAGAATCACTATCTATGAGTTATTTGGATCAAGAAAGCCATTTCTACTTATCAATACTCCAGAGACAGAAAGAAAGAACTAGAAGGTCTAGAATCTGAATCGCAGAGTATTGTAGTCAGTCAGTAAGGTATTTGCTGTTTAAAGGGGTTGTCTCGCTTCAGCAAGTAGTATTTATCATGTAGAGAAAGTTCATACAAGGCACCTACTAATGCATTGCATTGCATTGCAGTGCATACTTCATCCGAAGTCGATTTGCATAAAACCTCATTGTAATCCTGTACAGATAAGAATGTATTGACTCTGATGAGTCGAAGTTATTACTTTGCGAAGTCTCACAAGACTTCACATAATAACTTTGTGAGTTAATTATTATTGTAAAATACCTTGGTACGAGTTCGGTTCCAAGGTACCACTTGGAACCGAATCCAAGTTCGGTATCAAGGTTTTTTACAGTAATAATTAATTCACTAAGTTATTACACAAAGTATTACAGTATTACAATGAGGTTTTATGCAAATCGACTTTGGAAAAAGCATCCAAAGTCGATTCGCTCATCCCTAGTTACGACCACCCTACAATCCATTATTTGTGGTGGTGCTTGCACACTATAGGAAAAAGTGCCGGCCTCTCTGGTGGCCTGAACTGAGGTAGAGGTGCATGTAGGTTGTTGCTTTTTACTGTAGTGTACAAGCGTGGCCACCACTAATGGACTAAAGAGTGGTCGTAACCTTGGAAACAGGCAACGTATAATGTGATGGAAAAATGAATCCAGCCAGCAAAGGAACAAATATGCACAATAACAATACATTAGGACGTAGTTTTTATTAACTTCCTCTACATAATATTTGCTATTTGTTAAATTCAGACAACTCCTTTAATACAAGCCACTTTGTAATGTATTGTTATTGCCCATATTGCTTCCTTTGGTGGCTTGATTCATTTTTACATCGCATTATACACTTCTCATTTCCATGGTGATGACCGCCCTGTAATCCAGCAGTGGTGGCCATGCTTGCACACCATAGGAAAATACACCAGTGTATGCACCCTCATGTGGTCCTGGCCACCAGATAGGCATGCGCTTTTTCCTATATTGTGCAAGCAAGACGACTGCTACTGGATTGCAGGGTGGTCGTAACCATGGAAAAAAGCAGTGTATAATGCGATGAAAAATAAATCAAGGCAGCAAAGGAGGCAATATGGACAATCACAATACATTAGTAAGTGCCTTGTATTAACGTTCTCTGCATGAATGCCACTTGCTAAAGTGAGACAATCCCTTTAAGGGGCCGTTCAGATGGCCGTGTTGTTGCGGATTCGCAAAAATGTGGATCCGCAAAAACACGGATGCTGACCAGTGTGTGTTCCGCAATTTGTGGAACACACATGGCTGGCACCCCATACCAAATGGCTATTCTTGTCGTGTGAATGGGCCCTAAGGCTGATAGAGACTTTTCCTGCAGTGACAGGGACATTGCTAATTAATTGACAATGGGGACAAAACTGATTGGTATGCATCAGTTCCATTTTGTTGTGTTTTGCAAGCTGCGGTTTTGTGTCCAGTATGTGAAACTGAGCAAACTGGATCTGGCAGGAAAATCAATGTAAGTCAATGTTGCCGGATTCGTTTTTTTCGTTACCGAAAAAAACAGGTCCGGTACCCATTGACTTACAATGATTCAGTTTCTATTTAACACAACCGGATCCGGACTAAACAGATGCATCCGGATGTATTAAATGAAACAGAATCATTTTATTCAGGTTTTGAGATCCTGTGCCGGATCTCAAAACCTGAATAAAAAGCGCTGATGTGAATGTAGCCTACAGCTCTGTGGATGGAAATATTAAAAGTTATGGCTGTCAGAAAATGGTGATGCAAGAAAAATGTTGAATTTTATTTTTTTTCCAAAGGTTTTTATTTTTTTAAAAAATTGTTAAAATAAAGAACAACTTACAAGTCATGTCATTTTTAGTTCACAGTGAATGTCATGATGTCAAAACCCCAAAAACCTTGGTGGAATTGTTTTCTTCCCATTTTCCAATAACAGACATGGTAAATTAAATGGTGCCCTTAAAAATACAACATATCCGGCAAAAAATAAGCCCTCATATGGCTATATGAACATAGAATTAAAAAAGTTATAGCTATTGAAACGTAGGAAGAAAAAAAATGCAAAATGAAAAATGGGCCTAGTACTTAAGGGGTTAATAAACAGTCATTTTGGCTTCTTTTGGTGTTGTTAGTCTGTTCTGTGGACACTGGAGATGTTCAGGGGTTCTCCTGATTCTAGTGAACCCTGAACATGACTACATCCTTCCACATTTAGACACAGTCCTGGCCATCCATATCCTAATCCTGTATCCCCAGCCTGGCAATTACAGACAAATTTGCAAGAACATTGTTGCCAGCCATCATTGCTCATATCTATACATTAATATAGGGGAAGATTTGCACTGAGAACTGTTTGAAACTGTATTTGATACTGATGGATGTCCTACAACCTCCATTTTGCACTTTATAAAAAAAATATATATATTTTCCACAACTGGCCTAGTTACTAACTCCAGCACCATTCTCTGGCCACAGCACCTACATCTCCTGCTGGACTGCGGCATATCTTTGTATTTGTCCGTATTTTTGAGCAGATGTGGGCATGTGCATATCTCAATATTGAAGCTGTGTGCTGTCCGCATCCGTATGTCTGTTCCGTAGCCCGCCCAAAAAAATAGAACATGTCCTATTCTTGTCTGTTTTGCGGACAAGGATAGGCATTGTTACAATGGATCCGCATATACGGTATGCTGATTTGTCTCTTTCTCTCTCTCACTTTGATCCATCTCTCACTGTTCCGCAAAAAAATAGAACATGTCCTATTCTTGTTTGTTTTGGGGACAAAGACTGGCATTATTACAATGGATTCGTAAAAAAAAAGTGGAAAACGGATTTTTAGTTTGTATTATATTGTTTTAGTACTATATTATGAATGTAAACCCCTTTTCACACATACTGTGTCCTGGAATTTATGATGCTTTAAAATGAATAATCATAATTACACTCTCACATCATCTACTACCCCAATCATTGTATTTCTTTGTCATTAGTACTACTCACTGTTCTGCTTATAAATGGTCATCAAAAACTCCATCTTCCTCCACCTGCGGATCTTCTTCTTTCAGCTCTAAACCACAAAAAATCTTTGAGTGATTAGCTGTACCGGAACACATTCTTATAAAATGAATTTATCCTTAGGAACAAAAATACATGATGCAGCCAAGGTTAACAAGGTTAAAAGGGTTGATAAAGCTTACTCAATGCAAAAGGACAGCTTTCTGTCTCAGGGCTGGACTTACACTAAAACTGGTGTTTCATATGGCTTATTTCGAGGATAATATTTTAAGTACTTTTGTTTTTTGAGTGTTTAATGATGGTTCTGTCAGTTCTTGCACTAAATATAACAAATGTAGAATGCGAGTTCTTAATTTGGAGCTCTTTTTTATTAAACATAATGAAGACATCAGTCTGTGCGCCACCAGGTGACTGCTGTGGACTTTTTTTTATCTAGCTAAAATGTCCCTTTATACGGTAAATCTCTCTCATAAAGTCACATCTTGAATATGTAATTCAGTTTTGGACTTCATATACTGACTGAGCTAGAAAGGGTTCAAATTGGGATGAACAGATCAGTATAAGGGATGGAAGGTCTCTCTACTAAGACTTAAAAAAAAAAAAGTGGGCTTGCTTAGCTTGGAAAAAAGACACCTTAACTGGCACTGGATTTATTTTTTCCAAGGACTTTACAAAGAACCAGGGGACATTCATTACGCTTGGAAGAAAAGCAAATACAGGTATGCATCAATACAGAAAATGGTTCTTTACAGTTAGAGTAGTCAAACTATGGATTGCACTGCCCTAGAAGGTAGCATTGGCAGATACTTTGTAAACATTTAAAAAAGGGCTAGAACATGTGGCCATACATTCAGGCTCCTACACACAAATTTGTCCTGAAATTGTTTTCACTCAACAAAGCCTTTACAATTTTTGATTTCTATACTGCAGGGTTAATGGTTATAGCAACCTTTTCTTTCTAAACAACTGTGTGAACCTTAATTTGTTTTCCTCATATTTTTTTTTCCTTTACGCATTTAAAAAAAAGACCCAAAAATACTGGCTAATTAACATAAACACCAGTAGCAAAATAGTAATTGAGGAAGGGCTGCATGCCTGGGGCGAGGCTCTAATAACTAGGTTTCAAGAGAGTGAAAGGTTAGGGTTGGGTTTAAAATGTTAAGAAAAGAGAAGGTTGGGAGGGGGGTGTGAATGAGGGTTTAAAAAGGGGAAAAAGAGCAGACTGGCAGTTACTTTAGGTAGTTGTGGTAGGATTGAGCAGCTGAAACTGATCAAGGCACCATAGACCCAGGTGCCTGCTGTTTTATACAGCAGACACTCAGAGGCAATGCCTGTAATCGTCGATAACGCTGACTGTGGACATTTGACCCCTCAGATGGTACCCTGTGTTTAGATCAGAGCTGTTAATTTGCAGTGGCAGTCTTGGGCCTTCTACAGGGCCCAAGGCCTGCGACGGTTCTTGGCTTTTATGACCATCCATAGGAATATAATAAGGCTCCAATAGGCTGCAATGGTAATTCATTGCAGTTTATGGAAAAAGTGATCTAAGGACTGCATATTCAAGTCACCTGGGGGGACTTGAAAAAAAATGTTTTTAAAAATATAAAAAATATATAAAATTTCAAATGACCTCTTTCCCTATATTAAAAATCAAAATTCTATTATGACGGATCTATTATGACGGATCAAAACAGAATGCCTCTTAAATGTGTCCGTTTTGATGTCCGTCCTAGGGATTCCGTTTCTTTCCGTTATAACGATGTTATAACGGAAAGCCTGAACGGAATCCCTAACGGTGGTGTGAAAGAGCCCTAAGATGACTATATGGCACTTACTAATATAACCTTTGTTGAAATTCTGTGCCATTTTGAATTTAGTGCAGATACAGTGTATTAGAATTTAGGAGGCTAAGTGATGTGTATGGTCACATGACCCTTTATCAAAGGCCACCTTATGGACAGAATCTCTTTGCCGACAGGACAGAAGATTTGCCTAACAAGGGTGCATAGCTTATGAAATATAACAAATGGCACAGAATAGCAACAAAAGCTATATTAGAAAGTTCCATATAGCCATCTTCCATACACATTGATCAACAATAGCTAGAAAGTGCCCAGCCCCTTTAATTTCTATGGGAGAGCTGTTGATAGCCAAATACAGCAGTCCTGTAGATAGGGGCTAACTTTTTTTCCCACCTGGCTGTAGAAGACACTTTTTGTACAGGACAATCGAAAATGAAAACACAAAGGATTGCATCATATCCAAAAGAGCAACTTTAAGATTAAGAAAAAAACACATTTTATTGAAATGAAATAAGAGTAGTACGAAATAACATGGGGTAAGTATGGTGACCTACCTGGTGGCAATGAGGATCTTTTGAATGATCTTGGAAGAGAAAATGAAAATTGCCGCCCCTGGTGAGAACTTTCCCGCTTCTCACTGACACTTTTAGATCTTTTCTTGCACTCTACAGAGAGTCGATCCTTACAGTGCTTGTGACAAGTAACTCCACAGGCTGCAAAAAAAAGCACAAGTTTTCTCATGTAAGATGGAAAACTATTACGTTTTACAGGTACAGTACACAAACTTATGCCAAATGTTTTGATCTGTCTACCTAAAGACTTATATTGTAAAAAAAAACACTACATATGTCAGTATGACACCATGTAAAACTAGGCATTAACAATATGACAGTATTAAAGTAATATACAAAACAGTGTGCATCAAAAAACAGTAACATATATAGTGTATATAGTATATAGGGAAAATATAGGTTATGTTTCAAAGTCTTTGCTTAACGCCTGTCAAAGTAAAAGAGAAAAAATGATATATCACTGTGACGACATCATGCTCACTGATAACACCTGACCACTTGTAGGGTGGATTGTTCTTAATTTGCGCCAGGTGTACCTTTTCTTTGTCCATTGTTTTGGGGAGTCAGGGACCTGAGCTATTGTTTAATGTGTCTTTCCTGTAGCTGTCTGACTTCAACAGCAACTCGAATTAACCATGCAGTCTGACCAGCAAGCCAGCAGATAAATGGGATAGGACCTGCTAATTACATCACCTCTTGATTGCATAAGCCCCCCTGCTATGTATTAGGAGCCTTTCAGCCTGTCTAGCTGAAGTGGAAAAGCAGTGTCATCAGAATGACATTATGCAATCGGATTGAACCTAGGGATTACAGTTCCAGCTGGTGGACTTCAGAATTTCTCTTCTGCCCAACCTCAAGCCTAGGGGTTCGGTTGGGACAATCTGGTCACCTGGCCAGATACCTCACTTTGCACAGCCGGCTCCCTAAGCTTGCCGCTGACTCCTCTCTGTGGGTGCCTGTCTAAAGTTGGGTGCTACTGGCTGGTGTAGTTGGTCCTGTGTCCCCCCTAGTTGCAGAGGTTTAATCCCTGGCAGAAGGGTGAATTACTGTCACCTGTGCCATCCTGTGTCCTTGCTGGGACTGTACTATATGCTGCTGACTGTTGGTTACCCAATAAAGTCTTCCTGGAGCGTTGTACACGCACCGTGTGTTGTCTGAGTAGTGTTCAACTCACGGGAAAGGTGCACAGGCGTTCAGTGGTATGAGCCCTGGCCCTGCGCGCTCTTTATAAAGATAGCCAGGTAGGAAGACGAGAGCACCCACTGACCCTCGTGTCTCCACAATTACCATATAGTCTTAATAGGGTTGCCTAGAATTTTTTTAACCCCTTCACCCCCAGAGGGTTTTTCCTTTTTGCATTTTCATTTTTCACTCCCTGCCTTTATGGGGCCATAGCATTTTTTTTAAATTTTTCCATTTACATAGACATTTGAGGGCTTCTTTTTTGAGGTATTGTAGGTGATGTGGCACTGCATAGTATAGCTGCAGACATACAGTGGATGGTTTTGTAAGAAGCTACTGCAGTTTTGCAGATTACAGCTCTTTCACAGATTGAATTCAATTGGATGGAGGACCCAAGTGAATGGGATGTGAAGTGAATGGGATGTTAAGCCCTGTCGCTTTACCAAACTTCTGAGAGCTTATTGAGTGCACAGATTCAGTCTCTAGCCAAAGATGGAGAGGCAGGCAGGAAGGAGGCACTTCTCTGACTGCAGAATATCTGTTCAACTGCCTTCTGCAGCACCTTGCAGATGTCCATGCAGAAAGAACTAAACTTACATTTTCCTGAGCATGTGCTTCTTTTTTCTTTTTTTTTCAGAGTTTAGTGGCCCTTTTTTTTGTTTAGTTTTTTTACTCCCTCCTACCCTGGAATCATAACTTTTTTTTTTGTATTTTTCTATTCATATATCCGTATGACTGCTTGTTTTTCGCAGGAAAGTTGGACTTTTTAATGACACCATTTAATATTACATATGATGTAGAAAGAAACTGGAAAAAATTCCAAACAGGGTGGAATTGGAAGAAAAAGCAATTGAACAGTTTAATGGGCTTCATTTTTACAGCGTTCCCTATGCAGTAAAGTTGACCTGTTACTTTCATTCTTCAGGTCAGTACAATTGTGGTGATTAGTGTTGACTGAATCGCAGCCAAATGAATTGACTTCGATCCGAATTTCATGAAAAATTTGATTTGCTGAAAAGCCTAATTTTCTCACGCTTCATGGTAACTAATCTATTTTTCCTGAAATGGCATTAAAAAAAAAATACTCAGCTCATGCATTTGCACGAAGATTGCATCATGGCCATCTTTATTGCTAAAACCGCGTGAAATCTCACATGGGGTGACGTATGATGTCACCACGCCAGTGCACTTGCTGTGATCGTGTCTTCAAACAAGATGGTTGCGACAGCCTCTATGCGAGCAAATGAATAAGGTCAGTATTAGAGATGAGCGAAGTTTTGGAAAATTCGGCTACTTCGTTGTATTTTTTTTTTAAATTGCTTTGTGACAAAGCACATTTTTTGTAAGTAGCGGGTGCACTGAGAGGGAGCTGCGATAGCACCGCTCCCCATGATTGTATCCCTCAGATACATGCATAATCATGCATAATCGCGGCATCTGAGAGTAATAATACAGTGTAAAATTAACCTTAAAAAAATCAAATCATACTTACCGCCTCCGTTTGCTCCCAATGGGCCAGCCGCCATTGTGCTTCAAGATCTTGCGCGAAATATCGCACGGCCTGAGATTACGTCATCATGCCAGCCAGCATGGTGACGTCATACATCACCACGCACAGGATTTCAGATGAGATCTTCAATCAAGATGGCAGCGGCCGGCCCCTCACAAGCAAATGGAGGAGGTCTGATTTTTTTTTGTTTTTGACATTATTTCAGGTTAAATCGATTCACTACAAGGAAGCACTAGGAAATTTGGATTCGTGGCAAATCAAATTTATCCTGCAATTCGGATCAAATTCCACTTTGTTGTTCTCGAGTGAGTATATGTATGTGTGTGTGTGTATATATATATATATATATATATATATAAGCTTCATTAACCCCTAAAAGGCCAAAATTGTAGCCTCAGATGCCACGATTTTTTAAAATATTTTTTAAAACATTTTTTTTTACACTTTTTTAAAAATTCCCAGTGGGAACTTGAACATGCAATCATTAGATTAAAAAATATGGCTCTCAGAAAATGGCAACACAAAAAAATATTTTATTTTGTTCAAAAATGCATCTAATGTGTAAAACTTTCCAAAAATAAAAATGTTAGACATATTTGGTATCGCCGCGTCCTTAACAACCTTCTATATAAAAATATTACATGAGATGGCCCCCCAGGTGAATGCTGTAAAAAAAAATTTTTAAAAACTATGCCAAAAACAGCCATTTTTTTCCCTCTTGCCTCACAAAAAATGTAGTAGCAGGCGATCAAAAAAGCATTTGTGCCCCAAAATGGTACCAATCAAAACTTCATCTCATCCCGCAGAAATTGATACCCTACCTAAGACAATCCACCAAAAAATAAAAAAATATGGCTCTCAGAAAATGGCAGCACAAAAACAAGATTTAATTCTGTTCAAAAATGCAGCTAATGTGTAAAATTTAACAACAATAAAAATGGTAGACATATTGGGTATCGTCATGTCCATAACAACCTGCTCTATAAAAATATCACATAATTTGCCCCCTCAGGTGAATGCTGTAAAAAAAAAAATTTTTTAAACTATGCCAAAACAGCTATTTTTTTCACCTTGCCTCACAAAAAGTGTAATACCAAGCGATCAAAAAGTCTTATGTACCCCAAAATGGTACCAATGAAAACGTCACCTCATCCCGCAAAAAAAAAGCAAAAAGCAACATTTTATTGGAAGAAATGAAACTTTTCATTTTCACAGCCAAGTGTTTCCAAATTCCGTAAAACGCTTAGGGGGTCAAAATGGTTAGTACCCCCTTAATATATTCTTTGAAGGGTGTAGTTTCCAAAATAGGGTCACTTTTTGTGGGTTTCCACTGTAGGGGTACGTCAGGGTCTCTCAATTACAAAATGGTACCGAAAAACCATTGTAGCAAAATCTGCCTCCAAAATTCGTATGGCGCTCCTTTCCTTCTGACCACTGCCACAAACCCATAGAGACGTTTACCACCACATATGGGGTATTTCTGTAAACTGCAGAATCAGAGCAATGTATATTGAGGTTTAGTTTGCTGTTAACCCTTGCTGTGTTGCAAGAAAAAAATTATTAACATGAACAATCTACCAAAAAAGTGAAATTTTGAAATTTCACCTCCATTTTCCTTTAATTCTTGTGGAACACCTCAAGGGTTAACAAAGTTTGTAACATCAGTTTTTTATAATTTGAGGGATGTATTTTCTAAAATGGGGTCATTTATGGGTGGTTTTCATTACGTAAGCCCCTCAAAATCACTTTATATCTGAATTGGTGCTTAAAAAAATGGTTTTGGAAATTTTGTTGAAAATTTGAAAAATGGCTTCTAAACTTCTAAAAAAAGTAAAATGACATTTATAAAATGATGCTACCATAAAGTAGACATATGGGGAATGTAAAATAATAACTATGTTTGGAGGTATTACTACGTATTTTGAAAGTAGAGAAATTGAAATTTGCAATTTGCTAATTTTTCCAGATTTTTGGTAAATTTGGAATTTTTTTATAAATAAAAATGAAATATTTTGCCACAAATTTACTACTGTCGTAAAGCACAATATGTGACAAGAAAACAATCTCAGAATGGCTTGGATAAGTAAAAGCGTTCCAAAGTTATTACCACATAAAGTGACACATGTCAGATTTGCAAAAAATGGCCTGGGCAGGAAGGTGAAAAAAGGCCCGGGGTTGAAAGGGTTAATTATGGGGAACAAGGGGTGACTTGAATTTTATATTTTGTATATTTTTTAAAACTTTTGTTTTTTTCCTTTTTTATGACACCCTATTTATTATTAGACTGCTTCTCCCTTACATTGCAATTCATCGCAGATGCGCTATGTTCTTATGGAGCCCTGTCACTACAGGGCGCTATAGGACCTAAAACTGAAATAACATGGGTTTCTTCAGAGAGATCCAGGCTCCCCCGATCACCAAACAGGGGAGGGGTCCAGGCCCCGAGAGTGGTAAGCCACCTCAGATGCCGTGGTCACAATTTACCACATCTGAGGGATCAAATGTCTGCAATCGGCGTTATCGCAAATTGCAGACACTAGTCCCAGGTGTTTGCTGCTTAAAACAGCAGAAACCTGACAGCTATGGCGCACCCTGTGGCCACCATCTCTAAAGCCCTGTCTTCCACTGTATATGTATGTTTGCAATCGGAATGGTTTAAACAAGAGAGTTTTATTGATGCAGTCAAATCATCTACGTTTGGGAGCAATTTTAAAAAGATTAGCTGTATGTCTTGGTTAGTAAGGATTTCTTTAGAGATTCCAGTTCTAGAAATTATTTGAAACTCTTACACAATACTTTTGGACTCAGTGTTTTTCTTAAAGGTGCAGTTTTAAGATAACACTTTGCATGGTCAAGAACCACCAAAATATATTGATGTCATCTAGCTGACTTTAAAATTGGAGCCACTAAATTTATACCAATTCTTTTAAACGGCACCTCTATGATGGCTAGTGGAACCAATGGGCTGTGCAAGTGAGATACCGGCACACCTATCTAAAATGTTGGGAATGATTCGCAGTACTATTTTTCTTAAATAATTCTTAATAAATTCCTGCCAAAAGAACCTTTGGAGAATCCTCTCCTTTGTCTTGCCACTTCCTAAATGCTCCACAAATTCATTATTATGGGCCAAATCAAGAAACATATATCTGTATTGGTACCAGCAGTTGCTCTTAAATGTCATTATTACTTTTGCATGAGGAAATTATTTATTAGTGCCTGTGGGCTGTGAAAACTGACAAGATAGGACATGTCTTATTATTTTACAACCAGTATTGGTCCATTAAAAAAAATTGATATGTGAATACACCCAGAGACTGACATTGTTTTGAATACAGTTGTGTGATGGCCATTAAAAAAAAGGTTGTCACACGGCCATTTTTCAGTGGCATGTGAATAGGGCTTAACACCTTTAAAAGAAAGTTGTCACACACTTTATATATTTCTATTAATTAATCAGCATTTGTAACCTGCATACCAGGTATGCTTTGTTTAGGGGGTACCTCACTCCTTAAAGAGGATTTTCCCTCAAAACTTCAAAAAGAAAGAGAATCCATTCCCTAATATTATTCTAGGCTTTTTAACCATACCAACTTTATAGTTTACGATTCCATACAGTCTCTAGTTTAACAAGAGTTTTACAAGAGCTGAGTTTTAGTATCTCCATGGATACAAAGCACACTAATATGTTTCTCTGATACATATTGCAGTCCTCAGCTACAAGGATGATATCAACCAGTTTCACAAGGCTACTGGAGTTCAACAAGGCTTTGACAGGGCAGTCTCCTTCAAACACTGTGGTAGGCTTTTAGTTCATCATCAGGTGTCATCTTGTGTAAGGCACATTGCACAGCCATCCTCACATTACTCTCTCTGGAGGAAACATACAAAGTACAGAGATGTGTTCCATCAACAAATGGCTCATAAAACTGCAGGCCTAGAAAAGAAACTTATCAAAGGTACCTAGGTTCACTGAAAAGACCAGATTTTCCTAAACTTTAATATCTCACTAAGGTTCGAAATCTGGCTGAGACCCACACTTCCTCCAGTACTTGGTTGTGTAGCACCAAGGTATATCAGGTATGCAAAGCGGGGCTTCCATGGAGTGGATTGAAATTTGGGGAATTTGGAGGTAAAAGGTAAGATTTTGTTGTGTTCCTCAAACAATTCTGAAATAATGTTTGCAGTGTGGCAGGACAAGAATTTCGGCTAGTTAATGAGATCAAATAAGCATTTAGTGTCCATGACCCTGCCACCATTTCACTGGCTGTCCTACCTTGGGTCAATTTTGATATGTACTAACCAACGCATACCGAGAACACCCCACATGACCTGCCATTTTAGAGATACTCTGACTCATCTGGTAGAGATGAACGCATTTCTCAAACTTCCTTTCAGGTCTAATTCTGTCGAATCGGCTATCAGATTTATTTTGGTATGAATAAATTTGTCTGAATCAAAAGTGCTCCAACTGCTCTGAAAAGTCATGTATGGCTAGTACCGTATCCAAACCCACTGAAGCTCTTTAATGGCAATACATCATTAGTAATGTCAAACTGACAGCAACACTTATGGCTATGGGTAAACTAATGGTAGCCTGGGGTATCAAACAGCCTGTTAACACACTGCACTGTTGATTTTTTTGTAAATTAAAAAAGGTTCAAAAATGATCCCTTTTTGGTGGTATATGCCTTATCCTCCATCTTCTGATATGTAGAATGTTGACCACCATTTTCAACGATTCATGTGAGGCGAATCATAAAAGTTTTGGATTCACCGAAATTAGGATCTCTTGGTATATTCATAATTAATTTGATTTGTGTACAATTAATTAGCTTATCTTTATCATCTAACCATGACAATTTTGCATTCATCAAAGTCACTCAGATTCTTAAACTTGTCAAGGATGAAGCATGTGAGGAAGTGCTCACCACTGTCCCCTGCTCATGCCTGTTTCATATGTGCCTCTGCTGATCTAGAGAACCTGTTTCTGGAGCTCTGAGAGGGTGAGGAGAAACAGACTGTATATTTCTTCTAATATCTGATGGAGGTGAAGTGGATGGGTAAGCAGTGAAGGAGACCTGCAATTTTATCATCTGAGCCTTACTGTAGGATTTAATTGAGTTTCAGACTCTGGATCTAAATCTGCTGCTGGTCCCACTAAACTGGTTGAACCTTGGCATCAATGTTGCTATTGCTACTGAAAACCTGTGATATATTGCTGCTTCCACCACTGAACTGTCTGAATCTGTGTTATAAGACTGCTACTGCAATTGAATGGTTTGAGCTTGTGAAACACTGCTGCTATTGCATCCATTAATCATGATCCTAGTCAAAGGATTAGAGTACAACAATGTCTCTTGAGGACCTCCTACAGATTGTCTTGGTGGCACTCTTCCTGCTGACATCCCGCTATCTGGGACAGGTGTTGCACCACCCGCCCTTCTGAAGCTACCTGTCAGCCAGTCCCTGCCAGCCTTCCTCTGCCCCATGGGAGACTTCATCCTGTGCTTGGCTGCCAGCCTCTTTCCCTGTCCTGTAAGGTGTGTGCTAGGCTCGCTTCCCAGCTCTTAAAGGGGTATTCTCATCTTAGACAATGGGGGCATATCGCTAGGATATGCCCCCATTGTCTTATAGGTGCAGGTCCCACCACTGGGACCCGCACCTATATCCAGAACGGAGCGGGGAGCGCTGCGCCTGGAGGACCCCAGGTTTCCGGGGGTCCGGCCACCACCAGGCGCAGCTCCCCGCGCCGCTCATAGAAATGAATGGGAGCCGGGCCGTGCATGCGCGGTGCGCTCCCATTCATTTCTATGGAGCCGACGGAAGTAGCCGAGCCAGCGCTCGGCTATTTTCGGCGGCCCCATAGAAATGAATGGAGGGCGGCTGCGCATGCGCAGTGCGCCCTCATTCAGTTCGGGGGCTCCGTTCTGGAAATAGGTGCGGGTCCCAGCGGTGGGACCCGCACCTATAAGACAATGGGGGCATATCCTAGCGATATGCCCCCATTGTCTAAAATGAGAATAACCCTTTAAAGGACCAGCACAACTGTTCTGCATTTTCACCAATGCATAAAAAAAGAGAATACAAAGCAATGATAGAAAAAGCGCCATCCCTGAGTCACTAAACAACAAAGTAAATGACAATATAATGTCCTGGTACATGCCCTAAGAAATAACATGCCATACAAAAAGGTCTTCACAAATGTGAATAAGCCCCATCAGCCATATATTCACCATAACATCAAATGACAACAAGTAAAGTCATTGTATGATTGCAAAGACCAGATGACTCATACCTATGTTCTTGTCATACGGGACTCAGGGATGGCGCTACCCCGACGCGCATTTCGGCGTGCCTTCGTCCAGGGGGTAACGCCATCTCTGTGGATCAAATCAATTATAGTCCCCGATCCAACCAAGCAGCCAATCCACGGGTAATGTTTAGGAATCAGGTAGCTCATCAATTATAATCACCTGTTTTCTATTAGTTGGGCGCCATGGTCAGCGAGCAATTCGCGCGTGCTTCCCCGCAATCAGGAGTCACGTCACCGTATAAACGTGGCCACGTTATCACGTGACCAACGCCGTGACGTCTAGACGCCTGATGCAGGTATCGCGACATCTCGCGGCCCATCGCATCCAAGACACCAACCATAGGGGCTCACATACGCCCTCCCATGGTCGGTCCTATAGAATTACATCTCCCAACCAGGATGAACTGCATGGTACCATTACACATTCATTATATACACCCTCTAGTGGTCAATCAATATAAGATACATGATTACACACTTATATTCAAAACATGATTATATTTTGGAAATAACACAATATTAATACCAAATAAATAATAGAAATAAATATATAAAAAATGTGTTAAAAACATATAAAAGACAATTTCATCACAATGTGATGAATAATCTTATTGTGTCATGAGTCAAAGCTATAATGTTGTGAAATGAAAATGGAAGTGAAGACAAAATATAAGTGTAACACTGAATGTGTGAATTGAAAACCGTAAAAAAAGGAGTGACCAAAAATATGTGACCAAAAATATAAAATATAAATATGAAAATACATGAATTATGATTGTGAATAGTATAGATTTTAATTGTTTTTAATTTGTTTTGACATATGTTTGTTTTTTACAGATAGCATTAATGTGATTTAGTCCCCGAAATGGAACCAAGATAAGGGAGCGGGTGCGGAGATGGAGAGATGGTCAAAAGATTCACCTGGTCATGAACTGTGTTTTCATTATGGTCATCATTATGATAAACATTATGTGTATTCAATCTTATATGATATATGGGTCATGTCTTGTTATTATTTTGATATATAGAGTCACATTTATTTATATATTTACAATTAGTTGTTAGATATTGATTTTTTATATATACATTTTGCTGCATATTTTGTTGCAATTTTTATGAATCATCATTATATTTTTGGTATTTTTTGTTATTCAGGGCATTTTTTTTTCACATTTTTACACATTCACTCCATATTTGTTGTCACGTTTTTTCCTTCACAATCATAATTCATGTATTTTCATATTTATATTTTATATTTTTGGTCACATATTTTTGGTCACTCCTTTTTTTATGGTTTTCACTTCACACATTCAGTGTTACACTTATATTTTGTCTTCACTTCCATTTTCATTTCACAACATTATAGCTTTGACTCATGACACAATAAGATTATTCATCACATTGTGATGAAATTGTCTTTTATATGTTTTTAACACATTTTTTATATATATATTTCTATTATTTATTTGGTATTAATATTGTGTTATTTCCAAAATATAATCATGTTTTGAATATAAGTGTGTAATCATGTATCTTATATTGATTGACCACTAGAGGGTGTATATAATGAATGTGTAATGGTACCATGCAGTTCATCCTGGTTGGGAGATGTAATTCTATAGGACCGACCATGGGAGGGCGTATGTGAGCCCCTATGGTTGGTGTCTTGGATGCGATGGGCCGCGAGATGTCGCGATACCTGCATCAGGCGTCTAGACGTCACGGCGTTGGTCACGTGATACGTGGCCACGTTTATACGGTGACGTGACTCCTGATTGCGGGGAAGCACGCGCGAATTGCTCGCTGACCATGGTGCCCAACTAATAGAAAACAGGTGATTATAATTGATGAGCTACCTGATTCCTAAACAATACCCGTGGATTGGCTGCTTGGTTGGATCGGGGACTATAATTGATTTGATCCACAGAGATGGCGTTACCCCCTGGACGAAGGCACGCCGAAATGCGCGTCGGGGTAGCGCCATCCCTGAGTCCCGTATGACAAGAACATAGGTATGAGTCATCTGGTCTTTGCAATCATACAATGACTTTACTTGTTGTCATTTGATGTTATGGTGAATATATGGCTGATGGGGCTTATTCACATTTGTGAAGACCTTTTTGTATGGCATGTTATTTCTTAGGGCATATACCAGGACATTATATTGTCATTTACTTTGTTGTTTAGTGACTCAGGGATGGCGCTTTTTCTATCATTGCTCTGTATTCTCTTTTTTTATGCATAGATTTTATTATATTACATATTTTGATACTTCAATAAAGATCCTTTGTGATATACTTATGTACAGGTTTACTCATTTCTTGTCTACAGTGTAGACTTTTGTTAATTTTGAGGTACACTGTGAGTCTGTACAGTGCTATTTGTTTGTTGCCATTGGCAACCACATGCACATGCTGTAGTTATATATTGCATATGATAACGGTGGCTGCACTGGAGGTTGAACAGTGATTTTATTTTCACCAATGACTGGATATCTGTAGGTACTTAAGGTGCCTTTTCACAGAAAGAGGTGTCTGAACAATAGGATTCCTAGTTCACTAGTTACCGGTGAAGATGTGCTATTCTGACCATTTGCCCCAGTACTGAATCTCTGCCTGTTTTATCGACTCTGACCCTCCACTGCCTGTCTTGAGTTTAGCCTGTTTTTCGTATTGATCCACTGCCACCTGCCCTGACCTCGGACTGTTACCATACTAAAGATATAGCCTTACCCCTCGATGCATCACTCGGGTGTCTCTGATCCCCATTGATCAGTTGCTAATTACACTGGAACTATCAGGACTACCAGGATAATGTCCTTTAACCCTTAGGATACCGGAGGGTTTACAACGATATGTCATATGTATAGGGTTTTTTGTCTAAATCAGGGGTACTCAAGTACTTTTGGTAAAGGTCCACATACCTGAGTCTGCTGTAGGATGATGGTCCGAGCTGCAAAACAAAAAAATATATAAGGAGGGACAACACCGGTGGCGTGTAGCGCTGCATTATTATTATTTTATTTTACAATAATTCACACCTCCAAACCCACCTAATCTCCTTTCTGCCGACCAAACAGTAAGAATGTCTTTTCAATGCCCCCCTAACAATAATGATGCCCCTTTAATGCCCCTCAGACAATATGATATCCCTTTAGTATTCCACAGGATATGATACTCCTAAATGTACCCTCACAGCAGGGTGATCCCTAGGTGCCCCCAAACATGATGATGCTCCTTAGTGCCCATGACACATTACGATGCCTCCTTAGTTCCTCCCTACAGTAATGAAGCCCTCTGTGCCCCCTCACAGTAGTAATGCCCTCTCTATGCCCCGTCACAGCAGTAATGCCCTATCTGTGCCCCTTCACAGTTATAATGCCCTCTTTGTGCCCCATTCACATTAACAATCCCCATGGTTCCCCCTTCATAGTAATAATTCCCATTGTCTCCTCCTTCACAGTAATAATGCCCCTTAATAGTAGTAATGCTCTTTGTACCCCGTTAATAGTACTAATGCCCATTGTGCCTCTTCACAGTAATAATGCCCTCCGTGCCCCCTCCATAGTAGAAATCCCCATTGTGCCCCCTTAATAGTAGTAATGCCCTCTGTGCTAGTAATGCCCATTGTGCCCCCTTCAGAGTAATAATTCCCTCTGTGTACTGTGCCCCCTTTACATTAGCAATGCCCATTGTGCTCCATCCAGTGTAGAACTTTCCATTGTGCCTCCTTCACATTAACAATGCTCAATGTGCCCCCTCCAAAGTAGAAATGCTCATTGTGCCCCCTTCACATTTGCAATACCCATTGTGCCCCCTCCATAGTAATGAAGCCCTCTGTGCCCCCTCCGCAGTATTGAAGCCCTCTGTGCCCCTTCCGCAGTATTGAAGCCCTCTGTGCCCCCTCCACAGTATTGAAGCCCTCTGTGCCCCCTCCACAGTATTGAAGCCCTCTGTGCCCCGTCCGCAGTATTGAAGCCCTCTGTGCCCCCTCCACAGTATTGAAGCCCTCTGTGCCCCCTCCGCAGTATTGAAGCCCTCTGACGCCCTCCGCAGTACTAAAGCCCTCTGTGCCCCCTCCGGAGTATTGAAGCCCTCTGTGCCGCCTCCGCAGTTTTGAAATCCTCTGTGCCCCCTCTGTATTAAAAAAAAAAAAAAAAACACAGCACCTACTCACCTTGTCCCGTTCCTGAAGCTCACAGGCCTCTCTCCCCTGCAGACAGAGATCACTCCGCAGCACGGTGTGGGCGGAGATTGTGCAAATATTGATGGAAGCGCTCATTGCTTCTGGACTCCGGCACCCCCTGACAGCAGACACCAGGCTGCATGCAGGGGTCCGGACAGCTGGCAACCGCGGTCCGGATTCGGACAGTGGTCCGCCAGTTGAGTACCCCTGGTCTAAACAGTGTAAAAATAAATTAAGACTTTGAAAAAAAAAACATTTTTTTACATCATCATATTCTGACCCCAAAACATTTTTTTATAGTTATATCTACTGAGCTGTGTGGGGGCTCTTATTTTGCAGGACAATCTGTAGTTTTTATTGATACCATTTTGGAGTGGGTGTGACGTTTTGATTACATTTTATTACATTTTTTTTTTTAGTAAGAGAAGTAATGAAAAATTGGCGAATCAGCCGTATTTCCTGAACATGATTATGGGGGCGGCCATCTTGCCTTTAGTAAGCATTAAAGGGTTATTCTCATTTTAGACAATGGGGGCATATCGCTAGGATATGCCCCCATTGTCTTATAGGTGCGGGTCCCACCGCTGGGACCCGCACCTATTTCCAGAACGGAGCCCCCGAACTGAATGAGGGCGCACTGCGCATGCGCAGCCGCCCTCCATTCATTTCTATGGGGCCGCCGAAAATAGCCGAGCGCTGGCTCGGCTACTTCCGTCGGCTCCATAGAGATGAATGGGAGCGCACCGCGCATGCACGGCCCGGCTCCCATTCATTTCTATGAGCGGCGCGGGGAGCTGCGCCTGGTGGTGGCCGGACCCCCGGAAACCTGGGGTCCTCCAGGCGCTCCCCGCTCCGTTCTGGATATAGGTGCGGGTCCCAGCGGTGGGACCCGCACCTATAAGACAATGGGGGCATATCCTAGCGATATGCCCCCATTGTCTAAGATGAGAATACCCCTTTAAGAGCATCAGGAGGGGACCTCATTGACTTCTATGGGAAAGTTTTCTAGGCATGTGTGACCTGTACAGAGGTCATTGTACAAGGAAAGAATAGATAAGCTTTGACAATGACATTTTGTGAATGGTGGATCATATCTTATCTATACACAGAGGTGATATCATGACAAGCAGGATTAGAATGACAGATAAACAGGTAACTACAGTAAAGTGATCTGTATAGAAAAAGAAGTAGCAGCTAATATGAGGCTTAGTGGCCAGTGTGAAAACTGAAGAATTTTGTTTTTAGTTTAAATATAGCTATTGATATGGGCAATTAAAAACAATATCAAAATTCTTAAAAAATAGTAAACATAAAAACATGATTTAAATGTAAATACATTTTCTGACATACTCCCATTTTCAAGGTAATTTTCCCTAGATCAGTTTTCAACTCCACCACTAATGGAATATAGTATGAAACTCCTCCAGCTAAATAGGTCTAGTGTTTCACCAAACGGGCTCCCTCTGCTACCAGCAGTGAGAAGTCATGTGTCTTTGAATGACATGAGTATATCAGTTTCTTCAGATTCACACTCCTCCACCCACCCAAATTCAGCTAGATAGCGAAGAGTCAGCCTAAAAAGGGAGAAGTCTAAGGGCTCATGCACACGACAGTGAAAAATGGCCGTGTGACGGCCGTCTAAGTAGCGGCCGCCACACGGCCATTTTTTGTGCCAATGTTAGCCTATGGGGCTATTCACATGGCCGTTTATTTAACGGCCAATGAATAGTGTCCGTCCAGAAATAGGACACTTTGTACTTCATGACAGTGGTAAATTTGAGTTATATATTTCACCTTTATTTATGAAAGATCCCAAATTTACCAAAAATTTGGAAAAATTCACAATTTTCTAAATTTGAATTTCTCTACTTTTAAGACAGATAGTAATACCTCATAAAATAGTTATCAGTCATCATTTCCGAAATGTCAAGAAAATTTCCCAAACCATTTTGAGCACCAATTCAGTTATAAAGTGATTTCGAGGGGCTTACGTAATGGAAACCATTCATAATGACAGTTTAGAAAATACATCCCTCAAATTATTCAAAGCGGATGTTACAAACTTTGTTAACCCTTTAGGTGATCCACAAGAATTAAAGGAAAATGGAGGTGACATTTTAAATTCAATTTTTTTTTGCAGATTTTTCATGTTGGTCATTTTTTTCTTGCACTACAGCAAGGGTTAACAGCAAAATAAACATCAATATGCATTTCTCTAATTCTGCAGTTTACAGAAGTACCCCATATGTGGTGGTAAAATGCTCTATGGGTACGTGGCAGTGGTCAGAAGAAAAGTAGCACCATATGGTTTTTGGAAGCAGATTTTGCTAGAATGGTTTTTGGGCACCATTTTGTATTTGAAGATGAACCTGACGGACCCCTGCAGCTGATTGGGCGGCACAGCCCCTGCACCCAACCGATCAGCGCGTCGTAGCAGTACGGCGCTGGTTGGGAAGTCACTTCCCTCAGCGCAGTACTATTACGGGAAGGGGTAAAAACAGGAGAGTTAAAAAGTTGACAAATGCCATTTAACAAGAACAGCATTCAGATGAGTTTCTTGTAAATACTGCATGGCTGGCAAGTAGTTAGATATATAATTATAAATAAGTGTTTCCCCTAATATGAATAAGTGTTTTCCCTAATATTCCAAGAAAATAACCTAACTAGAGATGAGCGAGCAGTGCTCGTTACGAGCACTGTAACGCTCGGGTCCCGTCTGCAATGCCCGCAGGCATTGCGGATCCGTCCTCATCTGCATGTAAGTCAATGAGGACGGATCGTTTGGTATGCCACTCATACCAAACGGTTCCGTCCCCACTGACTTTAAGACGGGTGAGGACGAAACCGTTTGGTATGAGTGTCATACCAAACGATCCGTCCTCATTGACTTACATGCAGATGAGGACGGATCCGCAATGCCTGCGGGCATTGCAGACGGGACCCGAGCGTTACAGTGCTCGTAACGAGCACTGCTCGCTCATCTCTAAACCTAACCATATACATGTACCATTCACAATAGGTGATTTTCAGAGCTAATCTATTCTTCCTTGTACAATGACCTCTGCACAGGTCACACATGCCTAGAAGACTCTCCCATAGAAGTCAATGAAGTCCTCCTCGTAAAGCAATTTTTTAATACTTTGTAAATGTTGTTAAAACAGCTCAGGCAAGGTGGCCGCCCTCATAATCAGGTTCAGGAAACAGAATAAAAAATCTACAATCAGAAATAAAAACAGATTAGAAAAAAAGAGATGTTTTTCTATCTAGTTTTAACTGACAGAAAACATTTTTTGTGACACTTTTCCTTTAAAGACATGGGAAACATCACATGACACTTCATAGGTCCTAAATAGGTCACTGGAACTAAAAGACTCTTATTCTGTATGTAAAGACACTGCCAAGTACCACTTCTCTTGTCCTGTATACTGGGTGTAATTCTCAGTATCTGCACTTATTCTGAATATATGGACACTGCACAATACCATTTCTTTTATTCTGCATACTGGGTGTAATTCTCATTATCTGCTCTTATTCTGTATATATGGACACTTCATAGTACCACTTCTCTTGTCCTGTATACTGGGTGTAATCCTCAGTATCTGCTTTTTTCTGTATATATGGACACTGCACAGTACCACTTCTCTTGTCCTGTATACTGGGTGTAATTCTCAGTATCTGCTCTTATTCTATATAAACGGACACTGCACAGTACCACTTCTCCTGTCCTGTATACTGGGTGTAATTCTCAGTATCTGCTCTTATTTTGTATATATGGACACTGCACAGTACCACTTCTCCTGTCTTGTATACTGGCTGTAATCCTCAGTATCTGCTGTTATTCTGTATATATGGACACTGCACAGTACCACTTCTCTTGTCCTGTATACTGGGTGTAATTCTCAGTATCTGCTCTTATTCTATATATATGGACACTGCACAGTACCACTTCTCCTGTCCTGTATACTGGGTGTAATTCTCAGTATCTGTTCTTATTTTGTATATATGGACACAGCACAGTACCACTTCTCCTGTCTTGTATACTGGCTGTAATCCTCAGTATCTGCTGTTATTCTGTATATATGGACACTGCACAGTACCACTTCTCTTGTCCTGTATACTGGGTGTAATTCTCAGTATCTGCTCTTATTCTATATATATGGACACTGCACAGTACCACTTCTCCTGTCCTGTATACTGGGTGTAATTCTCAGTATCTGTTCTTATTTTGTATATATGGACACAGCACAGTACCACTTCTCCTGTCTTGTATACTGGCTGTAATCCTCAGTATCTGCTGTTATTCTGTATATATGGACACTGCACAGTACCACTTCTCTTGTCCTGTATACTGGGTGTAATTCTCAGTATCTGCTCTTATTCTATATATATGGACACTGCACAGTACCACTTCTCCTGTCCTATATGCTGGGTGTAATTCTCAGTATCTGCTCTTATTCTATATATATGGATACTGCACAGTACCACTTCTCCTGTCCTATATGCTGGGTGTAATTCTCAGTATCTGCTCTTATTCTGTATATATGGACACTGCACAGTACCACTTCTCCTGTCCTATATGCTGGGTGTAATTCTCAGTATCTGCTCTTATTCTCTATATATGGACACTGCTCAGTACCACTTCTCCTGTCTTGTCTACTGGCTGTAATCCTCAGTATCTGCTGTTATTCTGTATATATGGAGACTGCACAGTACCACTTCTCTTGTCCTGTATACTGGGTGTAATTCTCAGTATATGCTCTTATTCTGTATACATGGACACTACACAGTACCACTTCTCCTGTCCTGTATACTGGGTGTAATTCTCAGTATCTGCTCTTATTCTGTATATATGGATATTGCACAGTACCACTTCTTTTGTCCTGTATACCAGGGTTATTTCTCACTATCTGCTCTTATTCTGTAAATATGGACACTGCACAGGGCCCACCAATGCATTAAAAGGGCCCTGCAACTGAGGTCAACCGCTGGACAGTTGTTAAAATGCTACACAAATTTAAAAAAAGTTAATTGGTGGTAGCAGTAGCAGCAATATTACACAGGCTTAAACAATCCAGTGGCAATAAATTCAGTGTTTCAAAAGTTCAAGCCATTCAGTGATAGTAGCTGCAATGTTACAGGTTTAAACAGTTAAGTCCATTTAAATTGTTTACATGAACACCCCAGGGATGTCCCCTTTCCACTCTCTTAAAAAAAGAGCATTTGTGCTCTGAAAGTTTGCAATATGATTGTTTATGGTTAGCCAATAAAGGTATCAGTCCCATAATACTTTTGTTTTTATTAACTCAAAAGTATTCAACAGTTTTTTTTTTCTGGCTAACGCAGTACTACTAATTGCAACATACTTGTATGCTGCCTGTCATAAACTTGCTTGCCCGAGCTCCAAAGGCGTGATCCTCAGCCTTAGCACGGCTGCCCCAGGAGAGACCCACTGCTCAGCCATGCCCCCTGGTGAAGCAACAGCATCCTTAGCAACAGATGCTCTGTTTCTCCCTGCAGCTGCTCTATTCCTGTGTGGTAGTGTTTCTGACTAATGGAGCACCCATCCGGTGCTGATTCAGTGACCTGGAGCTCTATTTTAAACCCCTTCCTGGCCATACACCAGTGCCAGTGATAGTCTTGTTTGGGGTCACTAGCTGGGTTTCTGGTTCTTGTTTCTGTGCTGATTTGGATTGCTCATGTTTTTTGCCTTAGCTCGTACTTTGGCCACTCTCTGTCTCTCGTCCTGATTTGTACTGTGCATCCCATCTGACCTCGGCTGGTCTTGTAACCACTCTGTGTCTCTCGTTTTTGTACTGCGTTGTCCTCCTGGTTCTGACTAGAGTTGAGCGAACGTGCTCATAACGAGCACTGTACTGCTCGGATCCCCTGCCGCTCGCATGGGCGCAGCCATCCGGATCCGTCCTCCTCACCCGACGGATCCGGATGCCTGCGCCCATGCGAGCACAGGGGATCCGAGCAGTACAGTGCTAGTTACGAGCACGTTCGCTCAACTCTAGTTCTGACCCATTTACATATGACAAAGTCTATGTGTCATTTGTCTCTAGGTGTTTGTCTGTCTCTGCACCTTAGTAGCATAGGGACTGTCGACCAGTTGTGAGAGTTAAAGGGGTATTCTCATCTTGGACAATGGGGGCATATCGCTAGGATATGCCCCCATTGTCCTATAGGTACGGGTCCCGCCGCTGGGACCCGCACCTATAACGAGAACTGGGCCCCCAAAGTGAAGAAGTGCGCACCGCGCAAGCGCGGCCCGCTCTCCATTCACTTCTATGGGGCCACCGGAAATAGCCGAGCGCTGGCTCGGCTATCTCCGTTGGCTCCATAGAAATGAATGGGAGCGGTGGCCGTGGATGCGCAGTGCGCTCCCATTCATTTCTATGGAGCCGACGGAGATAGCCGAGCCAGCGCTCGGCTATTTGCGGCGGCCCCATAGAAGTGAATGGAGAGCGGGCCGCGCTTGCGCGGTGCGCACTTCTTCACTTCGGAGGCCCCGTTCTCGATATAGGTGCGGGTCCCAGCGGCGGGACCCGCACCTATAGGACAATGGGGGCATATCCTAGCATATCCAAGATGAGAATACCCCTTTAAGAAAATTTCTGTGATTACAGTTATATTTTACAGTTGTTTAGGTTCTGGATTACATTTGGTATTACCGGAATCGTTGAAGTGATTAAGTGATTTCCGGGGTGCCTATTTCATTTGAGGCTTCCCCACCCTGCATTATTTAGATATTATGAATTAAGTCATGATTGCAGAGCTCTGCTAAATCTGTTTACTTTCACATTGAGGATTTCCCGATTCTGGATCTCTTTACTGAGGAGCACTTTAGAAATAGGTTGATAAGCAAGGTTTACTCAATGATGCTGCAATATTACACTTTGTTTACAAGTATTTACACTTTGAATTTGGGTGCTGCAAAAAATGGGAAACTGATTTTGGTGATGTTTCACAAATACACTGGAAGACATTTTTTTACTAATAAAAGTTTAACATCTGTCGTGGGTAAACTGTTTGAGGGTTTTCTAAGAGATGCTATCTTGGAGTACCTCAATGAAAATAAGCAAATAACTCCATATCAGCATGGCTTCATGAGGGATCGGTCATGTCAAACCAATTTAATCAGTTTCTATGAGGAGGCAAGTTCTAGACTGGACCGCGGCGAATCAATGGATGTCGTATATCTGGACTTCTCCAAAGCATTTGACACTGTACCGCATAAAAGGTTAGTATATAAAATGAGAATGCTTGGCCTGGGAGAAAATGTCTGTATGTTGGTAAGTAACCGGCTCAGTGGTAGAAAACAGAGGGTGGTTATTAACGGCACATATTCAGATTGGGTCACTGTCACTAGTGGGGTACCACAGGGGTCAGTATTGGGCCCTATTCTCTTCAATATATTTATTAATGATCTTGTAGAAGGTTTGCACAGTAAAATATCAATTTTTGCAGATGACACTAAACTGTGTAAAGTAATTAACACAGAAGAGGACAGTATACTGTTACAGATGGATCTGGATAGACTGGAGGCTTGGGCAGAGAAGTGGCAGATGAGGTTTAACCAGGGCTGTGGAGTCGGAGTCGGTCACCATTTTGGACCGACTCCTAAAATATATAATGAATTAGTACATTTAGTTCAGTGCAATAAGTGCTGAATATATTTTTATAAGAATTTGTGAAAATGATGAAATGTCCTATAAATGTCTGTTCTATTTCTGATCTAAGGATTTAGGCTTTTAGTTGAGATGACTGTGTGCTGCCCTTTATGTCCAGTGCATGTTCTCTCTGTATGCTTTATGTTTCCTCTGAGCTCATGTTTGGAGAGGTTAGCTGCTCTCATGGCTTCTATCTGCTGCTGATGTAATACACCTAGAGCCTTATGTATGAAAACTGTCTAAGTGTAGAAGTTTCTTTGTTGCCCATAGCAACCAATCAGAGCTCCCCTTTCATTTCATATAGTGCTCTGGAGAAATGAAAGGGGAGCTCTGATTGGTTGCTAGGGGCAACAAAAAAAGTCTTAGACCTAGACAGTTTTCATACATCAGGCCTAGAGGCGTAGCTACTGGGGGGGGGGGGCTTGGGGCAGGGGATGCGATGCTCCGGGCCCAATACCTCTGGGGGGGCCAAGCAGGGATGGCCTTAGTACAATCAGGCAAATACAAGTGAGCACTTCCATTATGGAGTCTGATGGGGGCACATTAAGCCGATCTGAGATCTGATGGGGGCACATTCTGATGATCTGAGGTCTGATGGGGGTACATTCTGCTGATCTGAGGTCTGATGGGGGAACATTCTGCTGATCTGAGGTCTGATGGGGGCACATTAAGCCGATCTGAGGTCTGATGGGGGCACATTAAGCCTATCTGAGGTCTGATGGGGGCACATTAAGCCGATCTGAGGTCTGATGGGGGCCCAATACGCTGATCTGAGGTCTGATGGGGGCACATTAAGCCTATCTGAGGTCTGATGGGGGCAGATTAAGCCGATCTGAGGTCTGATGGGGGAACATTCTGCTGATCTGAGGTCTGATGGGGGCACATTCTATTGATCTGAGGTCTGATGGGGGCACATTCTGTTGATCTGAGGTCTGATGGGGGTACATTCTGCTGATCTGAGGTCTGATTGGGGCACATTCTGCTAATCTGAGGTCTGATGGGGGCACATTCCGCTGATCTGAGGTCTGATGGAGGCACAATATGCTGATCTGAGGTCTGATGGGGGCAAGGGACTGTTACTTTAGTGATGTAAAAGCTGGGGACAGATTTCCTTTAACATAGGAGTCCCCTTTTTTACTCCAATTAATCCTATATTTTACTGCATTATGTGGTAGAGTATTTAGAGTAGGGTATGTAGAAAGTCTATTGTACTGTACTTAACAGCACAGATGATCTAGCAGTTTATATAGTCATCTTGCTAATACAGTATTATAACCACAACTAGTAGTATGTGCCTGTGAAGTTGGAAACGTGCGTTTGGGAAGCCAATAAGTGGGGGGCCCACTCAAGTATGTTTCGCCCCCCCATGTGCTGAACCTCTAGCTACGCCTCTGATCAGGCCCTTAGTGAGCTGTACCCAGAGAAGCCTGATAGATTACAAACTGTTTAAAGTTATCACTTAAACATGCTCCATGTATGAGGGAGTCGGAGTCGGGAGTCGGAGTTGGAGTCGGAGTCAGGGGAAATTGAGGAGTCGGAGTCGGGGCTTTGGCTTACTGACTCCATAGCCCTGGGTTTAACACTGACAAATGTAAGGTTATGCATATGGGAAGGAATAATGCAAGTCACCAGTACATACTAAATGGTAAAATATTGGGTAACTCTGACATGGAAAAGGACCTAGGAATTTTAGTGAACAGCAAACTAAGCTGTAGAAACCAGTGTCAGACAGCTGCTGCCAAGGCCAATAAGATAATAGGTTGCATCAAAAGAGGCATAGATGCCCGTGATGAGAACATAGTCCGGCCACTTTACAAATCACTAGTCAGACCACACATGGAGTACTGTGTACAGTTCTGGGCTCCTGTGAAGAAGGCAGACATAGCAGAGCTGGAGAGGGTTCAGAGGAGGGCAACTAAAGTAATAACTGGAATGGGTGGACTACAGTACCCAGAAAGATTATCAAAATTAGGCTTATTCACTTTAGAAAAAAGACGACTGAGGGGAGATCTAATAACTATGTATAAATATATCAGAGGTCAGTACAGAGATCTCTCCCATGATCTATTTTTCCCCAGGACTGTGACGAGGGGACATCCTCTGCGTCTGGAGGAAAGAAGGTTTGTACACAAACATAGAAGAGGATTCTTTACGGTAAGAGCAGTGAGACTATGAAACTCTCTGCCTGAGGAGGTGGTGATGGTAAGTTCACTAAAAGAGTTCAAGAGAGGCCTGGATGTATTTCTGGAGTGTAATAATATCACAAGTTATTGTTACTAGAGAGGGGTCGTTAATCCAGTGAGTAATTCTGATTGACTGATTGGAGTCGGGAAGGAATTTTTTTCCCTAAAGTGGGGAAAATTGGCTTCTACCTCACAGGGGTTTTTTGCCTTCCTCTGGATCACAGGCCGAACTGGATGGACAGATGGACAGATGTCTTTTTTCGGCCTTATAAACTATGTTACTATGTAATATTAAATATGCCTCATATTTCCTGGGTCTGTCCACAGTGGCACATTATTCACAGATTATATTGGTGTATATGCCAATTTTTTTATTTAAAATCCAGAAAAGATCTTCAGATAAATGTCCAAATGGTTTCAGGGGTCTGCTGACCTGAGTCATCTTCTTTGGAGATGTCTTTACTGGTATTAGGAGTTACTTCAATATTCAATTAAAGAGTTTCACTTTGTCCTGTTATTTGGATATTAATAGATAAAACGTCCCTTAAGGTTCCAAAGTGCATATCTGGTGCCATAGTGAGCGCCTTGATGCCTGCCAAGATGCAGATTTTCAAACTGTTGATGTCTACAAGCATTCATTTGATTGTAGTTTGAAAAAAATAATAATGAATGATATAATCTGGTATAAATAAGATTATATATATATATATATATATATATATATATATATATATAATAGTACTGTGATACATACATAGTAACATAGTAACATAGTTTATAAGGCCGAAAAAAAGACATCTGTCCATCCAGTTTGGCCTGTTTTCCTACAAGTTAATCCAGAGGAAGGCAAAAAACCCCTGTGCGGTAGAAGCCAATTTTCCTCACTTTAGGGGAAAAAATTCCTTCCCGACTCCAATCAGGCAATCAGAATTACTCCCTGGATCAACGACCCATCTCTAGTAACTATAACCTGTAATATTATTACCTTCCAAAAATACATCCAGGCCCCTCTTGAACTCTTTTAGTGAACTTACCATCACCACCTCATCAGGCAGAGAGTTCCATAGTCTCACTGCTCTTACTGTAAAGAATCCTCTTCTATGTTTGTGTACAAACCTTCTTTCCTCCAGGCGCAGAGGATGTCCCCTCGTCATGGTCACTGTCCTTGGGATAAAGAGATCATGGGAGAGATCTCTGTACTGACCCCTGATATATTTATACATTGTTATTAGATCTCCCCTCAGTCGTCTTTTTTCTAAAGTGAATAACCCTAATTTTAATAATCTTTCTGGGTACTGTAGTCCTCCCATTCCAGTTATTACTTTAGTTGCCCTCCTCTGAACCCTCTCCAGCTCTGCTATGTCTGCCTTCTTCACAGGAGCCCAGAACTGTACACAGTACTCCATGTGCGGTCTGACTAGTGATTTGTAAAGTGGCAGGACTATGTTCTCATCACGGGCATCTATGCCCCTTTTGATGCAACCCATTATCTTATTGGCCTTGGCAGCAGCTGTCTGACACTGGTTTCTGCAGATTAGTTTGTTGTTCACTAAAATTCCTAGGTCCTTTTCCATGTCAGAGTTACCCAATGTTTTACCATTTAGTATGTACTGGTGACTTGCATTATTCCTTCCCATATGCATAACCTTACATTTGTCAGTGTTAAACCTCATCTGCCACTTCTCTGCCCAAGCCTCCAGTCTATCCAGATCCATCTGAAGCAGTGCACTGTCCTCTTCTGTGTTAATTACTTTACACAGTTTAGTGTCCTCTGCAAAAATTGATATTTTACTGTGCAAGCCTTCTACAAGATCATTAATAAATATATTGAAGAGAATAGGGCCCAATACTGACCCTTGTGGTACCCCACTAGTGACAGTGACCCAATCTGAGTGTGTACCATTAATAACCACCCTCTGTTTTCTATCACTGAGCCATTTACTTACCCACATACAGACATTTTCTCCCAGGCCAAGCATTCTCATTTTATATACTAACCTTTTATGTGGTACAGTGTCAAATGCTTTGGAGAAGTCCAGATATACAGCATCCATTGATTCCCCGCGGTCAAGTCTAGAACTTACCTCCTCATAGAAACTGATTAAATTGGTTTGACACGACCGATCCCTCATGAAGCCATGCTGATATGGAGTTATTTGCTTATTTTCATTGAGGTACTCCAAGATAGCATCTCTTAGAAAACCCTCAAACAGTTTACCCACGACAGACGTTAAACTTACCGGCCTATAGTTCCCGGGCTCTGTTTTTGGACCCTTTTTGAATATTGGCACCACATTTGCTATTCGCCAATCCTGTGGAACACTCCCTGTCAGTATAGAGTCCTTAAATATCAAGTATAAGGGTCTGGCAAAGACATTACTTAATTCTCTTAGGATACGGGGGTGTATACACATCTGGTCTCCTTGGATTTTGTTATTACCTGAAGGAGTTCCAGGTTTTTCTTTCTCCTTCTCTCTCTATACTTTGGTTGGGTTTGCTGGTCTTAATATCTCTTGCTTCCTTTAGATGTCTTTTAATGATTAAAGGGGTTGTCCGGGTTCAGATCTGAACCCGAACATACCCTTAATTTCACCCAGGTAGCATTTTATGCTTCGATGCTCTCCTTTGCCCTGCGTTAAATTGCGCAGGGCAAAAGCATTTAGCCCAGTTCCGGTGACGAACCGGGCTCTGCCAGGCGGAGGCTTCCGCCCAGCAGTGATCCCAGTGACGTCACCAGCACGGATGGGTGGGCTTTAGCGATGCCCTAGCCAATAAAATGGCCAGGGCAGTGCTAAAGCTGGCCCTTCAGAGCCAGTGACGTCACCAAACACACTGCCGGGCGGAAGCCTCCGTCAGGTAGTCTGTTATTGTAAACAAAAGAGCCCTTGCCCTGCGCGATCCAGCGCAAGGCAAGTGAGCGCATCGGAGCATGAAATGCTCCGATGCTGTTGTCAGGCAGGCTGCCAGGGTGAAATTAAGGGTATGTCCGGGTTCAGCTCTGAACCCGGACAACCCATTTAAGAGGTTTCCTGGTGTAGATTATAATACATGTGATGGACTGCATATTCCAGCCGCTTACCACTTGCTACTTTAAAAGTTGGTGAGCGGTGAGTAAAACCTTAGTCGCAAAACTGTTTGCAACTTTTTGGAGCCAGTTTTCTGGCGCAGAGGAGATAACTACCCCCCCATATGTTTTTTTGGGGTTTTTTGCATTACGTGTACCTATTTAATGAGATTTACGTACTGTTCTCTTCCATGATAGAAATGCCTATTCTTGTCTGCAAATGCTGGCAAGAATAGGAAATGTTCTTTCTTTTTCATGGGGCCGCGGAATGGACAAATGGATGCGGATGGCACACGGTGTGCAATCTGCATCTTTTGCTGCCCCATTGAAATGAGTGGGGCCACATCCGATCTGTGAAATTACGGAACAGATGCGGACAGAAATGTACAGTTCTGTGAAAGGGCCCTTATGCAGTTTTCCTACTTCCAACTTACCAACTTCAAGAACTGAGGTCCTGGTTTATCAAGAGGGGGAAATTGAAGTTAATCTTCACATGTTTCTATTTGTGTAAAGCTAACAGTCCGTGCACCAAGTTGCATTGTGACTCATTTTCACCAGCTACATCTATGGCAGATCGGGAGTGGAGTGCAGTTGAGATATTTTTTGGGGACATTTCCAAATGCCCTAGTGATAAATAAGGCAAAAAAACCCCACGTACTCCATAGCTACACCCATAAAACCGCAGAATGTCTGAAACTGTGACTGATAACATTTGCCTGTTGCATTGATAAATTTGCCTTACAAGTGAAATAAAGAAAAGTCACAATTGACTTCAAAATAGAGACAAAACCAGTGTGATAAATCAGGGTCTGAAATGTTTACTTACTGCTCAATATATCCCACGGCTTGACACTTTTCAATGTTCAAAGTTCAATGTTATTCACTTCAACGGTTTTAATGGCTGATCAGAATATATGTCCTGCTACACAAGCTAGGTATGATGTACTACATATAAATTTGATGTAATAAAATGGTTGCTTTCAATAGTATTCAGTTTGCCTCTGATGTAACTTTAAATTCTTTGAGCACTGCTGCACAAGAGACTCTCCCCTTCTCCTTGATCTCATGTAGCCCTGTCAATCTCGCATCTGCTCCATTGCTGCAAGTAGCAGCAGAATTGCCGAGGCTCTGCTGCTGCTGCTACGTGAGCAACACAGATGCCAACTGTACATGTGGCGCTCACATCTAGATACACCTGGAAGTGAAGCGACACATGCAGAGTCGGCATGTGCACTGCTCAGGTAGCAGCAGCAGAGACTCTGCGCTTGTGCCGCTACTCAGAGCAATAGCAAAAGGGGGAAGACGGGAGTCTTCTCAGTAGTGGAGCCAGCCCCTCACTGCTCAAGGAGGCTGATTTTTTTTTTTTTAACAAATTCAATTCGTACAAATCAATTCGCTCATCTCTAATGGCAGGTCATACTGTTAAAATATATGTAGTTATCCAGTGATATGGTGGGTCATTGTAAGTGACTGCATCATTATTCGTAATTATAGATGAGCGAGCAGTGCTCGTTACGAGCACTGTAACGCTCGGGTACCGTCTGCAATGCCCGCAGGCATTGCGGATCCGTCCTCATCTGCATGTAAGTCAATGAGGACGGATCGTTTGGTATGACACTCATACCAAACGGTTCCGTCCCCACTGACTTTAAGACGGGTGAGGACGGAACCGTTTGGTATGAGTGTCATACCAAACGATCCGTCCTCATTGACTTACATGCAGATGAGGACGGATCCGCAATGCCTGCGGGCATTGCAGACGGGACCCGAGCGTTACAGTGCTCGTAACGAGCACTGCTCGCTCATCTCTATTCGTAATCATTAGTGTAATTACTTGTTAGAATAAGGATCACCCACAGGAACAAACACCCTAATATATTCCCAGTCAATATTTTATTGGCTCTTAACAATCTGCAAAAAATCATGTACAGTCTAATTTTGTTTTGTAGTGTAAGGGTGTAAGGGTTCGCATCTATTCTGCATTTTGCTCCGTGCCGCAGCTCCGCAAAAAAAAAAAAAAAATAGAACATGTCCTATTCTTGTCGGCATTAACGGACAAGAATATCTCAATAACTGACAAGAATAGGCATTTTGAATGGGGTGCCGGGCTGTGGAACACACACTGGTCGGCATCCATGGTATTGTGGATCCACATTTTTGCGGCCGTCTGAGCGGCAATAATCTGCATTTCAACATTTTAATATAATGGCTATAATGGTAATAATTGAAGATTCATCCATTCATCCATTGAAAAAAGCTAAAAATAGGGTAATAAATGTGCTACATTATAATACTGGTAGTACTTAAGGCCCCATTCATACGTCCGCAAATGGTGTCCGCATCCGTTCCGCAATTTTGCAGAACGGGTGCGGACCCATTCACTTTCAATGGGGCCACACAGTGTGCCGTCCGCATCCGCACTTCCGTTCCGCCGCTCCCGAAAAAAATAGAACATGTCCTATTCTTGTCCGAATACATGGACAAGAAAAGGCATTTCTATTATGTGCGGTCCACAAATTGCGCAACGCATATGGCCGGTGTGCGTGTTTTGCCGGACGTGTGAATGGACATAGGGGATTTGGGGCTACATCTGTGATGATAAAAAAAAGTAACAGGAAAAATAAAAAATGAAGCTGCTAGGCCTCATAGATAAGTATTTAATTAGGGGCAAGCATACTAAGTTTTATGCATTCAGCATGTAGGACTGGATGCGATATGTTGGACTATTTCAACCTCTAAAAGCAGAATTTTTGTGCAATATATGGCACCCAGTATAGTTCTCCTCCAAAATAGGAATCAGAACAGGAATGCAGAAAAAATGTTCTGTATAATAGCTGAAATGAACATTATGTGAAGATAAGTGTCAATAAAGGAGCCATCTAGAGTAGCGTGACTGGAAAATTAACACTGGTTGGTTTATAAATACTAGAGATACAAAACTAGTATGGGAAAAAATCAATTACATATGACATGCCATTAAATGTGAGAACAGACACATTCTGTATGTTAGGCACTAAAGATATGACATGAGTCTGAAACATTAATGGCAACTTCACACGTAGTGTAATTTTATGCTACTGTCAAATTTTCGACGAAATCCACATGTCCTCCATGCATATTTGGGTGTGGATTTGCAGCAGAATTTCCAGTGCAAAGACATGACGATTTTGCAGCAGACTATCTTTAGTGTAAAATTTCATGTGAAGGCACCCTAAGTCTTACCTCGACATTTCAGTCCTTTCTTATATATTCCAAGTATCTGCAAGAGAAATGTTGATAAAATGCAACTGTGTTCTCAGCAGTTCATTTTAATACAACAGCACTAAGAAAATAAAAAATGAAAATTGTTCACGCTGGCGTCACTAATAAGTAGTACATATTAATACGTCTAGAAACACTAGAAACCAAACAACATTATCAATTTCTTCCTTCCTATTTTAGCAATTTATATGCATGAATGCCTTTGTTTAAGGCCTCATTCACACGTCAGTTTTTTGGTTAGTGATTTCCATCAGTGATTGTGAGCCAAAACCAGGGTTAGAGCCTCCATTGACATAAGGTATAATGAAAAGATTTGCACCTGTTCTGTGTTTAGAGCTGCACCTGGTTTTGGCTCAAAATCACTGATGGAAATCACTGACCAAACACTGAAGTGTGAATGAGGCATAATCAAAAGAGTTCTGAAATTTGAGGCATCTTAGGCCCCTTTTACACGAGCGTGACGGATTAGGTCCGGATGCGTTTTGTCTGCGATTGCGTTCAGTTGTTCAGTTTTTTCCGCGCAGGTGCGATGCGTTTTGATGCATTTTTCACGTGCGTGATAAAAAACTGAATGTTTACAAACAACATCTCTTAGCAACCATCAGTGAAAAACTGCAGCCCCATTCACTTCTATGGGACCAGGGCTGCGTGAAAAACGTAGAATATAGAACATGCTGCGATTTTCACACAACGCAGAAGTACACAGACCCATTGAAATGAATGGGTCAGGATTTAGTGCGTGTGCAATGCGTTCGCTTCACGCATTGCACCCGCGCGGAAAACTCGCTCGTGTGAAAGGGGCCTTAAACCTGTAGACTTAGGGCCCATTTAGGCGGCCGTATTATTGCAGGTCCACAATAATGCGGACCCACAATACTACGGCTGCCGCCTGGCGTGTATTCCGCAGCACTGCGGAACACACGGCCGGGCGCCCCATTCAAAATGCCTATACTTGTCCGCTCATGCGGACAAGTATAGGACATGTTTTATCTTTTTATCTGGCGCTGTGCGTCGGCTGTGCGCTCCCATAGAGGTGAATGGGGAATGCGGAATAGATACGGCCCCATTCATATGGTCGTGTGAATGGGGCCTAAGTGTGTTGCAAATATTTTAAACTTTCAATATTTCAATCCTCCCTCATATATAGAAATGTGTGAGTTTGGTTGGAGCTATTGTGTTGGAATACTGTATGGAAAATTGCATGATGCCTTTTAAATGCTTTTCTAAAACCGGTCTGCACAATTTTAATGGGGTTCTCGGGCCTCTCCTATATTGATGACTTATCGTCAGGATAGGTCATCAATATCCGATTGGCGGGGGTCTCACGGATGTCATTTGGTTTTTTTTGCGGATCCGCAATTTGCGGGCCGCAACTCACAACAGTCGTGTGAAAGTAGCCTAAATCAGATAAGAATCAGATAAGACTGCACAAACGGAGTTACAGTGCCTTGCGAAAGTATTCAGCCCCCTGGAACTTTTCAACCTTTTGCCACATTTTGGGCTTCAAACAAAAAGATCTAACATTTTACATTTTTGGTGAAGAATCAACAACAAGTGGGTCACAATTGTGAAGTGGAATGAAATTTATTGGATCATTTAAACTTTTTTTGTAATAATAAAACTGAAAAGTGGGGCGTGCAAAATTATTCGGCCCCCTTGCATTAATACTTTGTTGCGCCACACAGCTGCAAGTTGCTTGGGGTATGTCTCTATCAGTTTTGCACATCTAGAGACTGAAATTCTTGCCCATTCTTCCTTGCAAAACAGCTCGAGCTCTTTGAGGTTGGATGGAGAGCGTTTGTGAACAGCAGTTTTCAGCTCTTTCCACATATTCTCAATTGGATTCAGGTCTGGACTTTGACTTGGCCATTCTAAGACCTGGATACGTTTATTTTTGAACCATTCCATTGTAGATTTTGCTTTATGTTTGGGATCATTGTCTTGTTGGAAGATAAATCTCCGTCCTAGATTTAGGTCTTTTGCAGACTCCAACAGGTTTCATCCAGAATGGTCCTGTATTTGGCTCCATCCATCTTCCCTTTCAATTTTAACCATCTTCCCGGTCCCTGCTGATGAAAAGCAGGCCCAAACCCTGATGCTGCCACCACCATGTTTGACAGTGGGGATGGTGTGTTCAGGGTGATGAGCTGTGTTGCTTTTACGCCAAACATATCGTTTTGCATTGTTTCCAAAAAGTTCGATTTTGGTTTCATCTGACCAGAGCACCTTCTTCCACATGTTTGGTGTGTCTCCCAGGTGGCTTGTGGCAAACTGTAAACGAGACTTTTTATGGATATCTTTGAGAAATGGCTTTCTTCTTGCCACTCTTCCATAAAGGCCAGATTTGTGAAGTGTTCGACTGATTGTTGTCCTATGGACAGACTCTCCCACCTCAGCTGTAGATCTCTGCAGTTCATCCAGAGTGATCATGGGCCTCTTGGCTGCATCTCTGATCAGTCTTCTCCTTGTTTGAGATGAAAGTTTAGAGGGACGGCCGGGTCTTGGTAGATTTGCAGTGGTCTAATACTCCTTCCATTTCAATATCATCGCTTGCACAATGCTCCTTGGGATGTTTAACCCTTTCACGACCGGAGGTTTTTTCGGTATTGCGTTTTCGTTTTTTGCTCCTTGCCTTCATACAGCCATAACTTTTTTATTTTTCTGCTCACATAGTTGTATGAGGGCTTGTTTTTTGCGGGACAAGTTGTACTTTCAAATGCCACCATTTATTATTGGATATGGTGTAGTGGGAAGCGGGAAACAAATTCCAAATCGGGTGAAATTGCAAAAAAAACACTATTCCGCTACAGTTTTCCGGGTTTTTTATTTACGGCCTTCGCTGTTCATTAAAACCGACCAGTTACTTTCATTCTACAGGTCAGTACGAATCCAGCGGTACCTAACATGTTTAGTTTTTCTTGTGTTTTGATAGTGATAAAAAAATGATAAAGTTGGTTGTTTTGTTTTTTTTTTTTTTGGTCGTCATATCTTGACCCCGATAACTTTTTGGCATTTATGTGTACGGAGCTGTATTGGGGCTCATTTTTTGCGGGGCGATCTAAAGTTTTTATTGATACCATTCTGGGGTGTGTCTGACTTTTTGATCGCTTTTTATTTAATTTTTTTTAGAAAAAAAAAAGTGACAAAAAACGTCAAATCGCCATTTGGACGCTTTTTTCCGCCACACAATTTGCCGTATTGGAATTTTTTTTTTTTAGTTTAAAAGTACGGGCGTTTTCGGTCACGGTGATACCCATGATGTCTATATTTATTGTTATTTAGGTATTTATTTTTTAATTATACGGAAAGGGGGGTGATTTAAACTTTTATATTTTTTTATTTTTTATACATTTTTTAACATTTTTTTAAATTTTTTTTTAATTATTTGAAAGCTCAAATATAAGCTAATATATTGTACTTTTAATTTTTTCACTATGAGCAATCTCTGATTTTTATCTTGAATTAAAACTCATGATTGCTCATTTCTTATCCTGGCCTGCCATCTAGTGGCCAGAATAAGAATTGCACTTTGAAAGCTGTAATCACCAGCGAGGATTACAGCTTTCATAACGTGTACAGACGGCCCGATTGGAAACAGCAGAGACTTGCCGGCCATGACGCCCGCCGCACCCGCGAGCGGGCGTCATGTCCCCGCACCGCCCGAGCGCCGTACATGTACGGCGCCGGTCGGGAAGGGGTTAAAGCTTGGGAAATCTTTTGGTATCTGGCTTTAAACTTCTCCACAACAGTATCACGGACCTGCCTGGTGTGTTCCTTGGTCTTCATGATGCTCTCTGTGCTTTAAACAGAACCCTGAGACTATCACAGAGCAGGTGCATTTATACGGAGACTTGATTACACACAGGTGGATTATATTTATCTTCATCAGTCATTTAGGACAACATTGGATCATTCAGAGATCCTCAATGAACTTCTGGAGTGAGTTTTCTGAACTGAAAGTAAATGGGCTAAATAATTTTTCACGCCCCATTTTTCAGTTTTATTATTACAAAAAAAGTTTAAATTATCCAATAAATTTTGTTCCACTTCACAATTGTGACCCACTTGTTATTGATTCTTCACCAAAAATTTAAAATGTTATATCTTTTTGTTTGAAGCCTGAAATGTGGCAAAAGGTTGAAAAGTTCCAGGGGGCCGAATACTTTCGCAAGGCACTGTATATTCTGGATAACCCCTTTTAGTTCTCAGTTAGGGTGCATGAAACCTAAAGACTATCTGTATTTTGGTCTGCAAACCATGGATCCGCAAAATATGGATACCTTCCGTGTGTACTCATTTTTCTCACTCCCTTCAACAGAAAGGACCATTCTTGTCTGCAATATGGACCAGAATAGGACAATATCTATAATTTGTGGAATGGCCATACGGATCAGCAAATATATGGATTTTTGCATTACCCCACAAAAATGAATGGGTCAGTGTGCTATTCTGAAAAAATGCACAATACCACATGGGTGAACATACAGGCATGTGCATGAAGCGTTACAGTAAGACATAAGATCACTTTTACTGGTTGTAATGACATACCTGTAGCTATTAACAACCTAAAGGCTATGGACACCTTTGACATGACAAAATAGATTTTGATTTACATTTGTGGTTCCCAGTTTTAGAGTTTTCTTCTGAGGATAATACATACAGAATGTGAGATCTATGTGTCCAGGATGCTGCTGCCTTCACTAGCTCTCCTGCATCAGCACAGCTTAGTTTCTGCACTGATTTTGACTTCTATAGCTCATTATGGATCTTCTGCCACCTGTACTTACATAGGAACTGTTTGTGATGCCACTTTCCCTGTAGAATTTGTATGTGTACAGTATGTGTCATTTCCCCCTGCAAACTGCTTTGTGTGTGCTTTCCTCCCTATCTACAGCCAATGTGACTAACCCTCCTTGAATGTGTTACCTACATTAATTTGCAATGTACTAACGTCTTCCCTCCTCATGAGCCAAAGACTGAATTTGGTTGAAAGGGAAAGAGAAATATAAAAGAAGGATGTATACTTCTTCTTGCTGCATTTATTTCTATCTTGGCTCAAAAAATTATATTAAATCTGTTTGTGACACCACGCTTACTGATTCGTCCTTACATATAGCTCATACTGACATATCTTACAGACACACACCAGATTTCCACAGTGCTGACATGACACAGGCCGAAGGAATGTCCTCTCACAGAAATTGTGGATAAATCCCATTTTGCAATCGAGCACAGAGCTGGCTTTCAGAAAATATGAAGTCATCTCCTGTTTACTGATTTTCCCATCCCTGCACACATGACACAAAAGATAAAGCATTACTGAACAATTGAAGACGAGGCCTGCAGATAAGTTTTACATTTATCTATATATGATGAAAAAAAAAAGGATAAGACGCTAAGCACAGAAACAACACACAAAAACAGCAAACTACAGTATGTGGGTAAAAATAGATGCTCCGTGCTACACACTACATCGTAATTTTAAAGCACACATTTGTTAAGGGCACAGGAAAAGCCTGTAGTGTCACTCGGTAAAGAGGGACACACAACAGAATCTGGATGTTATTTATTTCATCCAAAGCATACTAATGGCATCAGAAATGAAAAACACATTGTTTGTGTAAACATCAATGCACGAGAGAATGCCGAGAGAGAGAATGATCAGGGCCGGGGTTAGATGGAGAATCTGCAATTTATGAATGAAAAAGATGGTTTGCCTTTAAATCTTTTCCTAAACTAGCATGACTAGCATGACAACCAGTTGGCCGATAATGCTGGGGGTACTAGGGTCCAAAGAGTGCTCCACTGGAGTGGGAATGGTGTCTGTCACACAGGATGATACTTTTTTAGTGTGACAAGTTACCACTGTAGGGGAATCAGATAAAATAGAGCACAAGAAGATAGTCAGGGGTGCCTTGGGCACCAAAAAATCTTGACCTGCTTCAGATAGGTGGATAGATACATATTATTTAGTAAATATGAATCTGAAACCTAGGCTGTATTCACACGCCAAATGCATTGATGACCGTCACATATCCTTTTCAGAACAATTGAAGTCTGTGGGTTTATTCAAACACCCCTTGATTTATTGGACCATTAATACTGGCTGTTAAAAAAGCGCACGTTTGATGGTCTGACAGACCTCAAGGTCTATGGGACCATTTTAATGACCATTCTATAGAATGGCACCTGTCTGACTGATGTTAAAACTGGGTTGGTAAGTAGGAGGCACCGAGGAGAGACAGCACATGGGATAACCTGTGACCATCCTGTGGGTGTTTTTAGGGGGTTGGGAAAAAATGGCAATGAAATTCATATTTTTTTTCAATGGCTGTTAAAAACGTTTAGACATTCAGATAATGGATAAAACATTCGTGACACATGGATGCAAAATAGTTTCACCATTTTTAATGTCCATTTTTCTTCACTGTGATGTGAAAATAGCCTCAAAGGGAGTTTATCAGTAGCTTGGCCATGGAAACCTACAGACAGAGCTAGGTAGGGCCTTGGGAAGTAGGAAAACCAGAGAGGAGGGTCTGTGAAGCTAAATGCATATAGCATTTCACAGAAACAACACTTCCTGAGCACTTGCAGGGGTGTAAGCCAGCAGAATAAAATTTCATTTTCATACTACTCTTATAATAAAAACTTTGCAAAAGGTATGTTTACCTTGCTTGTCTCAGCCCCTACCTATGGTAAAATCTACTGACAGATTACTATAACACATTGGGAAGAAAAAGGGGATGCAAATGAGCTCTTCTCAAGCTCTGCCTCTAATGCCACCAGATGTCAGGCAGCTATCCTGTAAGTCAATGTTCAGCTCTTTAAATAAGCCTTGAGACATGAATCCTGCAGTCCCATGTTCACAATTCCATTCAGCTCCATGGGACTGCAGGAGATAGCCGAGCAAGTGTACTCAACTATATCTAGAAACCCCACAGAGTTGAATGGAGCAGCGGACACGCATGCATTTCTGCTGCTCTATACAAATGGGGGACATAAGCCCCTGTTATAGTTATCAATGAGGGCCCCAGCAGCGGACCCTCACCAATCACTTACAGTACAGACCAAATGTTTGGACACACCTTCTCATTCAAAGAGTTTTCTGTATTTACATGACTATGAAAATTGTAGATTCACACTGAAGGCATCAAAACTATGAATTAACACATGTGGAATTATATACTTAACAAAAAAGTGTGAAACAACTGAAAATATGTCTTATATTCTAGGTTCTTCAAAGTAGCCACCTTTTGCTTTGATTGCTGCTTTGCACACTCTTGGCATTCTCTTGATGAGCTTCAAGAGATAGTCACCTGAAATGGTTTTCACTTCACAGGTGTGCCCTGTCAGGTTTAATAAGAGGGATTTCTTGCCTTATAAATGGGGTTGGGACCATGAGTTGTGTTGGGCAGAAGTCAGGTGGATACACAGCTGATAGTATTACTGAATAGACTGTTAGAATTTGTATTATGGCAAGAAAAAGGAGCTAATTAAAGTAAAGCGAGTGGCCATCATTACTTTAAGAAATGAAGGTCAGTCAGTCCAAAAAATTGGGAAAAGTTTGAAAGTGTCCCCAAGTGCAGTCGCTACAAAGAAACTGGCTCACATGAGGACCGCCCCAGGAAAGGAAGACCAAGAGTCACCTCTGCTGCGGAGGATAAGTTCATCTGAGTCACCAGCCTCAGAAATTGCAGGTTAACAGCAGCTCAGATTAGAGACCAGGTCAATGCCACATAGAGTTCTAGCAGCAGACACATCTCTACAACAACTGTTAAGAGGAGACTGTGTGCAGCAGGCCTTCATGGTAAAATAGCTGCTAGGAAACCACTGCTAAGGACAGGCAACAAGCAGAAGAGACTTGTTTGGGCTAAATAACACAAGGAATGGACAATAGACCAGTGGAAATCTGTGCTTTGGTCTGATGAGCCTCCACAGTCACCAGACCTGAACCCAATTGAGATGGTTTGGGGTGAGCTGGACCACAGAGTGAAGGCAAAAGGGCCAACAAGTGCTATGCATCTCTGGGAACTCCTTCAAGACTGTTGGAATACCATTTCAGGTGACTACCTCTTGAAGCTCATCAAGAGAATGCCAAGAGTGTGCAAAGCAGTAATTAAAGCAAAAGGTGGCTACTTTGAAGAACCTAGAATATAAGACATATTTTCAGTTGTTTCACACTTTTTTGTTAAGTATATACTTCCACATGTGTTAATTCATAGTTTTATTGCCTTCAGTGTGAATCTACAATTTTCATAGTCATGAAAATACAGAAAACTCTTTGAATGAGAAGGTGTGTCCAAACTTTTGGTCTGTACTGTATATCCTGTCTACAAGTTGTTGTAATGTAACAAACTCTTTAAAATAGGCCATCAATGTATTTCCCTGGAAAACCCCTTTAAAGGGAACCTGTCATCTCCAAAACACCCCGTGAACTAGAGTAAGCGGTGTATAGTGTAAGTGACGTTGAGTCCGGTTATGTAATTTTTATCTTCATACTCACTTCCATTCTGATGTTGTGCTCCCACAAACCTGCAGTAAAATGCACTCACTGGACTCCGGTGCTCACTCACATAATGGAGACAACTCAAAGAAGAGTCCAGTGAGTGTATTTTACTGCAGGTTTGTGGGAGCACAGCGTCGGAATGGAAGTGAGTATGAAGATAAAACTTTCATATTCAAATTCAGCATCACTTACACTATACAACACTTACTCTAGTTCAGGGGGTGTTTCGGAGATGACAGGTTCCCTTTAAGGTTGCTTAGTAATAAAGTCTACTAATTATTTTTATACTGCCTGCTTTCAGTGTATCTGCTAATGCTTGTATAGTGCCCTGGAGCAAGGGTACTTTAAAGTATAGACATTTGTTCCCTATTGCTACCATACAGACCCATCAAATCACTACTTTAGTGCACTTGAAAGGGTTAACTTGCACTATAATTTATGCTGTTGTTTACACTTATACTGTTTTATATTGTAGAACTGCATTCATATGTTTATATGTTTGTAATATAACCTGTCCATTTGCACTGTTATTGCATTATATCTGCACTGCACTGTGGAAAGGGTTAATGCACAGTCAGCTAATACTAAGAGACTTTCTGACTTTCTATCTATGCACTGAGAAGTTACAAATCTTCCATAGTAACTGTAAGGGACCATGCAAAGTTTTGGAGGGAAAAACCAGACACACTAATCTTTTGACTGTCTGGTTAAGCTCTGTTCTTTATATTTGAAGACATGTTTATGTCTGGAACAACTGCTTAGTCACTCCCATAGTACTGAAACACTATACCGGTCTACAGCAGACTGAAATTTCAACATTGTTTCTGTTTAGGCTATGATTCCCCACTCCACCCCTCCTGCTAAAAGGTTCTACTTCAGCTAGAAACTGTATATAAGGAGATAGGGACCAGGGTTTAGTAGATGAGACTAGAGTGTATTAGTGACGAGAAGTCACTGAGATAGGGATACTGAGCCAAAGACCCTGTGTCACGGTCATTCCTGGAACAGGTTGCAGAAAGTCGTCTAGGCTTGCACATGTGACATGTGACATAATCTAACTTGTTTTCCTTTTTGTGTGGTTGCTGTTTACCACACCCCTTCCCCTCAGCTGTTGCGGGTGTGGTAATTGTCCTTCCCCTATTTATTCCTGCTTCTACCACAGTTACTTGCGGTTTATAGCTTCTGTGGACATTCTGGTGGGTTGGTGTGGTTCTCTCCTGAGATCCGGTTGCTTCCATTTCTTCTTAAAGATAAGTGTCCACTTTCCCTTTTATGTTTACCCTGCTTTTCCCTGTTGTGTTATTTGGCCTTTGGAAGATAAAAAAGGCAGAGCAAGAGCGCCCCATGTGTGGTAGTCGTGGTAAATATGGTATAAAGTAAAGCAAATCTGCTTACCGGACAGAGTTGTGAGGCAGTCACAACTACTGAGAAGCACTTCTACTGGTTATAATCTGAGGCTACCAGTAAGCCGGGGTGTGATACGAGCTGCAGCCGCGATCCTCTGCTTCTGCTGTAGTAGCAAGATTCAGAATATTCAAGTAGATGCTGAAAAGATGATCTGGATCGTCACAGGCGCTGCCGTAATAAGTAATCCAAACTGGAAAAGGATCTTTAATTCTGGATAGTCTACGCGTTTCTGGGGCGGAATTGCCCCCTTCGTCAGGACAATATGTATATTGTGCAGCAGCACATCCCTAATTCTCTATCCACATCCCTATTCTTCAACATAGCATAACCTTACATAGATTCTTATTTGCATGACATTTATTCATTTCTCCTACCATTGTCTCCCCCCCTTGGAAAAAGAAATCTGTGAATTCATGCTTACTGGTTTTGGTCTATCTCATCAAAGGCACATAGGTAAGGAAAGTTGCTCCGAACACTGCAGAACTCTTCTTGGGAGATATGCCCATCACCGTCTTCATCAAAGAGTCGAAACACAGACTGTTGGAAGAAGATCAATGGATTCTGAGGTCACTAGGAATCAAGAAACTAACAAGCAAATATGATTCATTACAAGTTAACAGAATTGTTATTTTATTCTGGATTTACCTTATAGATAACGTTTTTTTTTTAATCCAGAGGAAAAAAAAACAGACTGGTTTGCGTTTCCCACTTATAAAAGCAGAGACAATACGCGAGTTTGAGCGTTCACGTGTTTGACTTTTAAGTGTGTGGTTGAATTAAGTGTGTGACTTTAGATTACGTGAGGGAGTATCTGTGAGAGCTAATTTATTTGTTGCATTGCTGAGTGGCTGTGCCTGACTTTATTGTACTCTGAACCAAGTCAGAGCAGAGCAGTGTAGTCTAGCTTACACACTGTGACTTGCTGTTGCTACTGACAGGTTTATTGCATAGCAGCTAAGAGTAAACGTGATTGCACTATTTTTTTTTTGTTTTTTTTCCCTTTCTCTTCCTTCTCCAGGGTGCTGCACAGGGTGCTGCACAGGGTGCTGCACAGGTGAGTAATTAGGGTGTGGCTATCTAATTAGGAGAAGTTAAATAGCCAGTCTTGTGGGCAGTTCAGTCCTTTGAATCCAGAGGAAAAAAAAAACAGACTGGTTTGCGTTTCCCACTTATAAAAGCAGAGACAATACGCGAGTTTGAGCGTTCGCGTGTTTGACTTTTAAGTGTGTGGTTGAATTAAGTGTGTGACTTTAGATTACGTGACTTCAGATTCGGGAACTTTAAAAGGGACTACAGTAAGTCTTTCCATATCATTGTATTGCATTTTTTCGCTTTTGCTTGTGTAATCCCCATTAGCATGGCTTCCATCATTGACAGCGCAGTCCAGTGCACATCTTGTCTGATGTATGCCGATGTATGCCGTTTAAGGGTGCATATATCTGTTCAAAATGTGAGCAAATTGTCCGCTTGGAATCGCACATCGTGTATCTAAGCGGGTGAATTTCAACGCTGAGAAGCACTGACAATTTGGAAAATAGTTTGCTGCTCAGTGAGAAAGCACTCTATGGGGTAGATGTGGGGGAGGGTGGTAGTGAGGAGGCCCAGGAAAGTGAGGTAGCTAGCTGGGTAACAGTTAGAAAGCGGGTTAGAGGGAAAAGTGCCAGGGAGGCTAGCCCTGATCTGACACACCCCAACAAGTTTGCAAGTTTGGCAGATGAGGGGGATGTTACTTCAGGGAGAGCACTGCTGCAGCCGGACACTTCCTGTGCCAGTCAGGGGAATGTCGGCTCCAGTAAGCAGGGGGCCAGGAGAGCAGGGCAGGCTAGACAGGTGCTGGTAGTGGGCGACTCAATTATTAGGGGTACAGAGAGGGCAATTTGTCACAAAGACCGGGATCGTCGGATGGTGTGCTGCCTTCCAGGCGCTCGAGTTCGGCACATCGCGGATCGGGTTGACAGATTACTGGGAGGGGCTGGAGAAGATCCAGCAGTCATGGTCCATATCGGTACCAATGACAAAGTTAGAGGTAGGGGGAGCGTCCTTAAAAATGATTTTAGGGATTTAGGGCATAAGCTTAGGGCAAGAACCTCCAAGGTAGTGTTTTCCGAAATACTGCCTGTACCACGAGCCACACAAGAAAGGCAGCGGGAGATTAGGGAGGTAAACAAGTGGCTCAAGAACTGGTGTAGGCAGGAGGGATTTGGGTTCTTGGAGAACTGGGCTGACTTCTCTGTCGGCTACAGGCTCTACCGTACAGATGGGCTGTACCTCAATGGGGAAGGGGCAGCTGTTTTGGGGGAGAGGATGGCTAGAAGGCTGGAGGAGTGTTTAAACTAGGGACTGGGGGGAGGGTAACTACATTATAGGAGGGGAAGATAGTGCAGATAGAGACTTGGGGCAAGGTAATACAACTGGGGGAGGAATGGAAGGAGGAACTAGAACAGATCAGAAAGAAAAGGTTTAGGGTAAGAAATATACATCAACCTCTTAATTGTATGTACACTAATGCCAGAAGCCTAGCTAATAAAACTGGTGAACTGGAATTAGTGATGTGTGAGGAGAACTATGACATAGTGGGAGTAACTGAGACATGGCTGGATGATAGCTATGACTGGGCAGTTAACGTACAGGGATACAATCTTTTTAGAAAGGATCGTCAAAACCGGAGAGGGGGAGGGGTCTGCCTTTATGTAAAGTCGTGCCTAAAGCCCACACTCTGGGAAGATATAAGTGAGGGACATAAAGATGTGGAGTCACTGTGGGTAGAAATAAATGGAGCCAAAAACAATAATAAAATACTAATAGAGGTTTATTATAAACCACCCAATATATCAGAGACCACAGAAAATCTACTTCTAAACGAAATAGATGAGGCGGCAAATCATAACGAGGTCGTTATTATGGGGGACTTCAACTACCCAGATATAGACTGGGAAACTGAAACCTGTATATCTCATAAAGGAAACAGGTTCTTGGCAATAACCAAAGAAAATTACCTTTCCCAACTGGTTCAGGACCCCACTAGAGGGACGGCCATACTGGACTTAGTATTAACCAATAGACCTGACAGAACAACAGATGTGCAGGTTGGGGGACACCTGGGAAACAGTGACCATAACATAATAACCTTCCAATTGTCATTCAAAAGAGTGTTTCTTCAGGGAGGAACAAAAATACCAAACTTCAAAAAAGCAAAATTTAGCCAACTAAGAGAAGCCATAGGCCTAACTAACTGGGACAAAGTCCTCAAAAATAAAAAATACAGCCACAAAATGGGATATTTTTAAAAGCATCCTAATATCTAATTGTGAGAGGTACATACCGTATAGGAATAAAATGATAAGAAACAAGAAAAAACCAATGTGGATAAATAGAACTGTAAAGAAAGCAATAAATGACAAAAAGAAAGCATTTAAATCGCTAAAACAGGAGGAGAGCGAGGAAGCATTGAAAAACTATAAGGAAAAAAATAGAATATGTAAAAGACAAATAAAAGCAGCCAAACTAGAGACCGAGAGATTAATCGCCAAAGAGAGTAAAACTAACCCTAAAATGTTCTTCAATTATATAAATACTAAAAAGTATAAACCTGAAGGTGTCGGCCCCTTACAGAGTAATGAGGGGGGGAGTTGCAGAGAGCAATGAGGAGAAAGCGAAGCTACTAAATAACTTTTTCTCCACTGTATTCACTGAGGAAAATAAACTGTCAGATGAAATGCAGAGTATAAAAGTAAATTCCCCTTTAAAAGTGTCCTCTCTGACCCAGGAAGAGGTACAGCAACGTCTTAAAAATATTAAAATAGACAAATCACCAGGACCGGATGGCATACACCCCCGTATCCTAAGAGAATTAAGTAATGTCATCGACAGACCCTTATTTCTGATATTTAAGGACTCTATACTGACGGGGAGTGTTCCACAGGATTGGCGCATAGCAAATGTGGTGCCAATATTCAAAAAGGGTCCAAAAACAGAGCCTGGAAACTATAGGCCGGTAAGTTTAACTTCTGTTGTGGGTAAACTGTTTGAAGGTTTTCTGAGAGATGCTATCTTGGAGTACCTCAATGAAAATAAGCAAATAACTCCGTATCAGCATGGCTTCATGAGGGATCGGTCATGTCAAACCAATTTAATCAGTTTCTATGAGGAGGTAAGTTCTAGACTTGACCGCGGCGACTCAATGGATGTCGTATATTTGGACTTCTCCAAAGCGTTTGACACGGTACCACATAAAAGGTTAGTATACAAAATGAGAATGCTTGGCCTGGGAGAAAATGTCTGTATGTGGGTAAGTAACTGGCTCAGTGATAGAAAACAGAGGGTGGTTATTAACGGTAGATACTCAGATTGGGTCACTGTCACTAGTGGGGTACCACAGGGGTCTGTATTGGGTCCTATTCTCTTCAATATATTTATTAATGATATTGTAGAAGGCTTGCACAGTAAAATATCAATTTTTGCAGATGACACTAAACTGTGTAAAGTAATTAACACAGAGGAGGACAGTGCACTGCTACAGCAGGATCTGGATAGACTGGAGGCTTGGTCAGAAAAGTGGCAGATGAGGTTTAACACTGACAAATGTAAGGTTATGCATATGGGAAGGAATAATGCAAGTCACCAGTACATACTAAATGGTAAAGCATTGGGTAACTCTGACATGGAAAAGGACCTAGGAATTTTAGTGAACAGCAAACTAAGCTGCAGAAACCAGTGTCAGACAACTGCTGCCAAGGCCAATAAGATAATGCGTTGCATCAAAAGGGGCATAGATGCCCGTGATGAGAACATAGTCCTGCCACTTTACAAATCACTAGTCAGACCACACATGGAGTACTGTGTACAGTTCTGGGCTCCTGTGAACAAGGCAGACATAGCAGAGCTGGAGAGGGTTCAGAGGAGGGCAACTAAAGTAATAACTGGAATGGGTGGACTACAGTACCCAGAAAGATTATCAAAATTAGGCTTATTCACTTTAGAAAAAAAGACGACTGAGGGGAGATCTAATAACTATGTATAAATATATCAGGGGTCAGTACAGAGATCTCTCCCATCATCTATTTATCCCGAGGACTGTGACTGTGACGAGGGGACATCCTCTGCGTCTGGAGGAAAAAAGGTTTGTACATAAACATAGAAGAGGATTCTTTACGGTAAGAGCAGTGAGACTGTGGAACTCTCTGCCTGAGGAGGTGGTGATGGTAAGTTCACTAAAAGAGTTCAAGAAGGGCCTGGATGTATTTCTGGAGGGTAATAATATTACAGGTTATAGTTACTAGAGAGGGGTCGTTGATCCAGGGAGTTATTCTGATTGCCTGATTGGAGTCGGGAAGGAATTTTTCCCCCTAAAGTGAGGAAAATTGGCTTCTACCTCACAGCTCACAGGGGTTTTTTGCCTTCCTCTGGATCAACTTGTAGAAAAACAGGCTGAACTGGATGGACAGATGTCTTTTTTTGGCATTACAAACTATGTTACTATGTTACTATGTACAGCCCTTAGAGGCCTGGTGAAAAAAGTATTTCTGTCCACTGAGGGTTCCTTACCACTAAACACTGGAAGTGCCAGCTTTTTTTCAGGTCACTGGGGAAGGGGTGGAGCTGCATGGCAGAGAGAGGAAGAAGAGCAGTGCTCCTCCTGAGGAGCTGTCCACAACTGCTGCCTGCAGATAGCATAAGGCCCTCCTTGTCAGTTCAGCTGTTTAAGTACAAAGTCACAGAGGCCATTGTCAAAAGGGATAGAGTAATTTGGTAGAGGATTAAAACCCCTCTCCCCCTCTCCCCTCGGTGTGTCTGTCTTTCAATAAAGCTTCGGGCATGTGATTTCCCGTCCCCTCCCCCTTCTCTTCCTCCCCCCTCACCCATTATCACTTGTCTGATGCTTGACGTGTGATATATATATTTTGTTAGTGTGGTGCTGGGAGTGGTGTTCAGTACAGGATCTGTGCCTGCGCTGTGCACTACACCTATATGTAACTGTTCTTTCTCTCTGTGTATAGAATTTTGTTGTACTGTGGTTCAGCCTGCGCTGCGTCGCAGTATAATGTATGATTTGTATTGACGATTTGATTGCCAAAAAAAAAAAAAAAGTAATTTGGTAGAGGTGGGCACAGGCCACTGTACAGTCCTTGGGTGGGGAGGGGGTTGGTGGAGTGGGCTCATGCAATCCAATCCTCTCAACTCAACTGAGGCTCTTCAATAGTCCCTATCTATTTATTTTATGCACTTATATGGCACTACTATATTCCGTAGCAATTTACAGACATTAGCATCCAACTGTCCCCAATGGAGCTCACAATCTAAGCTCCCTATCATTATGTTTTTGGAGTGTGGGAGGAAACCAGAGTACCCGGAGGAAATCAGCACAAACACAAAGAGAACATACAAACTCCATGCAGATGTTGTCATTGGTCGGATTCAAACCTAGAACCCAATTGCTGCGAGGCACCAGTGCTAACCAATGAGCCACCGTGAAAGTAATAAATCAGGCTCTTAAACAGTCCCCATCTGACAACGACAGCAGGTTCTTCTCTTGGTGTCAGATGGTTATCCAGTTCTTTGCTGTTGTGAATTTTGCCTCATGTTACCATATCCTAAGTCTGTTTTTAGCAGTTATCCGTGGTATCTGGGATACTCTGTGGTGCCATGCCGTAACTACCCTCCATTGGCTCAGAACAGATCCACATTCTCATGAATCTTAGTAAATTTGGAAACCCTGGTTAAAGGGGTTCTCCGGGAATTATGAAAATAAAAGTACTTAAATATTGCTTGATTATAAATATATTCCCAAATACCTTTCATTAGTTATAATGGCTCTTTTTGTGTGGGGAGCAATGATTAGGAGAAACAAAATGGCCACCTGTCCTAATCACACAGGAGGACAAGTTACTTCACAACACTGAGGTAAAGAGCTGCCTCATCCTCCTCTCTGACTTTCAGGGATGATCCTGAATACAGTTTAATATTATATTTAGCTGAATCTTTGTGTGAATGAAGTTCATGAGTAGACATGAAGTACAGAGAGGACGGACAGGACCGACTGTGGTAATGGAGACTGCATACAAGAGCTGCTGCTCATCAGCCACATCTGCTCATGAACTCCAGAGTCTCCTAGAGAGATTCAGCTGAAGATCTTATCATCTGTATTCAGGATCATAACCCCTGACAAGCAGAGCAAAGAGGAGGATGAGGCAGCTCTTTAGCTCAGTGTTGTGAAGTAACTTGTCCTCCTGTGTGATTAGGACAGGTTTTGTGTGTAGTAATAGGACGGCGGCCATTTTGTTTCTCCTAATGATTGCTCCCCTGACAAAACGAGCCATTATAACTAATGAAAGGTATTTGGGAATATATTTATAATAAAGTAATATTTACATATTTTCATTTTCTTAATTCCCGGAGAACCCCTTTAAGCTGGTGCAGAGTACAATAAGAAATCTTTCTTTCCTCTACTTGCTAAACTATTGCAGCCTTCAGCAGCCTTTCTGTAGCTAGCACTGGCATTCTGAGATTCAGACACAAATAGGGTCATTTATCAAACTGGTGTAAAGTAGAACTGGCTTAGTTTCCCATAGCAACCAATCAGATTCCACCTTTCATTTTCCAAAGAAGTTGTCAAAATGAAAGGTGGAATCTGATTGTTGCTATGGGAAACTAAGCCAGCTCTACTTTACACCAGTTTGATAAATGACCCCTAAACTTTCTAATATATCCTGAGTATCTTCTCCACATCCATAAACATGCATTACAAAATCCCTATTAAAGTTCTATGGTCTCTTATTCTGACTATGGATAATGGAAAACATAGGTGGCCTCTATTATAAATAAGGACAATTAAAAGTTTGCTGGAAGGAAATTCATATACAGTTTTATCTATCTATCATATTTATCTATCATATTCGCCACACAATAAGTGGGCCTGTGTGCTTTCAAATGCCAGGACTGAATTTTAGTCCCTGTCTGGCCCTGCTGAGATGAATATCTCCAGGATGAGTGGAGGAAAAACAAACTGATTAACACTCGTCCAATGATTTTATGTTTAACTCTCATTCAATAGCTTCCAGATATGCTAACTGAAAACTGAAATACGATGCATTTGAAAAGTCTTCAAACCATTTCAATTTTTTTGCATTTTTTTTATGTTGCTGCCTTGTACTAAAATAAAAGACATCTGTTTTTCCCCCAATCATTCTGCACTCAATACCCTTAAAGTCAAGGTGAAGACATAAGTATTCAGACCCTTTTCTCAGTACTTAGTTGAAGCACCTTTGACACCGATTACAGCCTCTAGTCTTCTTAGGTATGATGCCACAGGGTTTGTACTCCTGGATTTGGGAATTTACTGCCATTCTTCCCTGCAGATCCTCTCAAGCTCTGTCAGGTTGGATGAGACCATCAGGCGTCATTTTCAGGTCTCTCCAGAGATGTTCGATTGGGTTCAAGTCAGGGCTCTGGCTGGACCACTCAAGGACATTCACAGAGTTTTCCCTAAACCACTCCTGTGTTGTTTCGGCTGTGTGCTTAGTGTCATTGTCTTGTTGGAAAGGGAACCTTTGGGCGCTCAGCTAGAGTGACCATTGGGTTCTTGGTCACCTCTCTTACCAAGGCACTTTTCCACCAATTGCTTAGTTTGGTAGGGCACACAGCTCTAGGAAGAGTCCTGGTTTTTCCAACCTTCTTCCATTTAATAATTATGGAGACCATTGTGCTCTTGGGAACTTTCAGTGGTGCAGAATTGGTTGTCCCCCTTCTCCAGTTATCCAGCTTAATTTTTGCTTAAATTTTAGCATGAGGCTGCAACATAACAAAATCTGAGAAAAGTGAAAGGGTCTGATGACTTTGCGAATGATTTGTATCTATTAAGTATGTGTATACCAGATGAACCTCAAAGCCAAGTAAAATAACAAAACTCTATTCTTATACATATTCACTGAACACCAATCATAATTACTTACTTCAACCATTTTTTCTATGTGTTGGCACAACAGGGCCTGGTCTGGTTTAGCTTTTAGGGAAGCCCATTCCTCCAAAGGAGGTGATGGGGATGGAGGTGATTTGACGTTGGCTTGCTGAAAGAGATAAAATGTAATTTGATTAATTCCAATGATCATTATGCTTTTCAAATATGTTTTTATTCACGAGTTCATGCTTTATAAAATCTATAAAATCAAAACAATAAAGTAAACAGAAAAATGTTAAAAAACTGAAAATGTTTTATATTTTAGATTATTCAAAGTAGCCCCTTTTTGCTTTGATGACAGCTTTGCACACTTATGGCATTCTCTCAATAAGCTTCATGAGGTAGCCACCTGGAATGATTTTCAGTTAACAGGTATGCCTTGTCAAGAGATAATTCGTGAAATTTCTTGCCTTCGTAATGTCTTTGAGACCATCAATTGTGTTGCACAGAGGTAGGAGTGGTACATAGTTCCATACAATATTTACCCCTATTATACTACTTTTCTAATCCACATTATGGAAGAAGAAGCACTCAACTGAGTAAAGAGAAACAGCAGTCCTTCATTACTTTTTGACAAAAAGTTCGGTCAAAACGAGAAATTTCCAGAACGCATGCTAAAGTGCAGTCATGAAAACCATCAAACAATATGATTATACTGGCTGTTATGAGGACCAATCCAATTAAATTAAAGACTAAGACTTACAGTACCTCTGCTGCAAAGGATAAGTTCATTACAGTTACAAACCTCAGAAACAGCAAAGTAAAAGTGCCTCAAATTAGAGCCTATATAAATGCTTTACAGAAATCAAGTACCAGACACATCTGAACATCAGCTCTTCAGAGGAGACTGTGAGAATCAGGCCTTAATTGTTCAATAACTGCAAAAAAAGCCACTACTGAGGGACAAGAAGAGAATTATTTGGGCCAAGAAACAAGGAACTGATATTAGACCACTGCAAATCTGAACTGGTCTGATGAGTCAAAATTTGAGATTTTCCATTGTAACTTTGGGAAATGCAGAAGAGGTGAGCGAATGGTTTCTAAATACTGTATGTGGCTCCTAACAAGAAGCATGGAGGAGAAAGTATGATGGTGTGGGGTGCTTTACAGGTGAAACTGTTGGTGATGTATTCAAAATTCAGGGCAGGCTTCACTAACATGAATACCACAGCATTCTGCAGCACCATGCCAGCACCTCTGGGAACTCCTTCAAGATTTTTGGAAACTAATTCCAAACAGCTACCTCCTGAAACTAACTTAGAGCATACCAAGCTGTCATCAAAGCAAAAGGGGGCTACTTGACTCAGTGTGGTTTCTAACCTTAATATGTATTTGAGACATCAACTGTGTGCACATATATACTATAACTAGCTGAAGGACCCGGCTTCGCCCGGGTATATTTAAATTATTTTATTTACTGTTTGTGTGTGTGTGTGTGTCGTTAAAACATATCGAGATTGACCTCTACAGTGCCCGCCCCTTTAACAGTGACCTCTACAGCAGCCCGCCCCTTTAACAGTGACCTCTATAGCAGCCCACCCCTTTAACAGTGACCTCTACAGCAGCCCGTCCCTTTAACAGTGACCTTTACAGCAGGCTGCCCCTTTAACAGTGACCTCTACAGCAGCCCGCCCCTTTAACAGTGACCTCTACAGCTGCCCGCCCCTTTAACAGTGACCTCTACAGCGGCCCGCCCCTTTAACAGTGACCTCTACAGCAGCCCGCCCCTTTAACATTGACCTCTATAGCAGCCCGCCCCTTTAACAGTGACCTCTACAGCAGCCCACCCCTTTAACAGTGACCTCTACAGCAGCCCGTCCCTTTAACAGTGACCTTTACAGAAGGCTGCCCCTTTAACAGTGACCTCTACAGCTGCCCGCCCCTTTAACAGTGACCTCTACGGCAGCCTGCCCCTTTAACAGTGACCTCTACAGCTGCCCACCCCTTTAACATTGATCTCTACAGCAGCCCGCCCCTTTAACAGTGACCTCTACAGCTGCCCACCCCTTTAACAGTGACCTCTACATCTGCCCGCCCCTTTAACAGTGACCTCTACAGCAGCCCGCCCCTTTAACAGTGATCTCTACAGCAGCCCACCCCTTTAACAGTGACCTCTACAGCAGCCTGCCCCTTTAACAGTGACCTCTACAGCTGCCCACCCCTTTAACAGACCTCACCGGTCATTCCCCCAAACGTGAAACAGCGCCCCCAGTTCCCATGAAGACACACCACTAAACATGAGGCCACGCCCCCCTGGCTCCGTGAAGACACGGAGGAGAAGCTGTCTGAGTGTGAGCTACTGAAAGGGTGGACATCCCTGTGTCTGTCCAGGCACTGCGTCGGACGGAGAACAGGTAGCCAGAAAACTGGACTGTCCAGCCTAAAGCCGGACATCTAGCCAACATCAGCCTCGCCCTAGGGTGGCCAGAGGTCTTGTTTTAGGCTGGACAGGCTGGCTTTCAGACTCCCTGTCCTCTGTCATGCGCAGGGCCTGGATGGACACAGGGATGTCCTTTTGAACAGCTCACTCTCAGCAGCAGCACTGTGCAGTCTGAGCAAAGAGCTACAGGGAGAAAGTCACCCTCCCCCAACCCCTGCAGCTGAAAGAAGTTGATTTTTACCAATATTTTTAATCCCGGTCAAATGCGGCATGGAAGGGGCATGGCCTGACTGAGTCAGGGGCGTGACTTAGTGGGATCTGGGGGTGGGGCTTTTAAGTCCTACTTTTGACAGTGGCCTGAATTACAGGTCGATGCCATAGTAATTTAGGAGGAAGGTGGGTAGCAGTGGAAGAATACATCTTTTATTACTACTGAACAGTAAATATGTGAAATTTACATTATATGAGGTAATGATTGATGATGAATTAGTCTAAAACATAAGTTATATTTATGGTAACCGAAATACCCCTTTACCATTGTCATCCACAGTGCTCTGCCTCTTTAATGCAGACCTACAGCAGTGAACTGGCTAGGTTGTCATAGAAACCTGGTGTGTGGAAACTGTCTGTGAGCTTCTATTGGCTGATAAGGGTCACATGACCAGGCTACTATTGGCTAATGCATTTTTTGGGAATATCTCAGGAACGGTACGTCCTGGAGAGCTGAAAACTGTTCTAAAACCTTCCCGGACACCTGATGTACATGTGTGCCATTTTTGTGATTGTAGCTGCAGCGGTGCGGATTCCTTTAGCAGACATACACACACACACATACACTCAGCTTTATATATTAGATGACAAGAACCTTTAACACATTACATTTTTATGCCTATGCCATTTGACAAATTTTTGGATCTTTATGCCATTACTTTGGCACGGACATGGCTTAGTGGATAATATTGTCTCTGTAGCCTAGCAAATTTACTATAATTGACTCCAGCAGCTGGAGTCAAATATTGGGCAAATCTTTACCAGCTAATACTTGGTCTAGATGAAGAGGCTTCACTCCAGTACAAACTAGATAAAGATTGGCATCTGAAACACCTATTTTAAGATTCAGAAGAATCAATGCCACCCACTGCAGGTGATAAAATACCCTCAAAGTATACTCTTGAGGAACAGTATGAAACTGAACAAATAATGCACATACCTGGATATTTTCCTAACAAAACAGACTAGAATGTGTTGATCCAAACATCTGTCCAAGTGCCAGCATGTGATCAGGGTGGATTTTTCTCCTCTTAAGGCTACTTTCACCCTAGCGTTTTAAAATTCCGGTATTGAGTTCCGTCATAGGGGCTCAATACCGGAATAAAACGCTTCAGTTTTGTCCCCATTCATTGTCAATGGGGACAAAACTGAACTGAAGACAACGGAATGCTCCTGAAAGCATTCCGTTCCGTCTTCAGACCGGAGAACAAACCGCAGCATGCTGTGGTTTGCTCTCCGGTCCAGGCATCCGCACCAAGACGGATCCGGAATGACCCCCAATGCAAGTCAATGGGGACGGATCCGTTTGGTGTGGACACACCAGTAATCCAGATCTGTCCTCCATTGATTTCCAATGGGGGGTCATTCCGGATCCGGCTACATACATACAGACATACATACAAACATACATACAGACATACATACAAACATACAGACATACATACTCCAGGGACGCCGGCAGCATGTCTTCACGCGCCTCCTGCACGCAGCTATGACGTTTCCCCACTGCGCCCAGCAGAGGGCGCTGTGGGGAATCGTCATCACTGCGCGCAGGAGGCGCGTGAAGACGTTCTGCCAGCGTCCCTGGAGTATGTGAGTATGTATGTATGTCTGTATGTTTGTATGTATGTCTGTATGTTTGTTTGTATGTATGTCTGTGTCTTGTTTCAATGTGTGTCATGTGTGGGGCCGGAGCGCTGCTCCGGCTCCACACATGTATAGCGTTAGCACGGATCCGTTGGCACCCTTTAGGTGCCGGATCCGTGCTAACGCTAGTGTGAAAGAGGCCTAAGTCAAGCTGAACTAAGCTTTGTTTCTCTTTTTTATCTTTCAATGGATCAAATAGTGGATTTCTTTCAGGGTGAACGATTATACTTGACAGATGTATGCCTTTTTGTGTGCTTTTTTCATGCATATTTACAGAGATTTTTACAATGTTTATATTGTATTTCTGTCAAGGTGTGCAGTACAGAGTCTAGAGGTTCCCACTGTATGCTATGTGTTATTGTATGTTAAATAAAAAGAGATTTTCTGACACCTATACTGTACAATAAGAATGCTAACTCTGCTACATCCATACCTCTGTAGTTATGGACTAAGGTTTATAGGATTGCAGGCCAAGATAGTAAAAGAAGTACAGTGATCCCTCAAGATACAATGGCATCAGGATACAATATTTTCGACATACAATGGTCTTCTCTGACCCATCGTAAATTGAAACTAGACTCAACATACAATGCCTCAGACTCAGATCCAACCATTTAAAGAGGACCTTTCACTGCTCCTGACATGCCTGTTTTAATAGCTTCATGCATTTCCCATGTAATAACAATTCAGGAACATCTATTCTTATGACTCTATGTTGTGTCACTCTTTTATTATAACTACTAGAAGTTATAATTGAATTGCTATTAGCCTTCAGTAAGGGTACAGAGAGGTGGTAACCAGTTGGGGGTGTGTACCTGCACAGACTCACTCTATCCAATCAGTGCTGCCATGTTCAGCCTGTGCAGGTAAACACCCCAAACTGGTTACCTCCCCTCTGTACCCTTACTGAGGGCTAATAGCAATTCATTCATAACTTCTAGTAGAAATAATAAAGGAACGGCACAACATAGAGCCATAAGAATAGATGCTCCAGAATTGTTATTACACGGGGAATGCATGAAGCTATTAAAGCAGGCATGTCAGAAGCGGTGAAAGGTCCCCTTCTCTGGTAAAACAGCTGTATTAGTTGCTAGTTAGCAGCTATTCCTGACTGTTATATGTAAGGACTTGTTTTATCTGTCTTAGTTATCTGCTTATTTTTCTTAAACCTTTATTTTCTCTTATCTTGGATGACATTTAGGGGCTTTGGAACTGATTACTCAACTTACAATGGTTTTAACATACAATGTTCATCCTGGAACCAATTAATATTGTATCTTGAGGGATCACTGTACAATTCTATGGATAAGTAGAAGTTCATGTAGTTACTTGACCCATAGACATGATATTTGAGTGTATACACTCAATATATATAAATATAAATGAGGTTATATCTTATCATCTGTATGATGTCCGCAACATACCGACCTCTCATTGTTAAAATAAACTGAACTTGGGTAATGGTATCTATGGTGATCTAAGTTCAGATCAGTTGAACTGTGAGCCGTCTGGCTATTGAGGCAGTAATACGGATGCTAAAATATGACCTCATTATGGCCGCCTAAAAAACGCCACAGTGACAGCAAATTAAATACAATCCTTATCACTACATCATACCGATGTACGTGCCCTTGGTTCTCTTTGAAGGGACAGCTGGTAAATTTCTTCCTCGGATCGATACTGATCCAGAGAAACCTGCAGAAGTAGAGAAAATGATATCAAATATTTTATTTCAAAAGAATTTTTTTTCAATTTTTGAAACTGAGCTCATTAATAAAATCCACCATCAGTTTTGAGGATTTCACTCCCATAGTTGCAAGTTCTGTGTTTCAGTCATTGCCAATGAGCTTTTGCCAAGGGAAAATATCAAACAGCAGGCTTAATTTATTAAGTGCCAACAATTATTAACCAGTGCATTCAAAATACTAATTCTTTTCATACTTAGTTTTGGGTGGCAACCTCAATCTGTCATGTCGTAAAGTTTATAAATGATTTATTAAATTAAAGGAGAAGTGGCTTCCAAAAGAACAACCACAGCTAGTTGGAGCTAGATGCTCCTAATTTATTAAGTAGTGCATGTCTCTTAATAAATTTGGCATATCTTTTGCCTGTTCGTAGTCCAAAAGAAGAAATCTACTCCTGCTATCAGCAGGTATAAATTTGGGCCACAATTTATTCCAATTTCTAACAAATGATAGCAACTCAGCCAGGCACTGGAAGGACCTGCCCTCTACCATCAAACCCCAGAGATAGATCTCTTCACTAAACTAGTGAAGGACAAACTCACACAAAGACACATATTTCTATGTAAATGTGTCTTTCACCAAATTTAGACTTTTTTTAGTGCCAGAAAACTGCCATAAATTCCTCCATTTTTTAGGCCTTATTCACACATCCTTGTTCGTTTCATGTCTTTGAAAAAATGCAAAAACTAGCAATCCAACAGCACTCTGCAAACGCAAATTATTAAGCAAATACAACAGTGCCATACTCACTATAGAAAATATACTAATGCTTTTCTATAGTGAGTATGACACTATTGCATTTACTTTTTTATTTGTGTTTGCAGAGTGGTGTTGCATTGTGTTTGTTTTTGCCTTTGTGCTTTCAGCCATGGCGACCTGCACCTGCATATTGGGATGTGCTGACTAAACCCCATTTTTTTCTTTGAAAAAATGGTCTGTGAAAGCTCCATTTTTGGTCTGTGTGTTCTTTGCCCTCTTTTTGTGTCATCAGTATTTAGTGGGCAATGCTAAGCTGAGAAGAAGATTCCCAGGGCAACTCCTCCCAATTGTCAGTGAAAATCAGTGAGCCATCAGTGTTGCCATCAGCGTTCTGTCAGTGGCTTTCATGGACCCATGGACTTCAATGGGTGTGTTTGGTCAATAGCACAGACCAAAGTAATGCACCGTTCCATTATGTTCCTTTAACCCACAGTCAGTGAAAAAACAAATGTGTGTGAATAAACACATTCAAATCAATAGAAACATGTGCTGTCTGGAGAATGTGTACAGCACATGTCCGTGATCTCATGTCCATAAGATTTGCCTTGTAAAAAGTTTTAATGTGCTCTCTGCATTAAATGACTACAATGAAGTTTACTTTCCCCTGTTAACTCCTTTGTCATTTCCTTGCAAACATTTTCTTATCAGATGGCCTGATATGCACTGAAAATGAAATAGTAGGGTACATAAACAGCATTTGATTACCTGATACACACATAGTTTTTTTTTTGTCCCAGTAAAAAAGGTGACAAAAATGCATCATGCAAAGTTTTTAGTTTTTTACAGTTTTCAACTGTAAAAAAAAATGTGTTTCAGCTTTTATATGTGACAGAAAGTGCAATATATAAACCTACCCTTAGTGTTGGTGACATGGGTGATATAAATGAGATGATTAGGGATGCTTGATACAACATGTGAGTGATCGCAGAAACACAGAGGCACATTTATTAAGACCAAAGATTTAGATGCCGGTCTTAATAAAGACCCAAAGCTGGTGGTGGTTCTGCTGAAATTATGAAGTGGCGCCAGACTCTCCATAATGTCAGCGCGTCTAGTGCAAGTTCTAAATGTAAGACAGCTTCCTACAGTATCTATCTTACATTTAGAACATTTTGTACGCCTAAAACAGGTGTAGAAAATGAAGAAAATGGTGAATAAGATGGGGCTACTGGCCCGTCCCATTCACCACCCATGCCCACAATTTTAGATCTGGCGTAGGCGCGAAAAAGTCGCAGATGGTGGCGCAACAGACCACTGTGCCGCCATCTGTGCCTGAAATATGCCTAATTTAGGCGTATTTCAGAATAGTAAATGACCCCCAATGTCCATAGAATTGCCAATGGCTATAAGCAAGTGATAAAACCTTACTGTAATGGGTTATCTGGTTTAAAGAACTGTTAAGGCATGTGAAACTCAGTCTCTTACACTTTTTATTCACTCAGACTCTTAAGGACCACAGGTGTCCTAAAAATCAATGGATGACACAGAGAAAACATGTACTTACAGGGAACAGGAATATCTAACTGTGGATTTGTGCTCAATAATTGAGGGGGGTTCCCCATCAGCTGGATATCAGAATCTCATAGAAAGAACATTTCTTGAAACGTATATGTGGTGGAAATAAACCTGAGATGGTGGGCTTGTGCAATGGTAGTAATGATGTCTGAAGCAAAAGAGTACCTCCTGAAATGGTCATGTATTAAGGAAATGTGTGAGCAGGTCAGGAAAGATTATCTTCATGTGTTAGGCTCACTAGGAAAGAATAAATACATAGGGCAGAAAACCAAACGTCACTCACATAATATGAAAATATGACCTTTATTAGGCATACCTTAAAAAAGTGATAACGAAACTACTCTTATATGTAAAACACAAGCACCAACAACCAAACACCAAATAAAGAATATGAGCTTAGTACAAAGCTATAACCTGAGTACTTTACAGCGTGGTTTTGTTATCACTTCTATAAGGTACTGTACTGTTTAAAAGTTTTGGGCAGGAGTTGGAAAAAGGCTGCAAAGTAAGAATGCCTCCAAAAATAGAAGTGGTAATAGTTTAAATTTATTTTACATCAGGACAACTGCCCCAAACATACAGCCAATGTCATTAGAGAACTATGTTCAGTGTAAAAAACAAAGAGTCTTGGAAGTTATGATATGGCTCCACACAGCCCTGATCTAAACATCAAGTCTGTGTGGAATTACATGAAGAGACAGAATGATTTGAGTAGGCCTACATCCACAGAAGATCTGCGGTTAGTTCTCCAAGATGGTGGTAGGAGGAATGGGATCAGCAGAGGCGCAACCAGGAGAGTCAGGACGACAGATGTGGAGTAGTATTCTTTATTAATTATGGGGAGATGTTTGGAACAACATCCCTATCGAGTTCCTTCACAAACTGTATGTCAGTGTACCTAGAAGAATTGATGCTGTTCTAAAGGGTGGTCAGTCACACCAAATATTGATTTGATTTAGATCTCTTTTGTTCATTCACTTTGCTTTTTGTTAATTGATACAGAAAAACTATTAACGCTTCTATTTTTTAAAGCATTTCTACTTTCCAGCATTTTCCCACACCTGCCTAAAACCTTTGAACAGTACAGTATATTTTAATATTTTTTTAAAATATTTTAATATCTATGGTATTTACTCCTGTGAGGAATATCATTTCCTTTAAGCATCACTTCTGTCACCGTAATGAAAACCCAACATGGCCTCCAGACTAAGGATGAGCAAATCCATATGTAACAAATCAGGCTCGTTACGAATTTCACAAAAAATTTGTCTGCGATTTTGCAGCACCATTTTACTGCACATGTTGGTGGGGAATACCACAAGGGAGGAAGAAAAAGGATGCTCACACAACCCTGAGAAGTGGGGGGCTTGCCCTGGTTGGCTCACAGGCGGACAGACTGCCTGGATCAGGCAGTCACTGGGACAGCAGGCAGGGAGATGCCTATGCAGAACATTGTGCAAGACCTGTAGGATTAAAATAAGTCATGGGCATTCAAACACAAATATAGATACCAGGGCTCTACTGAAATACATGAAGTGGTCAGCATTCCCAATTGGAACAAATCTGTCCTTCTTTATGGCAGCCAGGCCTCATCCCCAATTAATGTAGTGTGCTTGTCATCATCGGCTGCTTCTTGTCCTGCTCAGACTCCTCCTCCTCCTTGTCCACCACTCCATTGTGAGACAATTAGCTTATGCGCAAGCTGTACCAGGCCAAGTTGCTGGTGGTTCAGTTGGTGTGCACCGCTAAGTTCCGATAAATGTGGCACACTTCTGCGCCTGCACCCAAATGTAATATTTCTGTTCTTTGGCCCAGGTAGTGTGGTGGAATTCTTGGTCAGGCAAGCAAGAGTATCACTCCATTCAGAAAAATTAACTCTTGTCAGTCTGCAAATGTGGTGCACTTCCACCCCTTCACCTAAATTTTTTTCATCTTTTTCTAGCTGTCTCTACTAGAAGCAGCAGCTGCAGCCAGTTTAGTTCAGTTGTTTTTTGGAATTGTTGGAATTGTTTTTTTCACCATCGCGCCTTGTCTCGTCAATGTGGAAATAATTCTGCTGTATGATATTCGTACTTCTGGCCAGCTGTCCAAAATTGATTAAAATTTCTTTGTGGCTTTTCCCTGGCACATATTGTGTTCCCTGATCCCATGGACTTCTGGCAGACAGATTGGAACAGTGGACCAAACTGGCCCACTATGCTCTCTCTCCTTCTGTTCTCTCTTGCCCAGTCTCCGGTGTCATCTCAGAGAGGGTTTTTAGCTCCACAGGGGGCGTGGTGACCCCCAAACGGTTGTCCTCTAGCACTGTCAAAAACATCACTTTTGTCAAAATGAACGAGGCATGAATCCAGAAGGATTTTCAAACTTCTCCGGCTGAGGCTGATGAATAGATCTGGCTTGCTGACCGTGCCCCATCTTGTCACAACTACTGTCTGCCTGCCAACCATCATGTTGCCTTCCTACTATCATGTTCCATACTGTATGGTTAGTGCTGTTGCCATCATGCTTAGTTGCCCATAGCAACCAATCAGATTCCATTATTCATTTTTCACAGCTCCTTTGGAATCTGATTGGTTGTTATGGGCAACTAAGACAGTTTTACTACACCAGTTTGATAAATCTCCGTAAACACTATCTGCCCCTGATGAGGGACAATATTTGGAAGCTTTCTGTTATGAAAAAGCCTAACACATGCAACGGTGTGGTGTGTTTTTAAACACAGTGTTGGTTAATGCTGTCAACCATGCCTTAACCGATAGGTATAAACGTCAGTGTCACTCTGACATTATTTGCTACTGCTGTCATTGTGTTCAAACGCTTGGGGGAAGAGAAATTGCAAAAATTAATTTAAAAAAGTTAACAAAAAGCGATAGTCCAATGAGAGTAAAGGCAATTAAATAATTTTCAGGGCAATCGGAGCAACTTTGGCTCAGCTAGATTCATTATGTGTCTGAACAGAACAGTCGGATTCTGTATTAGTCTAATGGAAAAAAAAACACTCATGTTCTATCAGATGCCGTATTACCAAAGTATTTTTTCTCCTGTAGAACCAGGAGCGGACATATCGCCTATGCAGCTGGTTCAGTACATATCTGGACATAACTACTGTGAAGGGGCACATATCTGGGCACAGCTACTGTGAAGGGGGCACATATCTGGGCATAACTACTGTGAAGTGGGCATCTCTGGGCATAACTACTGTGAAATAGGCACAGATCTAGGCATAACTGCTATGAAGGGGCGAATATCTGGACATAAGTGGTGTAAAGGGGGCACATATCTGGGCATAAGTGCTGTGAAGGGGGCACATATCTGAGCATAACTGCTGTGAAGTGGGCATCTCTGGGCATAACTACTGTGAAGGGGGCACATCTGGGCATAGCTACCGTGAAGGGGGCACAGTGTGGGCATTACTACTATGTGCAGGTACAAAGGGGGAATAATTACTATGTAGGGGCATTAAGGGGACTGGGTTTATATTGTTATGGTTTGGGCAGAGTTAGGGGCGTGACCTAGTATGAAAAAAATATTTCACATATGGTACATATATTGACCCATATTAACAAGATTTTTTTTATTTGCACTTATATGTTTATATCTGTATGTGTGGTTGGGGGGGGGGTACATTCCTTGCACAGGGGCCCTGTGCTGTCTGTGTCTGCCCCTGTGTAGAACCATTGTTTCTCATGAAGAATTACTCCATAATACAGTGTCATACAGAGCACTATAAAGTGCCGCAAAGAGTGCCAAGTACAGAGCCACAAGGATTCATTTAATCTTACACACCCTCCTGCACACAATTCTGCTACGTACAAGAGGCTAATCTGTGCAAACCACTGTAATACTCTCCCCCAATATTCGAACCCGAAAATGGTTCATCCAAACAGAATTTGAATTAACGCTGCTTGGGCTGTGTGACTGCGGGTGCTTCTGAGAGCTCTTTCTTAGGCTAGAATTGAGCTGGACCTGTGAACTTAGGGGGCCATTTACTAAGCTGAAATATGCCTAAATTAGGCGTATTTTAGGAGCAGATGGCGGAGCAACATTTAGTTGCACTGCTATCTGCAACTTACACCAGCCAGCAGGTCAGTCTCATGTACCATTTTCTACGCCTGTTCAAAATGTAGAAAATGGTCTAAATGTAAGACAGCTCGAAAGCTGTCTTACATTTAAAACTGGAGCTGGATGTGCTGAAGTTATGGTGAGGCCTGTGCCTCTTCATAACTTCGGCGGATCCTCTGCCAGTGCAGTGCCTTTTTTAAGACCAGTGTCTAAAACGCTAGTCTTAATAAATGTGCCCCTTAGTTTTGTTTAAAAGCAATCTAAGCTTTCAAACAAGACTAGGATTGTGCTGCTAGCTGTCATACATCTAGGGATAGAACATTCAAAAACCAATCTGGGAATAAGATATATAGATATAACAGGCTGAACACCCTTTCCTTCAGCCAGCTGTGATCTCTGCCAGCACGGAGGAGAGGGATCAGTGGAAGACGTGCTGACTGCCAGCTGTTAGAGGAGGAGAGGCATAGATTGCCTCTTCCTGTATAACTGTAGATGACCATGGGGAGGAGTATGTTATTTCCCCCTTCCACTTCCAGAAAGGGGGTCTCTTTATTTCAGAAAAGGAGTGAGATGAGTGCTTGCTTATCTAATGCCCCCTTTAACTCCTCAACCAAGACGTTTACCAGAGTCTAGATCACGGAATCAAATAGGTTACACCAAACACTTACACCCCCCACACACAAACATCAATAAAGCTTCCATTTTACACTGCCCCTCTCCTATTGACACCAAATCTTTAGTGTTAAAGAGGACCTTTCACCACTCCTGACATGCCTGTTTTAATAGCTCCATGCATTCCCCATGTAATAACAATCCTGGAGCATCTATTCTTATGGCTCTATGTTGTGCCATTCCTTTATTATTTGCACTAGAAGCTATGAATGAATTGCTAGCAGTCTACAGTAAGGGTACAGAGGGGAGGTGACCAGTTGGGGGTGTGTCCCTGCAGAGTCTAACTATCCAATCAGTGCTGTCATTGTCAGACTGTGCAGGTACACACCCCCAACTGGTTACCTCCCCTCTGTACCCTTACTGCAGACTGCTGGCAATTCATTCATAACTTCTAGTAGAAATAATACAGGAATGGTACAACATAGAGACATAAGAATAATAGATGTTCCAGAATTGTTATTACATGGAGAATGCATGAAGATATTAAAACAGGCATGTCAGGAGTGGTGAAAGGTCCTCTTTAAATATGTACACTGCATATCTAGTGATGCCCATTACATACTGCAGTAATAACAACAATTTTCCTCATTGACTGTCACTATAAACAATTGTTTTCCATTAATTTTACAAAGCAAACTAGTATGGCAAACCTGGGTAAACTGGGCTCTTACATAAGACTGCATGGTACATGGGGTCAGCACTAAAATAGGTGTAAGATATTTTTACTGGTTTTGTGGTTACTTCCTTCTCCATAAGAGCTTATTCGATAACACCAGTTCATACACCATGCTTTTGACTGCATTTTATATTACAAATATCAAGAAAAAATTGTTAGAATGTCACAAAACTCAACAAATGGATATAACTAATAGTGTCAAATAACAAACCATGTTAAACCAGCCCCCCTCCCCCCGAAGTCCCCCTTTTTACTTATGTAAACTTGGCTGGTATTTTTTGCTGGGAGAGGTGGCAACTGTCAACCCTAGTCATGCCACATCCACAATGACCAGTACCATAAATGTAATACATTATTTATGAGTTACAAAAAGTGCCGGGCAGCACAGTGGCTCAGTGGTTAGCACTCCAAAGACATACTGATAGGGAGCTTAAATTGTGAGCCCCATTGGGGACAGCTTGATGCTAATGTCTGTAAGGCACTGTGGAATATGTCAGTCCTATATAAGTGAGTGTAATAAATAAAGCGTACTACTTTTCAGGGAAATGTGAGCACTTTTGATTTGGGTTAAATTTATTTGTACAAGAATTAAATCTTTCGACTAATTCGTTAGAATTAGACCTGGAACGAATTTCAAGAAATTTGCTCATCTCTAGTTTTCAAGTATAAATGGATTTTCCTACACTACATTTAAAAACAAAGTAAAGACACAATGCAATAATTTTAATGGTACTCAATAGAAATGAACGAAATAATGGAAAATTCAATCACAAAGTAGTGGGTGCAATGACAGGGAGTGTCAATTGTGCCGTCCCATCATTGTACCCCTCAGAAGCCATGTTCATAGCTGACATTGATATTACAGTGTAAAATAACAAAATAATATAAAATCATACTTACCTTATCCATTTGAATGCAAAGAGCTGTCTACCACCATCTTGATTGAAGATCTAGCACAAAATCTTGCACGGTCCGTGATGACGTAATCATATCGGCTGACGTGGAGATTTCATACTTCACCGCGCTTGGGATTTCGCGCAGGATCTTCAATCAAGATAGCGACGGCAGGCTCTTCACACTCAAACGGATGAGGTAAGTATGATTCATTACCACGAAGCACAAGGAAATTTGGCTTTGGGGTGAATCAAATTTTCCCTAAAATTCGGATCCGCTCAACCCTAGTACTCGATTTTAGCTTTGAATTTTTTGTCAATGCATCTTCTTTTTACATCACTCACCGTTAACAAGTTTAGAAGGTCAGGATTTGCTTTCACTGGAGGTTCTAGCCTCTGGGCTCCTGTTAATTCATGAACCACTTTATAGACCTGGCGCATTTTGGACACATTGATGGCACCTCTGGTCTTGTCCGTCCAGTCAGAAAGTGCTACATGCAATGCCATTAAGTCTTTTAAGTGTACTCCCAAAGCAGGAAAACGAAAACCCTCACAAACTGCAAACCTGCGCCGGTATCGCGAGTAGTTATCTGAAGAGGTAAGAAGCTCCAAAAGAGAATCATAGACCTTGTAATGAGACAAAACACATCAGAGGATTAAGTAAGGGGCAGGTATAAAACTATATATTATGTTTCTTTCACTTCTAATTCTGTGCATTACCCACCTTAGTAGTCTCTGCACTGACATGTGAATGAGTTTCTTTCAGGCGAGAGATGGAACTGTGGCTGAGACCTCCAACAACAGACATAAGTGTGTTGAAGTTTTGCAGCTCAAGGAGTCTCTGTAGACAGGAAATATTTTCTGGCATTTACAAATGTATCATTTTATGACACAATTACGTGTAAAATTATGAACGACAAATAAATTATGAGAAAAAACATGGACTTTTGTGCTTCATATGAAATGGCTTATCACATTTCAGTTGATATTAACACCCCACATCAAGATAGCTGTTCAGACATCTTATAAATTCTTAAGGCTCCTTTACACTGCTAAATTGAGCAGACGATTGTTGGGAAGGAAGCATCCTTCCCAGCAATGGTCTGTTCGTCAGTGAAGGAGACGGCTGTATTTACATTCAGCAATCTCCTCTACAGTACGGAGAGAAGCTTACACTTACAGATTACTGCTAACGAGCCTTCCTTAAAATGTTTGATAACGATGATCTGCCTGATAATCGGGAATTTTATTTAGTGTGCATACAAGATAATATCCATAGAAGCTGTCATTGCAGTTAAAGCAGTCAGTTGCTACTAAGATACATACCTCTGCCACCTGAACAAACTGTTTAATTACTGTTGCTCTTTGTTGTGGAGTAGGTTTGCTGAGCACCATAAGTTGGATCCACTGAGAAACACCATTGAAAAGGGCTATAAATCTTTCTAACACAGGGTTTCCAACTGTGCAGCCATGAAGGACAAAACTGTGATAATCTTGAAACTGGCAAGGAAGACATAGTTAGCAGTTAAAATCATATAGGGCTTGAAACTGTGGAATAATATACCAAGTTGCAGCAATCATCAAATATTGTATAATTATGTATCCATATGTAACTCAAACAATACACTTTATTCATACTGGAGCCCAATTAAAAAAAAAATGTAACATAATTTCTTGCCATCTGGCCACAGCTTTGAGCGTGGTAAAGTTGCTCTGCAGAAAGGGAGAAAGACACTCTACAGGAAAATGGAGATCTGCAGTTGTCACTGCATGTATGAACTGTTGCTGCCATCCAATGACTTGAAAATATCTCACTACGCAGAAAGACAGAAGAAACAGCACTGCCTTCAGACTCGATGATTTCAGTTAAGAATTCACATGGAAAATTCTGGTTTCCATAAGAGTTTACCTTTGATAACAAACTCCGTATGAGATTAAAGAGGTCAGAAAATGGTTAAAACCTTAAAGATATAGGGTGAAGAGGGTACTTTTTAGAAGAAAGAAGAGAGGGCATTTGAGTTTTGGAATTTCAAGAGAGCTCCTACGAAGAGGCTAACATAAGAAGGTGAGCTGAAGGAGCCGAATGAAGTGTCTTGTAAACTATGAGAACAGAAGAGATATTAAGCACCCGGGTTGTATCTTTTAATAAGGCCTCATGCACACGAACGCATGTGGATCGCGGACCCATTGAAGTGAATGGGTCCGCGATCCGTGATGCGGCCTGCACACGGCCGGTGCCCGTTTATTGCGGACCCGCCGTATGCGGACCGCAATACAGGCACGGCCGGCACACGGCTCGTGTGCATGAGGCCTAACACACTGAGCTAGTTAGGCAAATGAATAGATCTACAGATTCATGGCTGCAGAAAAAGAAGTTTTGTGACTTTGGACATCTTTGTAGGCAAGTTCTCAAGATCTGAAGTAATGTGTGCTCTGGTTTTGCTGGGCAAAACAATTGTACGTTTTAGAGAATTTCTTCTATTATTCATAATATAAGAATGACGTATGTAATACTTAAAATCTATGTAAGGAAATGTGGCATTTAAAAAGATTCTGCAGAAAACATAAATGCCATGTGTCTTAGCAACTAGCATATTGCTGCAGCAAACAGAAAGCTTTGCAAGGAGAATAAGCTGCTTCATGGAAGATTAAGGACTGCAGAAAGCACCGCTGCTAGGCTGACTACATGACCCTGCACATGTCCAGCTGATCAATCATTTTCTGAGGCAGAAATATAGAGAAAGAAAATCTGAAGTCCTTTAGTAATATAAATATTTGTGTCACATTTGACAAAAAGCGATGTGTGATAATTAGTGAACAGATGAGTCAATGGTGGAACTGTGTAGACATGTAACGCAAATACAGTAAAGTAGTACAACAGTATGTAGATGGAAAACTGGGAGCATATTCCCCAAAACCCACTTTAAGGGTCTTAAACTAGCAAGTGAATATGTAAAAAAAAAAAAAGAAATACTGCTAAGACTGTATGTCTATATACCATTAATATAGTCAGCAGCTTACTAGTTCCTCCATACCTCACAATGTGATAAGTCAAATTACTCAAAACCTATCATTGTTAATACATTCTCTCCCTAGAGATCACCACAATAAAAGACTAAAAGCAAATAAATGCAAGGTGACTGACCTGCTTCATACACAATGGGTTCCTGGAGAGTTCTAAAGGACTGGGCCATCCGCCCACCTAAGAAGCAGTAATCCACTACCAACACCATTGTGGTGGAAGAGGGTCAGTGTGTGTAACAGTATGTGGAAAACTACTAAAGCTTTGTCCATTTAAATAAGATGTCGAAGTACGAACCAATATAAATAACGAAGCTGCAGCAATTTCCTGTGTGCCAAGGCCGCTTCAAAAGGCTGATTGGTGGGGTTCCAAGATTTTGGCCCCCTCTGATCTAATATTCATGGTATTTCCTAAGGATAGGCCATCAGTTTTAAAAGCTTGGATAACCCCAGAAATCTAAAATTTAAGTGGAAAATAAATAGAAACTGTTGAATATCCTATCTTGAGCCCAACAGAGATGCTGTGGCCACCACCAGTCTGTCTAAGTTACAGCGCCTAGACAGAAAAAAGAGGACACATATTGTATAGAAAGCTTTTGGTGAAGCAACCAGTAATTACGTTTTTTTAATTTGTTGGTCTGTTTTTTTTATTCAGTTTCACACAGATGATATGTGTTAGGTTACTTTGTTCTTTTGCTATTTAAAAAAATCCAATACTTCACAAACGGCATTATATTCACTCAAGTTCCCTATGTTTACTAGTTCATTTTGCTTGAGATCAAACACAATGCTATCTGTTTACTCTAATTGCCTTTGAAATAGTGAAAGACCATTCAGTTTGTCAAATAAGCAATAATCAGCATATTGTGGGGGGATTTTTGTCTACTGACGATAGCTGCCCTAATTGACAAAGGTTGACTTCTGTTACCCACAGCAATCAGTACAAAATCATACAAAAGGCCTTAATGTATTACTGGGGCCCTACAAATATACAGTACACTCAAAGCAAAACAAAAATAAAGGAATATGCCCACAACTGTACTACTAACCGAAATAGCAATGTTATTCAATACAAAAAATACCACAAAGCATTAGATAAATTATGATAGAGAAAAGGAAAGTAATATATAAAAATGTCCAGACTACAGGCCCATCATAGAAGCACAGTATCAAAATGGGGAAGCTGTGCATCTCAATAAATACTGACAGGGTAATACCAGTTATAACATACCCAGTCACATATAGTATAATGCACCGCCACTGTATTTCATTAAATATATGATAAATATTGAGCCGGCATGATCGTACAAAGACACTAGAAATGTCAACCACTAACACTATGATGCAGTAAATCAAAGCACCAAAAAAGTGGCTGCTAAAGAATGAACTATAAAAAGCTAACCAAATTAGCGTATACAGAGATCCGAGGTGCCCATAGACATTCACTAACTGTCAGCCATACTCTCTCATACATGTACATGTGTTTCCCAGGGTCGGACTGGGAACCTAAAGTGGCCCTGGAAAAAAACAAAAAGTGTCCTCATGTTGTAGGCAGGTACAAATTGACAGAAGGCAGGACCAACAGAAGTAGGCAGGGCCAAGACTAGAAGGTGGGCCAATAATAACATATTGTGGCACAAAATACTGCATCAGCTGAGCCAAATACCACAGTACAGCACAATATACTGCCCCAGTGGAACCAGTACCTCAGGGCATCACAAAATAATGCCGGAAGCAGAAAATACCTCCTTAGAAGCAGCCCCTCTGTGGTGGCCAATGCCAGCTTATGTACATGGCCACCGGCAGGTTTAATTAGTGATTAGTGGTGAGAATGGCCACCGGCAGGTTTAATTAACTCTGTGAGCTTCCGATCATAACTTAAATAGCTGGTTGCCATGAGGAGGGCTTAGGAGCCCCCCTGGGCATTGGCCCACCGGAAAGTTTCCCTGTAGGATATATAGTCAATCCACCCCTGGTGTTTCCAATAAGGGGAGAGGAGAAAGTTGCTGCCAGACACCTCTCCTGAGAGAACAAAATAATTGGGCATTGAAATTCAACCACCCAATCCTTTTCTCCCCAAACTTTATTGTTCCATATCTGGGTCGGGAGCTCCCAATACACATTAGATAGTTGACCGACCCCTGAAAAACTGTGGGTTTTCCCAACAATACTCTAATGTGTATTGGGGTCTTAGAGGCTTCATTGGGTCTCATCGGTTTTATTTACTCTTAACAGTGTACTTTGAGTACTTTGAATGTGAATAGCTTTAGCGCACAGTTAGGGTTCTATTAACAGGAAGATATTTTTTCATTAACGAGCAGCAATCTACGATTTAGTGAGTACTTTGCATTTGAAAGACGTTCAATTACACGAAACAATTATTGCTAAATATTTTTCACTGTTTTCTCATTGCTGCGATCGTTGCTCGTTCACCCTTAGAGCATTTACACTGCTAACAAGTGGCAGATTTCTGATTAGACGAGGGGATGTAGCGACAACTACAGCTAATCTTTCAGTAAAGCAGATTTGTCTGATCCACAGAAAACGAATGATTTAACTTTTTTCGCTTGATCGCTGCGTGCTATTACATGCAATGATAATTTCTGAAATCCGAATGATTATATGAGAATTCAAGCAATAATCACTCTGTTTAATAGGCCCCTAAGACCAAAAAATCTGGAGTTATAAACTAAAAGATCTTAAGTACGGAAAATTTATAACGCTTTAAAAGAGAAAAAAAAACACTAAACAGCTTGCAATTGACTGCAGTTGGTTATTTTGTTAAACAGATTGTTCTAGCAAGTAAGCTGTTTACACATGGAGTACATTCCATGAAAGATCTGATTAGTACAGAAACATGAAATGATAGCCTGAGATAAAATACAAGCAAATGTGTCTCTGTCTGAGCAAATAGATCCCAATCCCAACCTACATGTCATGTATACAGCATGTGAAGCATCGTACTATACTCAACACTTCCAATAATATGTACAATGAAAATGTACAGTCAAGGAATAAATCTAGTATGCTGACCATTGCTAAGATTACTTACAGTATATATGCATTACCAATTATTATTATTACTAAACTATATATTACAATTATTTCTAATTGTCTATTTAACATTATTTAGAATTTATTTTGTGATTCTATATCCTCATTTACAGAATAGATTAAAGGCTATGCACACCTTTGAATGCAATTTTTTATGATTGCCTGTTACTAATTTTTGGCAAAAAAATTATTTTCAATTGTCCTTTATTAAAAATAATCAGCTGTTCTGTCATAGTGGGTTAACTGTTTTTCTAGCTGTGTGACTGGTACTTTCACTCTCACATTGTGCTAGTCATCTAATAAGCCTTATTTATAAACTACTGAGAGGCCATAAACACTTATTTAAGCCACATTCTTATCAGTAAGATAAGGAGTGTTAATGAGTGTTTATAATGTCAGAGAGCAGAGATAAGGAGTCCATCTGCTCCAGGTCTGACGGAAAAGACAGAAAAACCAAAGGATGCTAGTAATGCATATCAGCTCTGTACAGAAAAAAGGACGCCATATTTTTAATGAACACATAGCACAATGCAATAAATAAATAAAAAATTGCCTCAAAGGTGTACATAGCCTTTAAGCTAGTTTCACATCTAATGGGGTCTGGAGGAGATCTGTCTGCTACGCGGCATATATGCTGGTATTCGCCTGGACAAAAACCATTGTATGCAACATTTTTTGTCCGGCCGATTTCCGGCATTCTATGCTGGAATAGCCTGCCCGAGAGCTGTGCTGCCAATGTGAAAGTAGCCTTAGTAAGACTGCAGGTTGTGAAAAATCCATTGTGGAATCCACAGCAGAAATCCAAGGCTAGGTCATGGATTTGCAGTGTGCTGTGCCACAGGTCGCCATGTGGAAAAGCCCCATTCACAATGAAGCTAATCCATGTGTAGAAACCTGTTGTGGTTTCCATGAAATCCAAGTGACATGTTATTTCGCAGTGGATTCAAGTGGATTTCAAATCCGTAGTGGAAAAAATCCAAACCCATATGAATTATGGTGCAGATTCCCCTTGAAATCAATGGGATGTGGAACGCATGCAGATTTCATGCAGACTTTGGCAATGAATATGTATTAGAATCTGCATGAAAAATCCATTGTGTGAACATACCTTTACAGTATAAGCCATAAACAGTCACATCCAGCCTACTCATCAGTGCTACCACATTCAGAGAGCAACATAGTGAATGACTTGTCCTCCCTCTTCCCTTTTCTCCTAGATATAGATATACTGTACTGTATTTTGTACTTCCTGTGCTCCAAATAATGTGTCACTCCATTCAACAACACAATGCTGCCTTAACCAAGAAAATACCTTGCTGACAACTAACCTATCTTTTACTTTATGTTCCTCTAATTTTCTTTATTTTAACATCAGCATTTCCTTATCCATTTTTTTTTTTTTAAATTAGACATAACAGCATGACAGGCTCAGCAATCACACAGGACTAACTATGCATAAAGCACAATAAATGCTGGATCCTTATTGATGGGTAAGGTGTTGATAATAGTGAATTTCCACCATTTATCACTATGCCATTTTTAGATCTAACATTCATTGCTGATCAGTTTCTTAGTATATCTTTATAGCTATCAAAGCTCTATTTTCTCTGATACTGAGCATCTAAGGCTACCTTCACATCTGCATTTTCAATTACAGTTTTGAGATCCAGCAGAGGATCTCAAAACCGGAAGTAAACAGTTCACTTTTGTGCCCATTCATTGTCAATGGGGACAAAACTGATCAGGATGCATAAGTATGCATCCGTTAGATTTTATTGCATTTTGTCGGCAGAGACAAAACTGCTGCAAGCTGCAGTTTTGTGCCCGGTTTGCAAAACGGAACACACCAGATGCAGCATAAAAAATTATGCCAAATATGATTTTTTTTGTTAGTGAAAAAAAATGGATCCGGCACCGATTGACTTACGATGATTTTCATACCGGATCTGGTTTGCTCAGTATTGATTTAATACAACTGTATCCGGATGAAACATACTGTATGCATCCAGATGTATTAAATGGCACGGATCCGTTTAATTCCGGATCTCCAAAACAGACTTAACAACACAGATGTCAAAGTAGCCTAATCCGCCGCAAAGATATAAATTTAAATGATAAACTTTTGCCTCAATTTAAGAGACTACAAGATACTGTTTTGTTATTGAAAGCTATACAAATATGCTACTACTAGTGGTTACTGCGGCTAGCCAGAATGTCATCATTTAAGAAAAACATAGCGCTGCCTGCTAGGAACATATCATTCACTTTGTGAGCACTGAATTTTGAACCTAGTTAGATAAAGAAAAAATGGTTATCAAGGGTGGATGTTACCTTTAAAAGCAAACAGGATGATATGATAGCTATAAAAACCGATTGATAATTCTCCAGAGAATCATGATTTTCACCTCAATAAAAACTCAAGTTATTTAAAAGTTCATTGTGGTAAATCAACAAGGTTGGGCTACTATAATTATAGATACACGTTTGGAATGCCGATCATCTTACCAAGATCTTTGAAAATGAGTGAAATTCTAGATGTGTTAAATGTTCTGCCAGTTCAGCAGGATCCAAGTGATCGAACAACAGAGATGTTTTCCTTATTCTGCCACCGCCTTGTCCTCTCTGTGTTACTTGTCTTTTCCAGCCATAAGATGGACTGTAACATACAATGGCATTAGTTAACTCACACAGGACACATATCACATACATATATTTGTAAAAAAAAAATTAAAAAATGTGCAATCCTACAGATCTACTGAGACTGACACACTTGGTATATGTACTAGATACAAATAGCATCTATAAAAATTGTAAAGTGTCCACACTAAGTGATTATTTTGATATCAAATTACAAGGGTATGGCCACACATTCAGGTTTTTTATGCAGATTTTAAAGCCAAAATCAGGAGTAGATCATAAAAGGAAAGAAAGTATTAAGGACAGATAACACTTTTCTTTCTTTAATCTAATCCAAAACTCCTGGTTTTGGCTTCAAAAACTGCATTAAAAGCCTGAACTTGTGGCCAAACCCTAAAGAAATTATTTCAGGGACAGAAGAATTTCAAGGCTGGATGCAGCATCTATAATTTTTTCATTGCAAAAATAGAACAGATGTCAACAAAATAATGGCTTTCAAACAATCAAAAAATTGCAAAAAAATTTACCTGTACAAAGCGCTAGGAATGTGTGTCACCTGCAATATCACATAGACTAAAAACACTGTTTGACTTCCGAACTACTCCACATCCACACACATACCAAAGGTGATGGGAGAACTTTTATAACCCTGTAAATTTGTTATACACAAAGCTCTGGGACATTGATTTTATTTGCAGTTTTTATTTTTCTTAATGGACTACAGGGACCAGGTCTCCCATGGTAGCTCATAGTATACTTTGGCATTGCCTCTTTACCTGCATTGTATAATTCATTATAAGGAACCAACAATTGTCCAAAACTCTAGTCTATGGTGAACTTGGTCCAAATGGTTGTTCTTACTCTACATGTACATATAAGGGCTTATTCACACGACCCTGATTCACATCCATGTGCTGTCCATGTTCCGAGAACTTTGCCTTACTGAGCTATGATGATCAGAAGGCCATCCTTATACAGGGAACAATGGTAGTCCGGGTGGACAACAGGCAGTACTCTAGACACACCCTGGTATGAGTGAGAGCCGATCGGACTGTCCCACACAGGCCCTGGTAAATGTAGAGAACAAAGCAGCTACAAATTAGAGAAAAGATTGTGGAAGAGGTTCCAGGAGAAGTGTAGTGACCGTGCAGAAACCCAGGTTCTAATTTACATATAGGAGTGCACCAGCTAGCGTAAAGTCTCAGAAAAAAATACCTGGATCAAACCAGAGAAGTGAGAAAAATGGTGCCAGCACTAGTAAGATGAACAAGAAGATTAACCAAAACCACAGAAAACAAGGGGGTACCAATTTGGAATCCTGGAGAGAACATAGCCTGAGTGGGACCAGTGTAATCCCCTGTGGAAACAGCCACTAGGTATTTCACATATAGGAAGGCTGAAGATATGTAATCCCTGACTCGAGATTAAGGTGGTCGACTGTGGAATTATTCTTCCGATTGAATAGTGTTGGGTGCAATAAAAACAGAAACTTCAGGAGAAATAAAATAAGGATGGTCCAGTGAACTGGAAAACAAACGGAAAATGCCCAAGAGAGGCTCAATGGCCATGTCAGAAATAATCCTGCTAATAGCTTATTATAGGATGAAAGATAATGATTCAATTAGAGGCTTGAAGTCTAGAAAACAAAGACAGAAAAAACAGCATTTCTGTAAGATGGGAGCTAGCACAGTGCACCCAGGCCCTGACCTAGACTTAGAATACTCTGTCAAGCCTGGTAACCAGGGAAGGCCTACAATGGTACAGGGATTGCCATCCAGATACAGTGATTGTGCTCAGTCCTCAGATCCTGAGGAGAGAAAATGGAAAAAAGTGGGTGCCTGAATGGCATTTTGGAACTAGGCAGAAAAAGAAGCATACTGCCTAGGAAGGGGGCATACTCATTTAATCACATGAGTACTATGTAAGATACAATGATAATATGAAAACATATCACAGCCACAGCAGAGTGCAGGTAGGAAACTCATATCCAGGTGAGACCTTAGGTCAAACTTCCTTAGTTTTGTGAACTAAACTAGGAAAATACCATTGCTAACTAGCTGAAAATATGGTACAAATAGTGACTAGCATGATGCAGTCAACATGTCATGTAATGGGAAAAAAACTGTGGTATGGTAACTGCAAGAGAGTGCTAGATGTCAGTAGGTCTGACAGATCTGGTATCTGTCATAGTACAAGGATTTCACAGGTTGGGGAAGCAACTGACTGGTACTCGCTCGAGTTGTGCAGGTTAGATGGAAACAGTGCAATCACTTCACCAACTAAGGGGGGAATGCAGATTTTTACTGTAGTATAAAGACTGCTAGTTGCATTAAGAGGCAGCCCAGTGACTCTACAAACTGAAGGGAGTGTTGCGGCCAGAATAGGCCTGTCAGATAAAGAATCGTTGAGGGGAGTAATGCTATTGTCTGAGGCACCACAGCACTACATATGCTTGTTAAATACAGAATGCAGCAATAGGGTAAGTAGTACATGTTGTAATAGTACTGCCTAGGCTATTCAATATTGCGTCAGGCTTGCCAAGGGCTGACAGTAAGCGATAGTGCAAGTATTCCTTCTTGAGATGGGGTATTGGCTGCAAGGAGTACAACTGAACTGTGTAGGCTTGACAGATACAGAAGCAATTGAAAGCAGAATTACCCTAACCCTGCCAGGAGACTATGTGATGCATGATACAACCTGGCCAGCTGGCTGTCTATTAAATTTAGCGACAGTAAGCTCTGCTTGGTAAAAAGGGTAATGCAGTTGTCAGGTGCACATGAGAAGTGGTCAGGGTTAACAGGAACAAAATCTAGTGATAGCCTCACCTGATGAAGGGGTTATGATATGGCACCTAGTGATAGTGGGAATATCGGGCTTGTTGAGGGAGAAAGGATATCCAGAAGTCGATCCATAGAGGAGTGGGCACGTGGAAGTAGGGTCTGGGGCAGGCTGGGATTAGAGGGAGAAAGACCAAGCCCCAGGGAAAGCACAGGGTGTAGAGGCACTGTGCCTTAGTGACTAGTGCACCAAGAGGAAAAGTCCCCAGAACAAAATGGAGCCTGGACGTATAGGTGGACGTTTGATCCTAAGAGGGAGTTGGGGCAGAAGTGATAATTACCTTTCTGCCATTTCTTCCACCTTATGTCCACCTGGGCCATCTTTGTTGGTGCGTTGTTCCTTAGGGAGGGTAGCTACACTGGAACATGGCGGCACTTACAGGCAAAAGTGACCCGCTGGTAAAGGTGATTGCTGGTGGGTGACGGCAGATTTGAGATCCACCGTCCCTCCTTGACTTCTGTATGTAGGAAACAAGCAAAAGGCTTGGTGACCCATTGGCCTCCCTCCTCGTGTGGGGTGACAAGTGGTTGCGACACCTCTAAGCCCAAGATATGCATGACAGGTAAATCTGCCTCCTACAGACACTAAGCTAAAACTGATTAGCTCACTGGCTACAGTAGAGGTATAGCTGAGAGGAGAAGCTAATACTTTTTTGTCTTCTGTGTCTTCCAATGACACAAGTGAGAAATAAAAACACACTTGCATTTTTTTGGTCACTTTGTCCCCCAATAAAGTTGAAAAAAAAAGGTTTAAAGATGGTATGTATAAAAAGTACACTTTGCCCCACAAAAAAACAAGAAGTTATAGGTGGCAGAATTTGGCAATGCAGAGAAAATTTGTATTTTTTCAAAGGTTTTTATTGTTTAAAAATAGTAAGGCATAATAAAAATTACATAAACTTGGTACCCCCATAATCGCACATAGTAAACACTGCAATAACAAAACTTAAAAAAAAAACCTTGGCAGAATTGTAGTTTTTTCCTATTTTACCCGGGAGAATATTTTCCAGTTTTCAAATACAATATATGGTAACTTAAATTTTGCCATTAACAAAATACAACTTTTCCAGCAAAAAATGAACCCTTATACAGTATGTGATGTGAATGGAAAATTTAAAACGCTGTGACTCTTCCAAGGAGGAGAGGAAAAGGCAAATATGAATAGCAAAAATGGCCTGGTCCTTATGGGGTTAATAGTAGTACAACATAACAAAAACTTTATCAATTTGGTATCATTGTAATCATATTGACCCACAGAATAAGGTTTCATGTAATTTTTAGCATACTGGAGCAACCTAAAAACAAAACCCCAAAATCCATTACACAACTTTGTTTTTTTCCAGTTTCACCAAGATTTTTTTCTCGCTTTGAAATACGAGAAGTGGTAAACTACTTGTCCCATAAAAAACAAGCCCTAATACATGTACGTAAACAGAAAAGTAAAAAAGTTAAGTTTTGGAAAGTGAGGAGAAAAAATTTAATTGCAAAAATGAAAAATTGACATGATCCTATATAGGTAAACCAATTTGCCCAAATTCTGGCATAATGTGGCACATTTCAGACATGCCCTCTTCATGCTAAACTGCACCCCTTTCCTCTAAGCCATATTTCTTATCTAATGAGGTACTAAAAGTGTCTAAAACATAATGTTGGTTTAAGATAAATCTGATGAGTCATCAGTTTTTTGCTGCAAACTAAGCGGGAATTCTGGCACATTTGGCTTAGTAAATTTTCCCCACTGGCAGTACAAATACACATTTTATAGATGTGCTATAAAATCTTTCATTATTATCATGCATGTCTTGGTAGAGCATTCACAACCTGCCCTATACCCCATCCATACAAGATTTGTATAAAAGAAAGCAAATCTGACGCTAGCTGCATTGGACTAGGTCATATAAGGTTGTCACATGTAAAATGTCCTGATATAGTGGATCTATTCAAGCACAAAACTCTGACTTTTGGGAAATAGTCTTACATTAGTCTTAGCTCACATTTTTTCCACTCTTATCTGAACATAAAAAGAAAAGCAGAAATCAATAAAATGATAAAGCATGGTGTATCTAAAGAACACATTCCAATTCCTTTTACTGCAAATGTACACTTAATGTTATGATAAAAGTTCGTCTTCATTTTGGATTATAAATATGAAAACACATTTACTAGCACGTATTCATAAACCATATAACTGGCTGTCTCTTCCTGACTTGGTTTACAGATCCATGTGTTCCACGATAAAACCAAATGCAACATCAGGGGAGGGCCAGGGGATAATGTGTGTGATCGGCAGTAATGCCAGTCATGGACATTTAACCCCTTAGATGCAATGGTCAAATGGCCAATTCGCCATTTTTTGTCACCTCACCTCCTAAAAATTGAATAAAAAGTAATCACAAAGTCATACACACTCCAAAATGGTATCAATAAAAGCTACAGATCGTCCAGCAAATATGAGCCCCCATACAGCTCCATAAACATAAGTATAAAAAAGTTACAGGGGTTTGAATAAGCAACAAAAAGAAAACATTTTTTCATAGTTAGTTTTTTCATTATGAAAAACTATAAAAAATGTGGTATCGCCCTAATCGTACTGACCGTAGGTAACAGGTCAGTTTTGCTGCATAGGGAAAGCCATAAAAAAACAAATCCATAAAACTGTGGCAGATGTGTTTTGTTTTTTTTCCAATTTTACCCCATTTGGAATTTCTTCCCAGCACATAGTATCCAAGTAACAGTAAATGGTGTCATTGAAAAGTACAACTTGTCCCGCAAAAAACAAGTCCTCACAAGGCTATGTGAATGGAAAAATAAAAAAATTATGTCTCCAGGAAGGCACGGTGTGAAAATCGAAAATGCAAAAATGGAAAATCACAGGATCCTGAAGGGGTTAATAGCCTCATTAATAGCATGCCAAGGCATATAAGTGTGTGTATTTCTGCGTGGGGCACTCATACTCAATACTGCATAAATTAAGATATTTTGATTATTTTGTTTCAATATTTTTCCATAATTCCACAACCTTTCCTTGGTCGGATATAGTGGAGATATATATATACAGTATATATATTTATATATATAGTATTTACATGTCTGTGCCATATTGTTATGTAGAAAAATCATTACCGTGCCATACTATTATTCTACAAAACCCATATTTTTACCTTCGGTCAACCCTTTTCCAGCCAATTTTTAAGAATATTCTTAAAAGTCCTGAGCTCATTTTTTTAAAATATAGAGCCCAGTCTTTTTCACAACAAGCAGTAAGAATGACCTTTCACTTAGCAGAAACATCTTGGCACTCAGCCTATTGAGGGGGTTTTAGACATCAGATATCAAACACTTGGCTATATTGTAGCAACCAGTACGTGTGATTTTTCTACTTTCATTCCCCAAGTTCCCGAAGTGCAGGAGAACCATTACATACACACTCTCAATGTCTATGAGACTGCTCTCCCTGCGGTTTCCCTTGTTTTCCAGTGCCCTCTTCAGGTCTCGAATCTGCTCTCCCAGTTCAGGATTTAAATCAAACTCAGCTGGGTATTCTTCTATCCAGAACCTGCAGATACACAGATTAATGCTGCATTATGTGAGTGAATGAGGTTATAGAACAAGGAGCAACAGCTTTAATTAATGTTAACAGTGGTATAAATTTGGAGCTACCTGACAAGGTGACAGATTCGTTCTCGTTCTGCATTTCCGCCAGCCTCTGAAGTAGGAAATAGTCAAGGAAAATATATGTATGAAGGGAGAAATGTGTGAAATCTAACACTTAACATGCTGTATATATATTTATATTATATTAAAGGGGTTGGCCCATCGCTAGGATATGTCATTAATATATAGGTGAAGGTCCCACCTCTGCGACCTGCTTCCTTCTAGAGAATGGGGTCCATGAAGTGAAGGAGACCACACCACATATGCGCTGCCAAGTCTGTATTGACCGCTATGGTACTGCTGGAAATAGCTAACCAATAGCTAACTTGATTGAACACATTTTTGTTTATGTATATCACAACATACACATACAAGTATACAGATGAAATCGAATTGGCTGTATTTGTTGTGAGGCAAAATATGAATAGATATAAGACTTAATAGAGTGTGGTCCCTACATCTGTTGTGGTGTCAGAATGAAATACTTCCCCTCTGAGAGGTTAAACTGATAGATGCCACTTGCCTTCCTCTGGATCAACATTTAGATGTAGCAGGGCTCAATATATTTAGTTTGCTTTTTGATTAGTTAGAGGTTAGTATTATGGCAGCATTTATGGCATCCACACTAAGGCTAAGAGACTGAAGGTGACTTAGTTATTGATTGTACAGAAATATATTCAGAGACAGATGGCAATTACAGGGAATTTGTCACCAGCGACCTCCCTATCCAACTGTTTGGATAGACACGTAGCTGTGGTTCACCTGATTAAAATGCTACTGTTATTTTGTTGATCTGAGGCGTTGTTCCCGAATTCTGATATTTTCTCATATTAGGCCTTTGCTGCACTGATGGTGTCACCATTGATCTTGTTGCACCAAAGCTCTGCAACTTTCTGTGGTCAACACCTCCCTGGCTGCTTTGATTGAAAGAGCCAAGCAGTGGAAAAACATAGTAACATAGTAACATAGTTTGTAAGGCCGAAAAAAGACATCTGTCCATCCAGTTCGGCCTGTTTTCCGAAAAGAGCAGAGCTTGGGTTCAACAAGAGCAATGGCGATGCCATCATGGCCTTATTAAGAAAAAATATGATAACTTGGAAACAGAAACTCAGACCGACAAAAGAAAAACAGCATTTTAATTGGGTGAACCACAACTATGTGTCCATGCAAACAGTGTGAGAGGGAGGCTGCTGGTGACAGATTCACTTTAAATACGTGGTGACAAAACAACTGTGGGAATTATACTGATGCAATTCTAAACTGTATATACTGTACAGCATACCATGACAATGATGAAGTGTCAGTCACTAGCACAATGTGTTCATTCTACTTATAGAGGAAGAAGTTTCCTTAACTATAACTACATATTAGGTAGAACTGAGGCACCAAAAGGAATCAAACCTATGAAAAGTGACACTATTCTGCCTGGTACCCATGATCTGGAAGCTGCTAGATCTCAGGTACAGTTAAAAGAGAAATAATAAAAGTAGCTTAATGAAACTAAAATAATAGTTGGGCACTGAGAGCATGACTGCTGTGACCAGAGTGGCTCTAGAGAGCATCTCAAAGGCTTAAGTAAAGACTGCCTGAGGATCTAGTCATAAACATCAGAGTTGCCACAGAAAATAGTCAAGTTAAGGGAAACCACTACTGGATTTGTCACCTGTGTGGAACATGTCAGCTCATGTTGCCACAGGTAAGCTGTGTACATAGTGTTGAAGCTATTGACTGTATGGAGTAAAAATTATTTATTATACATCCATATGAGAACACATAAGACTGCATAGTAAAGCTATGCTTGTGTTTTTCACCTGGCAGGGGTGGACTGGCAATAGACACTACAGGGAAAATACGATAGACCGATGCCCATGGGGCTGCCTGAGCCCTCCTCACGGTTGTCAGCCAGGTAAGTAATGATCTGACGCTCCCCTCCTCACTCCTGAATTCAACTGTATTGCCATCCTAAGGCAACTGGAGAAGGAGGACAGAATGTGGCAGCTGGGGCTGGCCACCACAGAGGGGTAGCTTCAGAGGAGGTATTTTGTGCTGCTTGGCCAGTATTTTGTCATGTGGTTTCTGGCTCTTCTGAGGTGGTATAATGTGTTGTAATATGGTATTGATGGTCCTACCTACTTGTGTTGGCCCTGCCTTCTGTTAATTTGGACCCAATAACAAAATGGGGCCACGTTTAGTTTTTTCCATGGCCACTTTAAGTTACTAGTCCTCAACTGGCACTTGGTGTAATCTGATCATTGTTTAGTGTTACAAACACATGAAGAGATGTATGATGCTTGTATGTGGACTAGCACTGGATGTAGTAGAGATCTGTAGAGGTTGCTGCTGCTAGGAAGTACACCAAGATGCCTATCTTGGATGCCAGATAAATAGGTCAACACCATTTCCTGTTCAACAAGCTGCCACATAATACTGAGAGCCAAATATGTGATATGTCCATCTATCCAACCATTGCATATCTATTCTATCTATATATCTATCTATATATCTAAAGCAGCAAAAAGGCAGCACGCTCTAAACATTAACAAGCAAAACGTCATTTATTTATTGCAAGTGATTGTGGCTTTCAGGTAAGCATTAGAGCATTTCTCAAGAAAAAACACAACATTGTCATATATATACCGTACTGTGCATTCGTTGTCTTCAGACCCTTTCACTTTTTCACATTTTGTTATGTTGCAATCTTGTGCTAAAATAAAAACAATTCAGGTTTTGCACTGCCTAATGAGAAAGTGATTTTAGAAACATTTTTTTTGTAAAAAAGGAAAAACTTAAATTTTGCATAGATATAAATATTTAGACCCTTCACTATGACAATTCTTCACTATGTCAAATCTTTGGAGAGACCTGAAAATGGCTGTTCACAAACAGTCCCATCCAACCTGACTTGAGAGAATCTGCAGAGAAGAATGGCAGAAAATCCTCAAATCCAGGTGTGCAAACCTTGTGGCATCATAGCCAAGAAGAATGATGGCTGTAATCGCTGCCAAAGGTGCTTAAACTAAATACTGAGTAGAGGATCTGAATACTTATGTCAACGCAAAATTTTTCCTTTTCAATAAATAATCAACAATTTCAAACATTCTGTTTTCATTTTCTCATTAAGGAGTAGAGTGCAGAATGATTGGGAAAAAAATTTCCTTTTTTTTATTTTAGTTCGATGCCGCAAAATGTGAAAGGGTGTGAAGACTTTCTGAATGCACTGTATAGCTCCAAACACATATGGATTGCAGACACATCATATAAATATTAATGAATAAAAGACATCAAACACATATAGTGCATCAAGTGATATAACAGAATACATAGTGCATAATAAGAATTAATTATATACCATATTTTTCAGACTATAAGACGCACTTTTTTCTATTATGGGAGAGGTCATCAGCATGCAGGAGGCACGGAGAGGTGAAGGTAGTGCTGCGTTGGCTGTACTCACATTCCCTAGTCTTCTTCCGGGTCTCGCTGTGCACTGTGTCCTGACAGCTCACAGCATCAGGATATAGTGCACGTAGACGAACACTATGACCTAGCATTGTGAGCTGTCTGGTCCGGACCGGATGGCATACACCCCCGTATCCTAAGAGAATTAAGTAATGTCATCGACAGACCCTTATTTCTGATATTTAAGGACTCTACACTGACAGGGAGTGTTCCACAGGATTGGCGCATAGCAAATGTGGTGCCAATATTCAAAAAGGGTCCAAAAACAGAGCCCGGAAACTATAGGCCGGTAAGTTTAACTTCTATTGTGGGTAAACTGTTTGAAGGTTTTCTGAGAGATGCTATCTTGGAGTACCTCAATGAAAATAAACAAATAACTCCGTATCAGCATGGCTTCATGAGGGATCGGTCATCGACAGACCCTTATTTCTGATATTTAAGGACTCTACACTGACGGGGAGTGTTCCACAGGATTGGCGCATAGCAAATGTGGTGCCAATATTCAAAAAGGGTCCAAAAACAGAGCCCGGAAACTATAGGCCGGTAAGTTTAACTTCTGTTGTGGGTAAACTGTTTGAAGGTTTTCTGAGAGATGCTATCTTGGAGTACCTCAATGAAAATAAACAAATAACTCCGTATCAGCATGGCTTCATGAGGGATCGGTCATGTCAAACCAATTTAATCAGTTTCTATGAGGAGGTAAGTTCTAGACTTGACCGCGGCGACTCAATGGATGTCGTATATTTGGACTTCTCCAAAGCATTTGACACGGTACCACATAAAAAATCAGTATACAAAATGAGAAAGCTTGGCCTGGTAGAAAATGTCTGTATGTGGGTAAGTAACTGGCTCAGTGATAGAAAACAGAGGGTGGTTATTAACGGTACATACTCAGATTGGGTCACTGTCACTAGTGGGGTACCACAGGGGTCTGTATTGGGTCCTATTCTCTTCAATATATTTATTAATGATATTGTAGAAGGTTTGCATAGTAAAATATCAATTTTTGCAGATGACACTAAACTGTGTAAAGTAATTAACACAGAGGAGGACAGTGCACTGCTACAGCAGGATCTGGATAGACTGGAGGTATGGTCAGAAAAGATGGGGCAGATGAGGTTTAACACTGATAAATGTAAGGTTATGCATATGGGAAGGAATAATGCAAGTCACCAGTACATACTAAATGGTAAAGCACTGGGTAACTCTGACATGGAAAAGGACCTAGGAATTTTAGTGAACAGCAAACTAAGCTGTAGAAGCCAGTGCCAGACAGCTGCTGCCAAGGCCAATAAGATAATGGGTTGCATCAAAAGGGGCATAGATGCCCGTGATGAGAACATAGTCCGGCCACTTTACAAATCACTAGTCAGACCACACATGGAGTACTGTGTACAGTTCTGGGCTCCTGTGAACAAGGCAGACATAGCAGAGCTGGAGAGGGTTCAGAGGAGGGCAACTAAAGTAATAACTGGAATGGGTGGACTACTGTACCCAGAAAGATTATCAAAGTTAGGGTGTCAGGTCTGGTCATCGGAGAACATAGGGTCTATGTTTTGCTTGGTATTCTGAGTTTTTGTGTGTTTCTGTTTAGTGCCTACGCCTTGCCTTGAACCATGTTCACACTGTGGGTTGTTTTAGAGCCAACGCCCAGCTTCATGTTTGGTTTGTCTACTCAGGGTTAATACTCAGGTGCTGGCTGAGTGGCTTCTCTGAATCTGGTCCATTCAGAACCTGGGGGTGGGATATCTTCCTGCTTATATACCTATCTTTCTCTCTGCTCCTTGCTGGTTTTTGCAATTCCTTGCTATTCCTGCTTGCGTTGTATTGTGTATCCTGACTGCTGATTTGACCCTTGGCTTGTATCTGACTACTCTACCGTCTTCCGATTTTGTACTGGCGTTATCTCTGGTTTCTGACACGGCTAGCTGACGATTCTTCTGTGTTTTGTTCGTCTCTTGTTTGTTGTTCCTGTTCCCTGCACCTTATACAGTGTATTTCGCAGTCCTCGTGGTTGTCGCCCCACGGTTTAGCGTGGGTGAGGCAATAGGCAGGGACAGAGGGTTGGGTAAGCTCAGGGCACACGCTCCTCTGTTGTCTGTTTATCCCAACCTTGACATAGGGTTATTCACTTTAGAAAAAAGACGACTGAGGGGAGATCTAATAACTATGTATAAATATATCAGGGGTCAGTACAGAGATCTCTCCCATCATCTATTTATTCCGAGGACTGTGACTGTGACGAGGGGACATCCTCTGCGTCTGGAGGAAAGAAGGTTTGTACATAAACATAGAAGAGGATTCTTTACGGTAAGAGCAGTGAGACTATGGAACTCTCTGCCTGAGGAGGTGGTGATAGTAAGTTCACTAAAAGAGTTCAAGAAGGGCCTGGATGTATTTTTGGAGGGTAATAATATTACAGGTTATAGTTACTAGAGAGGGGTTGTTGATCCAGGGAGTTATTCTGATTGCCTGATTGGAGTCGGGAAGGAATTTTTCCCCCTATAGTGAGGAAAATTGGCTTGTACCTCACAGGGGTTTTTTTGCCTTCCTCTGGATCAACTTGTAGGAAAACAGGCTGAACTGGATGGACAGATGTCTTTTTTCGGCCTTACAAACTATGTTATGTTAATCTGAAGTCTGATGAAGAATGGGGGTCTGATTTGAGCGTCTGCTCTGAGCTCTGGTGGAAAAACATTTTTTCTTATTTTCTTCCTCCAAATCCTAGGTGTGTCTTATAGTCCAGTGCATCTTAACAATAAAAAGTGCTACAATACATGATTCTAATCATAAAAAACTCATACTGTAATTTACTAATTGATCAATCAATATCACCCTTGTGTAGACCATATTACATGGTTAATGAACAGACACAGACTCACTCGTTGTAGAACCAATTAAGAAAAAAATGCCACAAACTGGAAAAAACGTAACAAACTGGTGTCCTTATGTTGCCAATGCTCGTATCAGGACATGGGAGGGGGAGCGAGCTGATACAGAACACTAAGCGCATATAGGACATGTGCAGTGAGCAACTACTAAAGCGCCCAGCATCTTGAATATGTTAAAAAGGAGAAAACTATTGAAAACAGGAACAAAAATAATCCAAAACAACTCCCATCATCTGAGAAAGCGGCAGAACAGCCAGCAGACCTCTGAATAGTATAAATATAGCTTACTAGCAGAAGGACCCGGCTTCGCCTGGGTATATTTCATCTATTTCATTTAATGTTTCTGTGTGTCTTTGCAGAGAGAAAGTCAATGCACCTGACAGAAGTTGATTTTTACCTTCATTTTTCAATCCTCATTGGCTGCAGAGTGGGGGGGGCGTGACCTGACCAGGTCAGGGGCATGGTTTAGCAGGACATTGGGGGGGGGGTTAAGTCCTTCTTTTGAGGGTGGCCTGAATTACAGTTAAATGCCATGGTAATTTATGAGGAAACACAGTGGGTAGCAGTGGAAGAAAACATCGCTTCGCACAGGTATATTTAATCTATTTCATTTAATGTTTCTGTGTGTCGTTGCAGAGAGAAAGTCACCCTCCCTCCCACCCCTGCAGCTGACAGAAATAGATTTTTACCTTCAATTTTTCAATCCCCGCGGAGTGGGAGGGGGCGTGGCCTGACCGAGTCGGGGTGTGACTTAGCGAGACCTGGGGCGGGGGGTTTAAGTCATGGTAATTTAGGAGGACACACAATGGGTAGCAGTGGAAGAAAACATCTTTTATTACTACTGAACGGTCGTAGTCTAAAATTAGTTTATTTCATCTATTTCATTTAATGTTTCTGTGTGTCGTTGCAGAGAGAAAGTCAATGCAGCTAACAGAGGTTGATTTCTACCTTCATTTTTTCAATCCCAATTGGCTGCTGAGTGGGAGGGGGCGTGACCTGACCGAGGGCGTGGTTTAGTGGGACCTTGGGGGGGGGGGTTGCTTTTAAGTCCTTCTTTTGAAGGTGGTCTGAATTAAAGGTCGATATTATGGTAATTTATGAGGACACGCAATGGGTAGCAGTGGAAGAAAACATCTTTTATTACTACTGAACAGTCGTAGTCTAAAATTAGTCTATTTCATCTAGTGTTTCTGTGTGTCATTGCAGAGAGAAATTCACCCTCCCACCCCTGCAGCTGACAGAAGTTGATTTTTACCTTCATTTTTTCAATCCCCGTTGGCTGCGGAGTGGAAGGGGGTGTAGCCTGACAGAGTCGGGGGTGTGGCTTAGCGAGACCTGGGGCGGGGGTTTTAAGTCCTTCTTTTGAGGGTGGCCTCAATTACAGGTCGATGCCATGGTAATTTATGAGGACACGCAATGGGTAGCAGTGGAAGAAAACATCTTTTATTACTACTGAACCGTCTTAGTCTAAAATTAGTCTAAAACATAAGTTATATTTATGGTAACCGGAATACCCCTTTAATAGAGTCATCCACGCCGCTCTGCCCCTTTAAAGCAGTGAATAGAAATGGCTGGGTTGTTAGTTAACTGAGCTCCTCAGCTGGCTGCTAATTACCTGGCTGGGTTGTTATTGAAACCTGCCTTCCCTGTGTGTGTCTGTGCAGAGAATGGCATTTGGGGTTTGAAACTAAAGCTCCCAGGCTAATACTGGCTAATGCAGGTCATATTTTGGGAATATCTTGGGAACGGTATGTCCTAGAGAGCTGAGACCTGGTCTAAAACCTTCCCGGACACCTGATGTACATGTGTGCCGAATTTTTATAATATTAAGAGATTTAACCTCTTTCCGTCCGCCCATAGGATATAAACATCCGGGAAGTGGTTAAGTATCTCTGAATGGACGTTTCTGAATGTCCATTCAGAGATAGTAGCTGCACGCTAATCGTGCAGCTGTACAGTGGGGTACCTGCTGTCAGTGACAGCAGGGTACCCCAAAGAGAAGGCAGGGACCATTCCCAGGGGTCCCTGCCTTCTAGATCGCTGTATACACAGCGCTCACCGAGAGCTGTGTATACAGATCAGGAAGCGCTATTGCGCTTCCTGTTCCGGCCCGGCGGTCACGTGATCGCCGGAGCCAGGAGAGTGCAGGAGCTTCCGGGTCTCTCATAGACCCGATCAGCCCTGCACTGAGGCTGTACAGCATAGTATTATGCTGAACTGACTTCAGAACTGAGCTAGTCCTTAAAAAAGTTGATTTTGCAAATTTGAAAAAATTGTGTCTAAAATTCTAAACCTTCTACTGTCCTAAAAAAATAAAATGACACTACCAAAATGATGCTAAAACAAAGTAGACATATGGGGAATGTAAATTAAAAAGTATTTTATGGGGTATCACTATCTGTCTTAAAAGCAGAGAGATTCAAATTTAAAAACAGTGAATTTTTTCAAATTTTTGTTAACTTTTGGATTTTTTTATAAATAAAATTAAAACATATCGACTCAAATTTACCATTAACTTGAAGTACAATGTGTCACGAGAAAACAATCTCAGAATCGCTTGGATAAGTAAAAGCGTTCCAAAGTTATTACCACATGAAGTGACACATGTCAGATTTGCAAAATTAGGCCTGGTCTGGAAGGGGGAAAATGGCCCACATATGAAGTGGTTAAAAAGTTATCAAGATCTGCTGTTTAAATTTTGAAATTGCGATTTGTGATTTAGTTATTTATCTTCTTCCTTGTTCATGCAATTTATTATATGTGGGTGAAAGATCTTTGGACTTCAACATTTATATTAATCAACAGCGCAATACTATTAAGCAGAAACTGATGGATCTGCCTATTTTAAAACATTCTGTTCAACATAACCATACTGAAAAGCAGTTACGGTTTTGTATCATTCATCAGTTCCAGGGGTGGTGCATTTAATAAAGAAAAATGAATTACAGTGGATTTACAGTGTCTTGAAAAAGTATTCATACCCTTTCCACATTTTTTCACATTACACCCACAAACTTAAATGGGTTCTGCAGTTGTTTAAAACTGATGATCTATCCTCTGGATAGATCATCAGCATCTGATCGGCGGGGTCCGACACTCGGGAGCCCCGCCGATCAGCTCTTTGAGAAAGCAGAGGCGCTCCAGGAGGATAGATCATCAGTTTTAAAAAACTGCAGAACCCCTTTAAATTTATTATACTGGGATTGTATGTGATACACCAACACAAAGTAGCAAGTATATGTGATGTGAAAAAAAAATAATACATGGTTTCGAAATTTTTAATAAATCAAAATCTCAAAAGTGTGGGGTCCATTTATATTCTGCCCCCCTGAGTCAATATTTTGTAGGATCACCTTTCGCTAGAATTACAGCTGCAAGTCTTTTGGGGTATGTGTCTGCCAGCTTTGCACATCTAGAGGCTGAAATTTTTGCCCATTTTTCAAGTCTTGCCACAGATTTTCAATGAGATTTAGGTCTGGGTCTCCGTCCCAAGTCTTTTGCAGCCTCTACCAGGATTTCCTCCAGGATTGCCATGTATTTAACTCTATCCATCATCAACTCTTACCAGCTTGCCTGTCCCTGCTGAAAAAAACAGCCCCACAACATGATGCTGCCACCATGTTTCACGGTGGAAGTAGGGTGTTCAGGGTTATGTGCAGTGTTAGTGATTATTATTATTTATTTTAAAGCCCCATTAATTACATGGCACTGTACAGCCAGACGGGGTTACAAAGATATAAAAATACTATAAACAAGAAACTATTAACAGACCGGCACAGAGGGGTAGAGGACCCTGCCCGCAAGAGCTTACAATCTATAAGGGAAACACAGTGGGTGAGGGTAGAGGCTGCTCATATGGCTGTGTGGTGGCAACATGCTCATTGCAGATGGTAGGCTTTCCTGAAAAGGTGGGTTTTCAGGTTATTCTTGAAAGATTGTATATTGGGGGAGATCCTGATGTGTTGGGGTAGTGAGTTCCAGAGTAGGGGAGCGGCACGTGAGAAATCTTGTAGTCAATTTTCCACCACACATGGCGTTTTGCATTCAGGTCAAAAAGTTCAACTTTGGTCTAATCTGACCAAAGCACCTTCTTCCACATGTTTGCCGAGTCCCCATGTAGGCTTGTTGCAAACTGCAAAAATGGCTTATTATGGCTTGCTTTCAGAAATGGTTTTCTTCTTGCAACTCTTCCATAAAGGCCATATTTGTGAAATACACGACTTATAGCTGTCCTGTGGACAGATTCTCCCACCTGAGTTGTGGATCACTCCCCCAGAGTGACCATGGGCCTCTTGGCTGCTTCTCTAATTAGTGTTGCCATAGGCCTCTTTCACACTAGCGTTAGCACGGATCCGGCACCTAAAGGGTGCCAACGGATCCGTGCTAACGCTGATACATGTGTGGAGCCGGAGCAGCGCTCCGGCCCCACACATGATACACATTGAAACAAGACACAGACATACAGACATACATACAAACATACAGACATACATACATACACATACATACTCACATGCTCCAGGGACGCCGGCAGAACGTCTTCACGCGCCTCCTGCGCGCAGTGATGACGATTCCCCACAGCGCCCTCTGCTGGGCGCAGTGGGGAAACGTCATAGCTGCGCGCAGGAGGCGCGTGAAGACATGCTGCCGGCGTCCCTGGAGTATGTGAGTATGTATGTATGTCTGTATGTTTGTATGTATGTCTGTATGTATGTATCTATGTATGTATGTATCTATGTATGTAGCCGGATCCGGAATGACCCCCCCCATTGCAAATCAATGGAGGACAGATCCGGATTACTGGTGTGTCCACACCAAACGGATCTGTCCCCATTGACTTGCATTGGGGGTCATTCCGGATCCGTCTTGGTGCGGATGCCTGGACCGGAGAGCAAACCGCAGCATGCTGCGGTTTGTTCTCCGGTCTGAAGACGGAACGGAATGCTTTCAGGAGCATTCCGTTGTCTTCAGTTCAGTTTTGTCCCCTTTGACAATGAATGGGGACAAAACTGAAGCGTTTTTTTCCGGTATTGAGCCCCTATGACGGAACTCAATACCGGAATTTAAAAACGCTAGTGTGAAAGTAGCCTTAGTGGTGTCCTTGCCTGGGCTGTCAGTTTAGGTGGACGGTCATGTCTTGGTAGGTCTGCAGTTGTGCCATACTCCTTCCTTTTTCTGCCACAACACTGGATGTTTTCATCCACACACGGGGAGAAGCAGCAGTGGTGGTGTGGGGAGCAGAGAGCCAGGCAAGTATATTCAATGTGAGGGGCCTGGCATATGGGGGTGCTAGTTTATAGTATTGGATTTTTGAATTTTTAAGTTGGGTTAGTATTAGGATAGACTTGTGACTTGTCCTTACTTCCCTTTCTGTGGTTGGCTTTATTCCTCTTTGAGATATATGGGATTATCACATATTTTATAACAATATAGAATTATTACTTAACACTTTATTTATATGTTTTCTTTTTAACATATTGTATGTGTGAAGATTAATGGACCTTATGGTTCAACCCTGAATGATTTGATTGCTGTGTTCATTTCTTGTTTATGTAATTTTTAAGCAAGGTTAAGTACACCTTCGGGAGCTATTTTTATTGGTTGCATTTTACTTATTTTGGGCTTAAAATAATTTTGTCAATTGATCTTTATTAGAAAAATGCAATTGTACTTTCACTTACACTTTGTGCCGGTCATCTAATAATCCTTATCCTAAAATTACTAATAGCTAAAGAACACTTATTTAAGCCAAATTCTTATCAGCAAGATAAGAACTGAGCTATAATGAGTGTTTATGAGGTCAGAGATCAGAGATAAAGAGCCGTCAGCTGAGCTGCCACACAGAACACAGTAAAAAAAAAACAAAGCATGCTACTAGAGAATCTCAAGGCTGTACAGAGAAAATGGCTCAACATTTTTAATAAGGACCAACTGAAAAAAAAGATGTTTAGCACAAAATGAGTACAAAGCAATAATGAAAAAAAATTGCCCCCAAAAGTGTCCATAGCCTGTAAGATCTGCACAACAGGGGAATCTTGCTTAACCTCTTCAAGACCAAGCCAGTTTTCTCCCTACTAACCGGGCCTTTTTTTTAACAAATCTGTCATGTTCACCTTAAGTGCTAATAAGGAATGCTTTTAGTCATCTTCTGAGTTTGATTTCTCATGATACATTGTACTTCATGTTAGCAATAAATTTAGGTCAATATTTTTTTTTCTTTACTTATAAAAAAATTCTAAATTTATAGAAAATTTGGAAAAATTCACTGTATGCCTACTTTAGGATGTTAAAATGCTTTTTTTGTTGAAACTGAATTTTTTAAGGACCAATTCAGTTATGAAGTGACTTTGAGGGTCTTACATAAATAGAAACCGACCATAAAGTACCCCATTTTAGAAGCTACAACTCGGAAAAATGATGTTAACTTTAATATGTTTTGCGTGATCATTTTCTAAAAGCTGTATTTTACAAATATTTCTGTCAATGGTCTTGTGTGAGGGCTCATTTTTTGTGGAATGAGGTGAAGGTTTAATTGGTGCCATTTTGGGGTACAATGTGCATTTTCATTGCTAGATATTACAGTTTTTGTGAGGTGACCAAAAAATGTTCTGAAATGTTTTTTTCACAGCGTTCACCTGATGTAGTAGATTATGTGTACGCCTGAAACAGGCGTAGAAAATGTTAGATGGGATGGGCCTGCCGGCCCGTCCCTGCCACGCCCACTTTTTTAGAGCTGGCGGGAGCTGGGAGAAGGCGCAGATTGCGGCGGAACTAATTGTTGTGACACAAAATCTGCTCCTGAAATACGCCTAATGTAGGCATATTTCAGCATCATAAATGACCCCCATAAATCACATATCCACATGCTATGCATTGATCTATTGCCACTAATTAGTGTAGTGACCTATTTGAAAAAGGCCACCATGAGTTGGTGATTCAGCCTATAAATTTTTATCAAAACATACAAAAAGCCTTTTGTGTGGACTTGTTAATTATGCTTTGCAGCAATAGATAAGCGAATGGTATGTAGATATGCAATCCATGTCTTTTTTCTACAGTTGTTACATTCGTACACACTGATCCCTTTGCTTTTTTGTTTTTTTATGTTACCATCATTTTGCAAACATCCTTTTATTTTTATGGTGTTAGGGGCCTATACAGTATAATAGAAACCCCCTATATGACACGATTTTAAAACTGCACCCCTCAAAGTATTTACATGTGTTAGGAAATCTGTTAATCCTTTAAGTGTTTCACAGAAAGTAAGTGAAGGTAAAATTTAAACATTTTTTTCAAATTTTCTGCAACCTAGATTTGTTGATAAAACTAATATGGTTCCATCCATAGCAATCCTAGTTTCTCATTCACGACACCACTGCAAACAAAGGTAACGGTGGCTGGCTGTGAATGGCAGGACATGTAATGGGTGCCATGACACCGAATTTCCTCCTGCTGGAAAGTGCCTGGGAATGGTCCAGACAGAGAAAGGAGAATGTAATGAAGGTGCCACCTGTACATGGATGGTGGACAACAACATTTTGGCAGCTGTTTGTACTTGTTGGCAGATCAAAAGATCCTCTTTACTGGTGGTCTGTCTGGGCCACCTGGAGCCTGTTTGTTGTGTGTAACCTGTCTAACAGCTAGTTCAGGACAGCCTAGATAGCAGGCAGTTCACTGAAACTACCATCCTGCTTCTCTCAATCCAATGAATGCACCCCGTCTCTAAGTCTGTCAACTGTGCAAAATGTCTTTGAGTGCATTGTACAGGCATGACTATGAGTCAACGATCCCTCCCCAGGAGGTACATTACCCAAAAGCAGCTTCTGAGAGCCTTTTTATAGGGTGTCAAGGAACACTTTTGTGCCCTCTTGTGACAAGACCCAGTGTATAATTAAATCACATCTTTACCTGTGTTTTTAAACTGGCTGTTTGTTACCACCAGCTACCATGTGTTTACCCATAGCCATATATATCTTTACTAATGGTGTCTTGGCTATAAAGAGATTAAAAGGGTTGGTTACAATCTTAGGCAACCTCAGAGTGGCATACATGACTTTTGTGGGCAATCTTAGCACTTGGGATTTGGGTCAAATTTTTTTTTACCAGAACGGAATCGGCCAACCGATTCTTTCAAATCAGACGATAATTGATGTGTGATGCACATGTATGGTGCATTGCAGGACGTCTTCCTGGAAGTGCCATACATGTATAGTGGATGTTGGAGAGGAGTTAATACTGAATGTTGATCCAGAGATCTGTCCAATTGCCCGCACCGATCAGAAAGCAATTTCTTCCATGTTTTTTCCATGATGAATTGGATCTAGAGTGGTTTTACCTTCCTCTAGATTAATTTAGGTTTGTAAGAATTAGAGAGTTAGCCTTGATGGCCTTTCTGTTTATCATCTATCTAATCTTTTTGGTAACTCCACACTCCTAGTAGGTATAAGCTTTGGGAAATGGGCATCTGGTCTGGAGTCTGGTTTGTGGTGTACACTTTTTCGTAAGCTGTGCAGCCATCAGGAGCGGACATCATAGTGGTCTTGTAAAGAGAACATCTACAATGAATGCAGAGGTCACCTGCAAGTCACTAGATTTAACTTTACAGTAATTACTTATTCGGTGTACAGAGTACCTGTGTAGAACTGGTACCTGCCACAATACCTATGTGTAAAACAATGGCCTTTATTTGCATGACCGCATCCACAAACGTGTTGCTTTCTGATAATTCTACCCATGCCACTAGCTCTGCCTACACTGTTAGCTATGTCTATGCTGCTAGCTATGGCTATACTGAGTCCAATCCTAAAGCCCTGGAAATTTGTAGGGGGCTACACCTGTGGACAGAATTAAAAAAGTTCTAGGGTACCTTTACATGAAAGTTACATCAAAATGCAATGTATCCAAAATTTTGAAAGGATATAGAGCAAAGAGCTTCTTGGCAAGATCCCCAGATGGGATGTACCAGGGATGCATCATGAGAAACATCTGAACCAATTCCTGATCCTTAGGATTCCCATCTGAGTCTAAACAAAGAAAATGATATAAGAAAGGATTATTAAAAGACAGTAAGTACAGACAACATAATTATAGAGTGTTAATACTAAATCTGAAGCTTGGTATAACGCTTTACATGGGCCGAGAATCCTAAAGATAATCGCTAATGAGTGTTCACAGGAATGCTTGTTAGCGATTATCTGGCAGTGTAAATGTACCGCCAATTACCCAATGAACGAGCGAAAAGCTCTTTCTTCAGGTAATCTGATCGTTTGTGCACACACAAAGATCAATGTTTGCCCCCAGTAGATTGTGCTGTCTATAAACGATCTGCTGGCAGCAAATAATGAGTCAGTATGGGGATGAGCAATGGCATTAGCGATCACTGCAAGCACGACCACCGCTAATGGACTGCAGGGTGGTCATAGCAGTGGAAACAAACAGTGTATAATGTGAGGTAAAAATGAATCCAGCCAGCAAAGGAATCAATATAGATGAAAACAATACATTAGAAAGTGGCTTATATTAACTTCTCTACATAATAAATGCTATTTGCTGAAGTGAGACAACCCCTTTAAGAATAACAAATGAAACTTTCATGTTTTTTTGCCTGCAGTGCATCAAGAGAATACAAGGTACCAGGTTAAAGGATTGTCTCATGAAAATAACCTCTTTTTGTAATGAAGCCAGGCAAGTGGTCAGCTGATTGCACTTCTCAAACCAAAATCTATAAGCTGTTATCAAAGGGCATCTAATCACTACATATACTGGTCGTACACCTACGAGAGCGAGAGCTGCTGATTCCAACCAGCATATAAAAATGGGGTTGTCGTAGTACAGCAAAGCGTTTCATTAGCAGCATGTATTCTCAGGACAATTATTGCAAATTATTTTTGCAATATTAATGTTTGCAGAGGGTAAGAGAAAGCAACATGTACTGTAATATTGTTACAATATGGATATGTCACTAAACACTACCAGATATTACAGTAAGCACATATGCTTTTCTGCATCATCCACATAAATAACAAATCAATGTTTTATTTCAACTAAACAATTATATCATTCGTGAATATGTCCACCATGCTCTCTACTACTCCGCTGCAGCAGAATAACAGTTTAGAAGAAAAACGCTTCTCCAGCTAAGCAGAACAATTTCACTGCAGGCTATAGAGAGTTACAGTAAATAAAACTAATGAAGGGACTAATGATATCATATCAACTCATTCTCCTCTACTTCACTTCTGATGGTTCCCATCATGACACTGTCCTAAGCCTCTAAGTGGTACACTGACTGCCTGTGGAGGAGTAGGGGAGAGATATTTTACTTTTACAGACCTGCAGTTTACAGCATTGCTATCACTAGTAGTCAGTAAAAACAATTGTTTTGGGCTAGGTAATAAAATTGCCGATATTGCATAAAAGAAAAACTTTTTCGTTACATTTCATTATAAGTTCATTTTCAGACTGCCCCCTTAAAAAAGGTATTCCCATCCTTAAAGGGATATTCTGAGATTTTACATTTAGATTTCATAGGCCCCTCCCTTGCTGTGTGCAACAAGTTTATACTCAATAAAAATGTCCTATCAGGTCAGCAATACGATTTCTGGTTGTGTGATATGCCCCAGCAGCTTCCTTCCTTCCCCAGAATCATGTGCCGTTCTCTATACACATGATGGTGGCTGCTTGGTTATAACCCACAATGAACATATTATTTATTATTGATGACACCTTCATGATCTGCCCGCTGCGCTCCTTCACCACCGCACACGTGCAAGATTGTCTTTGTGAGTTTGCGCTGAGCATGAGAATACTAACCTGCCCCCCAACCAGGCCAGTGGCACAGGCAGCCTCCTTCACAACCAACCGACCTGCATGACGTCAGCAGGCATTGGAGGCTACCTGATTAGGAGCCGCCTGCCTGGTTAGGGGGCGGGCAAGCATCCTCTGCAACAACAGCATTAGCCGTGAGAATCATTAACGTGCACTCAATAATGATTGATATATTCATTGTTCTGTGTCAATTTGCAACCGAGCAGCCAAAATCATGTACACAAGCCTTTTCACGTGACTTATATAAGGTCACATCCAGCTGTACATAGCCTTAATGCACTGTATATAGAGACAAGTCACCAACCAATAGGCAAAAATGGGTGTTTTTGTTCTATGTATATCCCAGAATGCCTGTATGTACATCAAAATAAAATTCATCTGATGCAATACCTCCTTTCTGTGCTTCATTATATATATACATAGCCATCTCTGGATACAAATATATAACTACTATACTATGGGGGACATTTCATGCCAAAAGTGGCGTAAAAGGTGTTGCAAGTCTTGGCGCACAGCTTATGTGAGAAAAGGGGGCATGGCATGGAAGGGGAAGCAGGCGGCTTTCAGGCCCAGCTCATTTAACATTCTCCACGTCACTTTTTGGCAAGGAAAATGGCTTAAATTTACACCAGCAAGAGGGATGGTGTAGACTTAAGTCTATGACACGGCCTGCCAGACATAGCGCCAAACTTATGTAGAGGCCTGCACCTCCACATAACTTTGTCACAGACCTAGATGTATCTACAGTATACGGGCTCATGCACACTATATTTTTTTTCAAGGATAGTGTAATTACAAAATTACAGTTGTGCTGCCCCGGTATCTTTATTTAAAAAAAAAATAAAAAAATCTGATCACCTAGCCCCACCTCCCTCCCACCCCGATGAACAGAGCACCTCATCCCCTGGCCTGTGCTGTATCTGCATCCTCAGAACACAGATACAGTTAAAAGCAGGAAATGCCCCAGCCATTCCGAGACGGAATAGTTCGGATGTATGGATAGGTAGACAGATAGATGGCTAGACAGATGGATAGATATGATAAAACAAAGAAAGGACTTCTGACTCCAGCGCTGAGATGTGTGTGGCATCTCTCCCTCTCTCGAGGCTCTAACCCAACCAGCTATCCTGCAAAATGGCAGCCTTATAGACCCTACCCGGTTTCCAGAGCTTGCCTCAATACCGTCTCATAGGTGAATGGAGCACTACCTCCTGCATAGCACCCAGAAACAGCTTGCATGAGATGACAATGCTGCGTGTTTGCCACCAAATATTGGTGATGATGAGATTTGCACACCCATCTTTCATAGGGTGCTCATAGAGGACACAAGGTCAATAGAAAATAATAAAAGGATCTATGGCACACCAGTAGTTTTAAATTGCTCTTATTTAATCCATAAGTCCATTTGGCCACAGATCCCTTGAAAACGGTCAAATATTGACCGAAACGTTGGGAATTTGTATTTGGCCATTTAATATGTATAATTACTGGACGGATGAAAAAACATGTATGAAGTGTTGAACCATTTACGACTTATGGATTAAATAAGAGCAATTTAAAATTACTGGTGTGCCATAGATCCTTTTATTATTTGCCACCAAATATGGCGCCAGACCAAGTGGAGACGCAGGCCCTGTAATCTTCCCATGCAAGCCTAGACCCTCCTGCTACCTGGGAGCCATCCATATGGAGCACCCTAGAAACAGACAACCTGAGCACATATAAACAACTTGCCTCTGACGTGGCGAAACAGTTAGCTCCAGAAATTGAAAAAATCGCTGGAAACCACCATCCAAACATCTCTCTCCCGCCTGTAGGCCGAGGTGTTGCAACATACCACACGCTTAGGTGAAGCCAAGCACCGCATAAACGTGGTGGAGGATGATTTTGCAAAAACGCCAGCCCATGTGGAGGCCCTTACTTCCAAAAATAAATTCGTTTTTCAGATGCAATAACCTCCGCATGATGGGGATAATGGAGTCAGTGAGGAGGATATCCCAGCGGTACTGGGCCTATGCCACTGATGCAGGGTTGAACGAACACACAAAATGGATCCTGATCCTAAACTTTCCTTCTACATCGATTGCCAGATAAGATCAGAGTGGGGCTCCTAGACAAGTCATCATGCGTTTCTTTGGATTACGATAAGCAGGAAATTCTCTGTGTTTTTCATCAACGAATAATGCCTCTGGAGTTCAGAGGGGCTAGGATTCTACTCTTTCAGGACTATTCCAGGGAGGTGGTGCAGAAGAGACGCACCTTAAAGGGGTTGTCCAAGTTATGAAAAAAAAAATATAGCACTGTAAATCTGATGGGCAGCAATATATAACTAAGTTCAGCAAGTTTTAGGCAAAAAAAATCTATATTTCCTCATTTCCCTGGTTCTCTTCTGGCCTTTGTTTACATGCAGTAATAACAATCTCTGCCCCTCCCCCCCTTCTCTGCAAAGGCAGTGAATACAAGTGCTGTGAGTACATGTCTGCCTGCTAGAATACTCAGCAGCATGTTGTATGTGTAGGACTACAAGTCCCAGCTGTACAATGACACTGCTGATACACACAGGAAATTCTCCCTACCTGTTCTTGTACAATACAATTCCTCTATAGCTCCTTGCCCAGCATTTGTCTCCTCTCACTGCTGCAGTGTAAAGCCTTGAGCCCTCAGTGTGTTCTGGCTGAAGGGGTTAATGTTTTATCTGAAGGAATCCAGGGAGAGAGCAGATAGCAGCCCCGCAAAGAAAGGGGGCGTGGCCAGTGACGTCTCGTGTACAGACTGTTATCTGAACTCTGAGGCTTGTGCACGAAACATCACAGACCAGGGAGATAAGCTGACATCACAGGTCATGTGACCCTCAGTCAACTCTGAGAAACCAGCAGCTTTAGAAACACAAAGTATATGGGAAAGTTGTTATACCTGACAAGTTAGAAACATATAAAGAACAAAATAACAACTCGGACAACCCCTTTAAGATAAATTATATTTTTGAATAGTTTTTTGCATCCGTATATTCAAATAACACTTCCTCACACAGCAGTATAAACATCCTAAAAAAGTAACACTGTCCTAAACAGACAGATCACTGAGGAAGAGATTAAAACAACCATCAAAAGTCTTCATAATTCTAAGACTTCTTGCCCAGATGGATACCCAGAGGAATTTTATAAGATTCCAGTGGACCATATCACCACAACCCTATGAACTTACTTTAATGGCATCTTAGGGAATAAAGAGATACCAGATGCCTCCAAAGTAGCCTATATTAAACTTCTACCCAAAGCAGGCAAAGACAGTCAAGACCCTAATTACTATAGGCCAATCTCACTGATTGACCACGATCTAAAGTTGATCTCTAAAATAATGGCAGATCACTTGGCCCACTTCCTCCCAAATTTAATTGGAACAGCCCGGGTAGGATTTGTAAAGATACATGCGGTAGTAACCAACATCAGAAAACTGCTAGCAGACTTAGATAGCGCTTCCGGTGTTTTAAGCCCTCGGATGTCGTGGTCAGGATTGACCGCGGCATCCGAAGGGTTAAATGTCCATGACCAGCAGACATGAGCCGCGGGTGTCTGCTGTATAAATCAGCAGTTCACCTGCGGCCATGACGGAGCGGGCGCCATCTTTAAACACGCGCCCAGCGCGAAGGGGTTAGGGCCAATATAAGTAGCAGGGCCAACAAAACTGCAGTACAACACAAAATACTGACCCAGAAGAACCAAATACACAGTGCAACATAAAATATTGCCACCTCCTGAGGGGCATGAGGGCACTTTCTTCTGCCAGCCAGGTGATAAAGTACCAGGTACCTAGCATTAATTAATGCTGAGAGCATCAGATCGCTATGTACCTGTATGGCGGCCTGAGGAGATCTGTGGCGGCCCCCTGGGCATTGGCTATTAAGGGGAACCCCTGATAAGGTTGACATGGCCATATTAGGGTTACTTTCATTATAGGCTGTCGACTCTTATGCTTGGCTTTTGAGATCTTATTAGTGGTCACACTGCACCTTATTATTATTTTGGCTTTTTATTTTCTAACCACATTATTACATTTATCAACATCGGCATATTCCCATTTGGACTTTGTCCCCTGATGAGCTAGTGCCTGAGTTGCACAGCAAAACGCATTGGGACATAACGTGACCTGAGTAGATATATCTGTTATAAATACCTATTGTTTTATTTTCATTTCTTAAAGTGTAATATATGTAAGGAATGCAATTACTGTATTTTTTTCGCTTTATAAGACGCACTTTTTCCCCCCCAAAAGTAGGGGGAAAATCGAGGTGCTTCTTATAAAGCAAATACAAGTGAGCGCTTCCATTATCAGACCTCAGATCAGTCTACCCAGCCCCATAACAATAAAATAAAAACCTCTCTACCCTGTCCTGCGCCACAGCTCCGCTCCGGGTCCGGCGCTCCTCTGGCTTCCCGGGCCGGCGCTGCACTGTCCTGACTGCTTACAGCGTCAGGACGTAGTGCGCGCACTATGACCTGACGCTGCAGCAGTCAGGTGACAGTGCAGCGCTGACCTTAGAAGCCGGAGGAGCGCCGGACCCGGAGTGGAGCCGTGGCACAGGACAGGTAAGAGAGGTTTTTATTTTATTGTTATGGGGCTGGGTAGACAGATCTGAGGTCTGATGGGGGCACACTGGGCTGTTCTGAGGTCTGATGGGGACACACTGGGCTGTTCTGAGGTCTGATGGGGACACACTGGGCTGTTCTGAGGTCTGATGGGGACACACTGGGCTGTTCTGAGGTCTGATGGGGACACACTGGGCTGTTCTGAGTCTGATGGGACACACTGGGCTGTTCTGAGGTCTGATGGGGACACACTGGGCTGATCTGAGGTCTGATGGGGACACACTGGGCTGATCTGAGGTCTGATGGGGGCACACTGGGCTGATCTGAGGTCTGATGGGGGCACACTGGGCTGGGTAGACAGATCTGAGGTCTGATGGGGGCACACTGGGCTGATCTGAGGTCTGATGGGGGCACACTGGGCTGATCTGAGGTCTGATGGGGGTCTGATATGAGGTCTGATGAAAAATATTTTTTTCTCATTTTCCTACTGTAAAATCTGTGGTGCATCTTATCTTCGGGTGCGTGTTATAAAGCAAAAAATACGGTAGTAAGGTGTGAATAATAGGACCTTATGACCTGGACTTGATAACTGGACAACATCTACTAGCATCTGGTACTATGGTGATGGTATTCTTCTCTGCTACAGGGACTTAATAGGGTGACCAAGAGGTTGCTGACACAGGATCGCCCCTATCTAGGTGGCTACTCCGTTCGTAGGTAGGGACCCAATAGGAATAGGGAGAGGAGTAGGGATAAATATTTCCTCCTCTTCTACACACTACTGAATTCCCTATGGGTTATAGGAGGTAATACTATGTTACTCTTTTAGAATATTTATTAAAAGTTACGTTTTAGTGGTGTTGACCTGTGATACTTAATTTTTTCACTCCACTATATATTTATCTGACCATTTGACGGTGGGCCAGTCAGAACTGCATTTTAGGTCGAAAAAAAAAAAAGAAGCAATACTCACATCTTTACTGATCCCACTTTATATACAGGAAAAGACCACTCACCAAATCACTGGACACTACAGTAACCCTCCTGTCGAGAGGGACCAGTAAGCAGGTGAGTATTGTCTCTTCCATAAAAGTCTTCCATAAAAAAAACTTTTTACCCAGCAGAAACACCCAAACTGCCTTTATTTACACATAATTCACCTGTAGAAGAAAGTTTGTAATATACTTACTATTCCAAAGTTGTGTGGATTGGCTGCTCAGAAACCTGACGACTTGAGGCTCCTCTTCTGAAAATATTGCTTCCACTGACTTCAGGTCCTTTACCAGATTTCGTGACTAGTTTATGGACAGGATGTGAACTATGTCATAGCCCAGACCAGAAACCTTGTAGAGGATGTAACATTGGCAGAAGCAGAATTTTCAGAAGATAAGAGTCTTGTGACCAGGTTCCCGAGCGGCTGATCCATGCAACTTACAAAATTTCTGCTACATGCGAGTTATGTATAATTAAGGTGAGTTTTCAGGGCCTGCTGGATTCAAGAAAAAAACTCTCATAGAAAATAACTTAGACAACAATAAATACCATCTAGGAAACACATTTTCTTACCAAAGTTCTGGATGCATATATCTATCATTTCATCAATGGTATGGCCTTTTTCCAGATCCAAATTATCCATTTCTGCTTTTTCATTGACTGCTCCAGAGGTGCTGTAAGATGAATGTCCAGGAGGACTGTCAATCTATCAGATTAAAAAAAAAAGTTACTGTCACTTTCAATGAAACCCATAAAATGTGTAATATATAGAAAATAATGTGACCCAAGCATCCCAGATGACATAGTCCATATAATTGTTGGACACAGAACATGTTATTTCTCCTTTAAAAAGGTGAAGTGATGTGTAAACATGCTGTAAAAGTACCCCTCCCATATTTTGGGTAACCTCTTCCTCTGTCAGTTGTGGTCTTTCTGATCTATCTTCCTGTTTTCATAGCTTACTTCCTCTGACAATAGAAATCTCACACATTTTATCCCACGGGGCTTCTTGGAACATTAATAGTATGTTATATAGATCATTATAATTTTGTTTATAGTATAAATGATAATATTGTTTCCTATTGCTCACATTTTATGAATGTGTATAGATCTGCACAGTACCATATAATGTAACAAAACCAACAAGTGGAAACTCTACCTGGACTACACCTGTATAACAACATCTGAAAAAGGATTATAAATCTGAAAAAGGATTATACTATTTGATACTATCTTTTTTAATAATTTTATATTTTTATATTTTATATTTTTCCACTTATTTTTCATTTTTAATTTTTTTACCCTTTCCAATTTTTTCCTCCATTTATTTCTACCTATTATTTACTTGTTTTTAACCAATGCTACTATAGACGAATAAATAGTGTTCATAATTTAATACACAGTCATCCATTGTATTATTATTTTCCTTAATACCAAATAGAGTGTGCTCCACTTACATTACGTATTAAAACATTTTATGAATGGTATGAATAACTATAACTGCATGGTTACATGACACCTAGGTGACGCATAACACCCATCCAAGTGATGACCCAGGTTTCAACCCTTCAGGACATAGTATTTTTACACCTTCTTGACACGGTCAAATTTTGCAATTATTGTATTATTTATGTATATTATATTGTATATTATATTATGTGGTAATAACTTTGGAATGCATTTACTTATCCAAGTGATTCTGAGACTGTTTTCTTGTGACACACCATACTTCATGATAGTGGTAAATTTGAGTCAATATGTCTAACCTTTATTAAAAAATCCTATACCATGGCTATAGCAGCCATTTTGATTGAGTCTCTGCTCCCCTAACATCATCAGGCACACTCCGCTCTTAATTATCAGCACATAAAAATGCTGGCATGTATACACCTAGGACTCCAAAGTGACTGCTTTAAGGAACGAAGCTTCAATTTTTCTTGGGGTCTGATCTGTTCATCCATTGCATCCTCTTAGAGAGCAGAAGTCCTCAAATTCTACAGAACAGCAGCTGTACCACTGACCAAGTCCACATAAGACTAGATTCAAGCACAGATGCAATTCCTAAAACAGATTGGGATTTACATTGTATAATTTTTTTTTGGGGGGGGGTAATACCCCAATTTTTTGGGGACTGTCCTTTCAGTCTAACCTCTATTCCTTCCCTGAACTTTTCCACATTTTTTCACATTACACCCACAAACTTAAATGTATTTTATTGTATTCATGTGATGAAGCAACACAAAGTAGTAAGTTTGTGTGAAGGGAAAAGAAAATGATATATGGTTTTCAAAATTTTTAATAAATAAAAATCTGAAAAGCCCCCTGTACTCCAATACCCCTAAATAAAACCCAGTGTGACCAATTGCCTTCAGAATTCACCAAATTAGTAAATAGAGTGCACCCGTGTATTATTTACACTTACACTATAAATACATTTTCAAGATCTGTTTTTCGGTAAAAATGTCCAAATGCTAATGACTGCTAACATTACTATAGTCCTGCAGTGTCTGTCTTTCCACCAAGCCGCCGCTGCTGCTCCGGTCTGTGTGACAGCAGAAATCATGAGAAGCAACATGCAACACTCTCATGGCCGTTCTGCTAAGGTAGCTATGTTGACCAGCCAAGCTTTGGAGGGTCTGCCAGTTGGAGACTTGGGACACAGAATCATTCAGTAGATTTCAGGGCATTGTGGGTGAACTCAAGACCTGCTTGTTAGCCCCCTCTGACTTCTCGGATCACACACCTTTTTTCCTGCACCTTTTTGTATCCATCTCCATAACATCAGAGACACAATTACTACCAACTCCAAGGACCCCCTACCGCCATCAATGCAAGAAGAGACACATTACCTTCTTGTGCCCCACCACACCATAGGTGCCAATTCATTCCCATCCTGCAAGGCCAAGCATCACAAATTGATACCCACTGCATTCATATGAACACCATCAGAACTTCAAAACTTCCTAACACCAGATTTCACATGATCAAGAATCTACCCACCACCCTATTCACCTTAATCCTAGCCTTTTTAAACCTGTCCACAGACCTCGCTTCATGTCTTCCTTGCAAAATAACTGACCAGACTGTCACCAAACCTGGAAAACATAGACCACAAACAAAAGAGGTTGAATTTAATATCCTTCACAAGTTCTTAAAACACGCGCACTCCTAAATCATTACCCCTCCATGTGAAGAAAAAGGGGAGAAGCAACCGATCCAACAGCCCACACAAACAGACCGCCGTTTCAAAAATGATCAGGCGCCACACCACCTTCCCCCCAACACTCCCACACAAATAAAAATGCTCCATTCTCGTTGTATCCTAGCGATATGCCCCATTGTCTGTGATGGCAAAACCACTTTAAAATTTTAATTTCTTCCAAAAAAAAAGTTGCATAAGCTCCTCATTTTTCATTTTCACAAGGGGTAACAGGAGAAAAAAACTAAGTTTTTATTAAGCATTTTCTCCTGAACGGAGAACAGAGTAGATAATGTGATATTTTTATAAAATAGGTCGTTACGAATGTGGCAATATCTAGTATGTCTATTTTTATTTTTTTTGTTTGCACTCTTACAAAATAAAAGCATTTTTGAAAAAAAAATTCTGTTTTTGGGTCGCTATTTTCTGATAGCCATTTGTTTTTTATTTTTCTGCCAATCATTGCCTAGGGACTCATTTTTTTAAAGGATGAGGTGACGTTTTCAGTGGTACCATTTTGGGTTACATAGTTCTTTTTGAACGCTCACTACTATACTTTTTGTAAGGCGATGTTATTTTGGCAATGTTTTTATTTTTTTACGCTGTTCATCTGATGGGGTAGATCATGTGATATTTTTATAAAGCCAGTCATTATGGATGCAGTGATACATTATATGTGTATTTTTTTATTATTTTTTTTATTATTGTATATGGCTTGATGAAGGGAACGGGCACTTTTATTTATTTTTTTTTGCTTGAATATTTAATTTTATTATTTTTAAAAACACTTTTTTTTACTTTTTATTTTTGTCCTACTGTGGGGCATCAACCTCTGGGGGTCTGATGCCCTCTACAATGCATTATAATACATTGTGTATTGTAACGCATTGCCTGTCAGTATAATATACTGACAGAGTGCCCATGGGGGCAGGGTCTCATAGTCTTCTGTAGCTGGCTGTGGAAGGCATCTGCTGCCATACCACCCATCGGGTCCCTGTTCTTGTCCTCGACGGGGTCAGAGAGGGAGCCCCCTCTCTCTGCAAATTTACGAGGGGTTTATGCCACTGCGGGTTTTGTGAAATTTCCACGACTGAAAATCAGTTCCCTTCACCTGAATGTAACTTTCAAATGCTTGCCTCCCCATACAAATGAATGGAGCTGATGAATGGAGCTCAGTCATGGAACTTTCTTCAAGTAAATCCCCAGCGTGTGAAGGCACTCTATGGCCTTTTTCAGCAATTGTGCATTTTTAATGGCGTTTCTTGCAGTGTTTTTAGCTGTAAAAATGCCAGTTCCAGATGTTAACAGAAGGTCTATATGAAATATGATACAATACCCAAGTCTTTTTTGCTGATGGGGAAAAAAAGCCAGAAAAAATGCAGTTAACACAAATATTTAAAGAAAAATGCCACAAATCACAGCAAAAAACACAGGTGCCCTAAAAATCACATGGGCATACTCTAGCATGTTTTATTGGTAAGAATAAAAAAATCTGCCCGTGCAGAATTAATTTGACCCTAACACTTTTTCCCACATCTCATACGATTAATTCCCATTACCTTTGTATGTTGTTTATATAAGGTATTCGGTATTGTCAGAGTAGCACTGAGCTATATGGTAGCAATTCATACTAATGGTGATTGAGTTATTTATTGTTACTATCTATATTGTGAAACGATGCAATAATTTACAGGAACAAACAAGTAGTAAAAGCAAATGCCTAAATAAGCCATTTTATATGAGTGCATATTCTCTGCCAATAACCTAGAGTAGTTATATTCTTATTCATATGCACATTCCACAAGATTACTCTCAGAAATACATTGACAAAGAAACTGCATTATCAGCTTGGCAAACCAGAACTATGTTTATTTGTATGGAAATAACTCAGCACTAAAAGTTACTAAAAATTTTCCACACTCCCTGTTAAACAAGTTTTTGTTCCTCTATCAAGGGAGTATTGACATGTAAGCAGAGGCGTTGGATGGTCACAGTTAGAGATGGACAAAGTAATTGAAATTCGTTTTTCGTCTGATTCTAATGAATCAGTTAACAAATTTAATTTGGATCCAAATTGATTCTATTCGAATCGAAAGTGCTCCAAATGTCCAAAGCGCAATGTGCCATTAATGCTACAGAGTGGGTGAGGGTGGACCAACACGCTACAGTGGAACAGCTCACCACCAAAATAAACCAGGGGGCTACCAGGCATGTGTCTAAAACAGGGGTGCACAACCTGCGGCCCGGGGGCCACATGCGGCCCTTGATAGCATTCTATGCGGCCCCCAACCATCAGGAGGCTGACATGTATGTCTATGTCTTGTGGCTGCTCACATGTATTTTTAATGTATTCTCCCATTAGATGGGAGTCCTGGAACTGTAACTAGACATTCATGGTATATACTGTATGTTCAATATGCCATAAATACAGTATTTTAGTTCTTAATACCCCTTTAAATCTTATTTTCGGCCCTCATCATTGTTTCAGTCTGGCAATGTGGCCCCAACCAGAAAACGTTGTGCAACCCTGGTCTAAAACAACGGTTCAGTGAACTTTACTGTGTATGGGGCTCCAAAGAAGACGGATGGTCACTGCACCTCTGGTAACAAAGTTGCATCAGCAAAAAAGGCTTAAATTTTCACTGCAGTATTGGAATTGGACCTCCACTCATTGGCAAAGGGTTGCCTTCTCCAACGATTTACATTTTCTGGTACATTTAATGGATGGACACTGGCGTGTCAGGTGAGAAACATCAGAGAACAAACTCCCTGCAACCACTGGTGGAAGAACACAAGCTGGTGGTGGCAGCGTTATGATCTGGGGAATGTTTTTGTGTCATCCTCTGGAACCATTCATCCATGTGGTAGGCACTCTCAACTGATTTGGCTATGCATCCATTCTTGCAGGATGTACACCTATAGATGCTGATTGTCCTTCCTGGGGCAGAAGTGATCTCCCAGAAAGACAATGTGACATATCACATGGCTAGAAATGTCCAACAGTAATTGGAAGAGTATGACCAAGACTTTCAAGTACTACACTGTCCCTCCAAATCCCCAGACTTGAACCTAATTGAGATTTAGAGGATCATCTCAATTATGGTGTTCACTCTATGGATCCGTCCCCACACAACATCCAGCAACTGTTGGGTGCACTGCAGTCAACATGGCTCCAGATACCCGTGAAAACCTACCTTATTGCGTAATTCCCAACTCATCTAGTCATTGTACCATGCTGCACATGGTAGTTACTCTGGAAATTAGCAGGTCAATCATAATAATGTCACCCAACCGTGCAGCTGCAGTGCAATATGGAACCTGAAGGACATAAGATGTGCAGCTGTGTTGGGGTAGTGGTAGAAGGGGGCGTGGCAATCATGGCGTCAGTAGCAGCAGTAGCAATACAGTATGGAACATGATGGACAGGCAAACAGTGGATCACCAATTGCAGATCTATTCCCTGGCCTCATGGATCCATGCCACAATTTTATATATTTGGGTGTGATGACACCACATGCCATGCTAAATACCCCCTCTGACAGAACACTGGAGTCTGGACAAAAAAGTGTACAGATATCAAACTGGGGCAGTTCAGGCCACTGTTCTAATCTGCCTGTCCAGAACTCCATGAGGTCAGGGAAAATGGCATGGGCTGGTAAAAATGGTAAAAATGGTCAGGGAAAATGGTAGGACTGTGTGCATATCCGTTTTTGCTGCTTTGTGTCAGACTTTAAAAAAATCATGTTTCTCAAACTGAATTGTTTGCTGAGTGACTGAAGCAACAGGTGCCTGCTTGGCAAAAGCTGCGGCAAGCTGTCTACAGAATATATCCTAATACAACTATTTTGTACCCCTTTCAGCATCAGGAAAACATTCTTCCATTTTGCTGTGGTAACAAGGGTCTAAAAGAATGACTATCCAGTAGTCAGTATGCAGCTTGATGCTAATAATACGCTTGTCAGCAAATAAGCAACTAAGCATGCAGCTTGCCAGCATGCCTGAGTACTAAGTTCTTTCAGGATCCCCCCCCCCACACTGCAATAATTGGTCATAGCCAATGTCATAGTCGTCATCATCAGCCTTATCCTCCTGCAGCACCAACTCCATCTCTTCCTGCTCCTCCTTCAGTGGTAGCTCCTTATCCTTATCCTCTTCCTTCTTCATCGGACTTAGTCTGTGTCAGGGTTGCCAACCAGAGCTTTTCTTTTTTCTGGACAAATTATCCCGAAATCACGGACGGCCAACATTTTTTACGGATAAATTGGAAAACCATAATGAATTATGAAGATTATAAGTGATACATGTCTATAGCTCAATATACTGATAATATCTCATTACCATAATTTACTGTAAGCTCTAAAATAATGATAATTACCACTAAATTAATTTAGTCAAGTACCAGCAGCATCAAAAAAATCACGGACACGTCAATTTTTTTTCACGGACACAGGAAAAAAGTCACCTATTTTTACGGACTGTCCAGAAATTTCTGGACGGTTGGCAACCCTGGTCTGTGTGGGTGCCCAACAGTTGCAGGGAGATGATCTAAATGTGGAAGCTGTTATCATTTCACCTTCCTTTGTTGCCTCTGCATGTTTGTTCTAATAAAAATAATATAAATATAAGGAGGGGGGACATTATTCATGCTGCTGTCATCCCTACTTGCAATTATGGTGGCCTCTTCTGTTTACACATATGAAACTAGGAAGGGGAGTGGAAGCAACACTCTGCCCTGTTTCTGTTGGGGACAGGAGGATGCCTATTGAGAAGGAAGTGGATATGCGTCTGCTGTGAGAACTAGATTGACAGGAACGACAGTGTCATTAGGACCCGGGCTCCCTGCTGTAGTGAAACGTTGCCGCTCCATGAAAAACATTGACCCAGTAAACAGTGTTTTTTTAGGAGAAAAAATGGAAGACAAGACAAATTTTGGTAAAAATTGGCAAAGTAGGGCTTACAGACATAGTGACATAGTTTATAAGGCCAAAAAAAGACATCTGTCCATCCAGTTCGGCCTGTTATCCTACAAGTTGATCCAGAGGAAGGCAAAAAAACCCTGTGAGGTAGAAGCCAATTTTCCCCACTTTAGGGGAAAAAATTCCTTCCCGACTCCAATCAGGCAATCAGAATAACTACCTGGAGCAACAACCCATCTCTAGTAGCTATAACCTGTAATATTACCCTCCAGAAATACATCCAGGCCCCTCTTGAACTCTTTTAGTGAACTCACCATCACCACCTCCTTAGACGGCAGAAGTTTGGTATATGCAAGCACACTGGAGAGAGTGGGTTTTTGGGAAGACAATTTTTATTAATTTTGGTGAAGACAAGAAACTTAAAAGGGTTCTCCGGGAATTGAAAATGAAAATACTTTAAGGGGTTCTATAGTTCTGTAAAACTGATGATCTATCCTCTGGATAGATCATCAGCATCTGAACAGCGGCAGTCCGACAACCGGGACCCCTGCCGATCAGCTGTTTGAGAAGGCAGTGGCGCTGCAGAAGCGCCGTGGCTTTCTCTGTGTTTTCCTCAGGCCCAGTGACGTCACGACTAGTTTCACTGGCCTGGGCGGGGCTAAGCTCTGTTCACATGAATGGAGCTTAGCCCCGCCCAGGCCAGTGATACTAGTCGTGACATCACTGGGCCTGAGGAAAACACAGAGAAGGCTGCGGCGCTCCTGCAGCGCCGCTGCCTTCTCAAACAGCTGATCGGCGGGGGTCCCGGTTGTCTATATATTCCCCAAAACCTTTCATTATTTATAATGGCTCATTTTATCTAGGGAGCAATAATCAGGAGAAATAAAATGTCGTCCTATTAGAACACAAACCCTGTCCTAAACACACAGGAGGACAAGTTACTTCTCAATACTGAGCTAAGGAGCTTCCTCAGACTCCTCTCCTATTTGTTAGGGATTATGATCCTGAATACAGATAAGAACTTTAGCTGAATCTCTGTAGGAATAGAGTTCATGAGGAGACATGAAGTACAGAGAGGATGGACAGATTCTGAAAATGTGGGGCTGTGGTAATGGAGACTGCATACACATGCTGCTGCTCATTAGTCACACTCCGACCTCCTCTCTGCATTTCATGTCTTCTCATGAACTCCATTCTTACAGAGATTCAGCTGAAGATCATATTAAATGTATTCAGGATCCCTGACAAGCAGAGCAGAGAGAAGGATGAGGCAGGTCTTTACCTCAGTGTTGTGAAGTATTTTGTCCTCCTGTGTGATTAGGACAGGTTTTGTGTGTATTAATAGGACAGTGGCCATTTTATTTCTCCTAATGATTGCTCCCTAGACAAAATGAGCTATTATAACTAATGAAAGGTATTTGGGAATATATTTATAATAAAGTAATATTTAGGTATTTTCATTGTCTTAATCCACAGAGAATCCCTTTAAAGATGATATTCAGCTATTTTTTTTAAGACCAGACAGTTAAAAACGCTAGAAGAAAATTTATGGCAGAAAAAGAACACATGGTCCATCTAGGTGCCCTATTTATCATGTCATTTATGTGAAGACATCTTTAAGGGGGTTTTACAGAAGATTAACATTGATGGCCTATCCTCAGAACAGATAACCGGTAATTTTTATCAATTTTTTTTTACAAACAAATCTTGTAAAGTAGAGCTTGTAGATGGCGACGGTTTGGTATATGCGGGCACACTGGACAGAACAGGTTTTTGTGAAGACAAAACAATTTGGTGAACACAAGGAACTAGCAGACAATGTTTCAGCAATATCCACACGTGGCTACGTGAGCTGTTTTCTAAATTTACCAACACTGATTTTTGTGCTCCACATCTGCAGCGTTATACAGCACTGGTAAAGTGAATGAATTTTTAGCAATTTTCATTCACACGAAGTAGAAAAAATCTGCAACTGACACTGACCTGTCGTGCAGATTTTAAATCTGCAGCAAGTCATTTGTACTGCTGATTTAATTGCCTATTTTACTCTTTGTAATACAAAGATTGAAATCTGCATTTCCATTTTTCTGATTCAAATTGCAAGAAGAAATGCTTCCGATCTTCTGCTGAAGAAATTCTGCAGCTAATCAGTCACATGTGAACTGACTGTACATCATATTTACCCGTGGTCATGTGATCACTCTCACTAGCGTACTGAATTTTTAATGTAAAATAGAGCTAAAACTTCTGACTCTTTTGGAAGAATGTTTGTGAATTTCGTGACAAATCTGATTCATTTAGAAGCTAATCACTCATCTCTAGTTAAAATATTGTGACAAATGTTCCAGATAAGACAGTGTATTATGACACGGAAGAATAATCCAACCCATAAAATTAAAGATGCAGATCGCCTCATGGTATGCCACAAACCTATGGAAAGTGTTTAAGAGAAGCAGTAATAGTTTTATTAACAGGACCATTCAAAATCATACTGGTGGGTAAACCACCTTTAAGGGATCGCTGTCTCTCAGGGGTCGGAAATGACAGACTTCTCATCAAACAGGGGTTTTCAAGCTCAAATGGTGCTTTATTTGTCACACTTCCAAGTTTGGCCTCACTCGGCACCATGAAGTCGCAGCTTCACCTCACAATGTGTTACATTAACACAAAACAACAAACGCTTGCCCGGCTAGGCACTCACTATACAGAGGTCTCCCTAACTTACCTCTAAGACACATTTCACACTGTGGTATTCAGTCTCCTGTCAACCAGTGGAACCCACCAGTCCTCGTGATGGAAGCAGCAAAATACCTTGGGTGGATATGGTCCAGCAGTCCTCCTGACTCTGACCATGTGACACCTCTTTTCTTCAGACATAACTGGGTCCCCCCCAAACTCAGGCTTCCTCAGCCCTCCTGGCTGCAACCACACAGAGCCTCGGCAGGCTTCCTTTTCAATCTCCCACATACACTAAGGATTGCTTTATTCCCAAGTGATTATCACATCTGACCTTACCTAAGGCCAGGTGATTGTGAGGAAAACACAGCAAATCCTAACATACATCTCCTCTTCATGTATGAGGCCTGTCACTGCCTCATACACCTTACTGTTAAACTGAACTCTAACAACATTGCGAGTCCTTGGTAATGATTTTCACTGACATGCAGGAGCTAGTAAGAATAGCATATTTTCATCTCAGCTGTCAGCTCTCGAAAACAGAACAATGACCAGTGATATACGAGAATCATAGAACATCCGTATGACCATGACACAGAACAGTAAGACACCTTTCATCTGTATTCCATATCCTATGAAAACACAGTAATAGTGTTCCGTGTCCTAGTTGTTTTACCAATTTCTAACCCTTGCCTCTTACATTGAGAACATATTCTAATAATATAAAGGAGTAGAGTTATTATAACTTACTATAGAGTTACTATAATAAAACACCCTTAATATGGTATCCTCTAGCATAGCTCAGAAACACCAAAATACACAGATGATCATTAATGGGCTTTATTCTAGGCCACTGTAAAATGTGGCTGCCTTGAATCAGCGCTGCGTGGGTCTCCTGTGGAACCCAGCTCTCATATGAAAGCCAGGCTTCTGCTCTAATGGTTCAGATCTGCAGAAGCACTGATCCAGGCCATTTAACCCCTTGGGTGGTGCTGTCAATAGCGACCATGGCATTTAACCAGAGTAGAGGGAGGGAGCTCCATAGACAAAAACAAAATAAAAAGTAATCAAAAACTATTATGTACCTCAAAATGGTATAAATGAAAGCTATAAATTGTCCTGCAAAAATCAAGCCCTCACACAGCTCTGTGGAATGAAAAATAAAACAATTATGGGTCTTGGGATGCAGCGATGCAACAATGTTTTCTTTTTAAAATAAGTTTTTTTTATTGTGCAAAGGTAGCAAAACTTAAAAAAAACTATGATTTGGTATCAATGTAATTGTATTCACCAATAATAGTTATGTTATTTGTGCCAAAAAATGAATTCCACATAATGTATAATTTCCCATTCCCCACAGAGTTAATAAAAGTTAACAAGTAAGGCTATGTTCACACGTCAGTTTTTTGATCAATTATTTCCATCAGTTATTGTGAGCCAAAACCAGGTTCGGGTCAAAAACACAGAATAGGTGCAGATCTTTCCATTATACCTTATCAATGTGTAGCCTCCACTCCTGGTTATGGCTCACAAAAACTGATGGAAATAACTGATCAAATAACTGACGTTTGAACAAGGCCTTAGCTATGTGTACCCCAAAATAGTGCCATAAAAAGCTACAACTTGTCCCACAAACAACAAGCCCTCATATATCTATACTGATGGAAAAATAAAAAAGTGCAACAATGAAAAAATGAAAACAATTGCTTGGTTATTAAATATTTTAGATAAGGGATGTGGTTTTATTTTGGCCAAGGCAACAGGTTAATTTGGTACTGACAATACTGATTTTTTACCTTAACCCTTTCCACCTATATGCATTTGGGGCCTAACAGGAGCGCTGATTCCTTCTCAGAACAGCTCATCTGCGGGAGTCCTGGATGTTGGACCCCATCAATTTAAATACTGAAAGGTCATCAGTACAAAAAAATCTTGGGAAACCCTTTTAAGACTGTATTTACCTAAAACTAAAAGTATAGAAGCAAAAAAAAACCTACCGTATGCTTAGATATAATTACAACTGTGAAAGTGTGAAACTCCTTTATATAAAAGCTCACATTTTCCAAATACAGTAATTCTATATTACATAATAAAGGTTAGCATGAGCAAGAACATATTTTGGGAATGTATAATTCACTTAACTTAATAAATTTTATTAAATTATACGTTGAAATAAATTGTGATGTATGTTGATGCCTAACTGGAAAAAGAGCAAGATGTGATAATGTTGGTGGTGGGAACTATGAATGCAATAATGTCTGTGGTTCTAAATTTCATGAGAAATTATAATTATTCCATAAAAATTCTGAATGACTTACAAAACATGAAGCTTTACTTTTCAAGGAGTATAAGAGGAGAGCACTATGAATAGCACATTTCAAGACAGAAAGCAAACACATTCAGCCTAAATGGCATGAAGAAACAAGAGCTGAACCTAGAATGTAGGGGCTTTGCACTAATCCAGGGGTTAGCAACTCATTAATCCCGATCACCAAGTCGATTGCCAATGGCTCCCCTGAGAAAAGCACCACATTTAACTATACATACCTCTTCAGAACATGGATAAAGTTTAAAACTGTGGCAGAGATTGGGAGCCAGCAGCTCCGTGCCCAGCCTTTAACTCTCCTAGACCACTTTAGGCTTTCAGCCTATAAGAGGGCAAAGCAATACAGTGACCCGCACGCCACTGCTAATGATAAGATTTTTGATATGCAGTATTTTCTGATGTCTGGTCAGAGTTTAATGTTTTGTTATAGCAATGTTATGTAACACCTGGCTAAAGGGAAGGGGTTAAAGGGGTTGTCCGAGCTTTTAATATGGGTGACCTATCCTCAGGATCGGTCATCAATATCCAATCAGCTCTATGGGGAGACGGTGCGCGCAGTGTGCATGTGCCGTCTCCCTTCTCTTATCATGCTCTGTCTATGGCAAAGCAGCAGCCAACAGGAAGAGAGACGGCACGTGCACAATGTCTCTTCATACAGCTGATCGGCTGGGATGCCAGAAGTCAAACCCTCGCCGATCTGATACTGATGACCTATCCTGAGGATAGCTCATCAATATTAAAAGCCCGGACAACCCTTTAAAGTCCTGACTTAGCCACCATCAATAGTCAGGCCCAACCTCTTGGGCTTGGCTCCTTCCTGTGATTCTGCAGCTAGAGCATGTGGATGTGAGCAGTAAAAGTAGCTTTCAGGAGCCTCGTCCTATGAGGATCTGCAGACAATGGAGGGAGAAACCCCTCCACATTGAGTGCAATTGAAAGAAACACACAGAAGGTTAAACAGCCATATGGGAAGTATGAATGTTGGTTAGTGGAATCCATAGCTTTTTGGCTAGGTATAAAGACCTAAGGTGCCTATCATTCGGCCCCCTGGAACTTTTTAACCTTTTGCCACATTTCAGGCTTCAAACACAAAGACCACAAGTGGGTCACAATTGTGAAGTGGAATGAAATTTATTGGATCATTTAAACTTTTTTTGTAATAATAAAACTGAAAAGTGGGGCGTGCAGAATTATCCGGCCCCCTTGCATTAATACTTTGTTGCGCCACCCTTTGCTGCGATTACAGAGGCTAGTCGCTTGGGGTATGTCTCTATCAGTTTTGCACATCTAGAGACTGAAATTCTTGCCCATTCTTCCTTGCAAAACAGCTCGAGCTCTTTGAGGTTGGATGGAGAGCGTTTGTGAACAGCAGTTTTCAGCTCTTTCCACATATTCTCAATTAGATTCAGGTCTGGACTTTGACTTGGCCATTCTAAGACCTGGATACGTTTATTTTTGAACCATTCCATTGTAGATTTTGCTTTATGTTTGGGATCATTGTCTTGTTGGAAGATAAATCTCCGTCCTAGTCTCAGGTCTTTTGCAGACTCCAACAGGTTTTCATCCAGAATGGTCCTGTATTTGGCTCTATTCTTGGTAGATTTGCAGTGGTCTGATACTCCTTCCATTTCAATATGATCGCTTGCACAGTGCTCCTTGGGATGTTTAAAGCTTGGGAAATCTTTTGGTATCCAAATCCGGCTTTAAACTTCTCCACAACAGTATCACGGACCTGCCTGGTGTGTTCCTTGGTCTTCATGATGCAGAACCCTGAGACTATTACAGAGCAGGTGCATTTATATGGAGACTTGATTACACACAGGTGGATTCTATTTATTTTCATCAGTCATTTAGGACAACATTGGATCATTCAGAGATCCTCAATGAACTTCTGGAGTGATTTTTCTGAACTGAAAGTAAATGGGCCGAATAATTTTTACACTAACAACTTTTCAGTTTTATTATTACAAAAAAAGTTTAAATGATCCAATAAATTTCGTTCCACTTCACAATTGTGACCCACTTGTTGTTGATTCTGCTCCAAAAAATTAAAATGTTATATCTTTTTGTTTGAAGCCTGAAATGTGGCAAAAGGTTGAAAAGTTCCAGGGGGCCGAATACTTTCGTAAGGCACTGTAAATGACAAATTTTAAGCCTGTTAAAAGACTACACTCCGCAGTGGGCATTGTACAACCATATCTTGGAAGAAGATTGCACCGTAGGCTGGATTTGAGAGAAGCTAGGCTGAATAAGGTAAGAACATCTGAATGTCTTGGGACATGGAATTAACCCTATCACCTCAGCCGAGAAGTACTTGAGACTGTTACCAAGAAGGGCACCAGAATCGGGGAATTTGTAGTGAGAGGGCTGGAAAGATGATGAAATAGGACAGTAACTGTATAGTAAGGGTTCATTTTTGTATTTCTAAGCCATTTAATTATCTTGTCAGGACAAATAAATCCTGAGAGTGGCAGATCATTGACACGCTCACAGCTGATAAGAAAATGGCTGTATATACACAGCGTTATTATATTTTCATATAGCCAGAATAATGTTGTGCCCAACTGGAACCTAAGCATCCTGAATCTTGTGCTACTCTCGATTCTGGTCGTTGCGAAATACAACAATGTTGCTTCCAGAGGTCGCAATAATGCTTAAAAAAGCATCATAGACGCGTGTTCAGGCGATTTTACTCCTTAAGAAAAGTCTAAGGCGTACCAATACACCTTAGACTTTTCTCTGCTTTTCATTAGCGCAGTGAGCGCTGTGAACGGCACAGGCAGCACAGCGATGCTGCCTGTGCCTGAAATGACCAATAACAAAGCTCCTTACATCAAGGAGCTTTTTTATTGGTCGGTTTGAGCAGGCAGCTGAACCATTCGGCACACCGCTCTGATGTGAGGAGGAAGAGTGCTGCGGCGCGAGATTCTGGGTGGCGTCTGGCGGGGAAAACGGTCTTGGGCTGTGGGTCACTTCCTCCATGTGCTCATGGTGTCCTCTCCATTGAAGAACGTGCACCCAAACTCCACAGTAACCAGATCCCTACAGACTCCACCTGGGGCACTGTTTGCCTGAGCATAAAATGATCGGGTCCGTGCTAGGCCAGTGGGGCTGTCACGGGGGAGACAAGGGAAGGTGTGCCCTGTACTTGAACCCCCCTTCTTTCCCTACCTACTTGCCTCAAACGGCCCTAGGCGGCCGCGGACAACCACGAAGACGTTCCCTATACTGGGTAAGTGCAGAGGGAGGGAAAGGGAACACAGGGAGAGACAAAACACAGACGGAACAAACACAATGATAGAGTAGTCAGCAAGCCGGGTCAAACACAGGAGATAGCGTAAATACCAGGGGTCAAGAGAAGAGAGGTCCAAGTCCAAGTCCAAAGTCAGAGTCCAAATAGCAAATCCAAAACACAAGGTCGCACAAGCACTGATCAAAAGTATAAACTAATCACAGGCATCTGAGTGAGGCAGTTGCCATCTTTAAATAGCCCACCCAGGATCATGTGATGTGGCCAGCATCACATGACCTGAGGCGGAGCAAGCTGTCCAAACAATATGCAAAGTAGCCATGTGGTGTGATCAGCACCACATGGCTAAACCCAAACAGAGAATTAACTCATGAAGTGCTGGCTGACAAGACCAGCACTTCAATTCCCTATTGCTCGTCTCTAGGGGGGCGGAGAGGTCCGGCGATGTCGTGCAGAGGGAGCGCGACGCCGACCTCTGCGTGACAGTACCCCCCCCTTCACGAGGGCCACCGGACCCTTACCAGCGGGAGCAGGCTTATCGGGATGCTGCAGATGGAACTTTTGGATGAGCGAGTCTGCATGCATCCTGGTCAACGGTACCCAAGACCTGTCCTCAGGACCGAACCCCTTCCAATGTACGAGGTACTGGAAGGAATTCCGGACCCTTCTCACATCCACAATTCTGGCAATCTCATGCTCCATTTGTCCTGCTACCTTCAACCGGAGGAGGAGACTGTTCCTCAGGACCAACGGGAGCAACATAACGTTTGAGCAAAGACACATGAAAAACATTTATGAACACGAAGGGAGTCGGGTAAACATAACCTAAAAGAAACCGGATTGATCACCTTGGTGATCCCTGTAAGGAACCAATGAAGCGAGGTGCAAACTTGTAGGATGGTACCCTCATGTTGAGATTTTTAGTCGATAACCATACCTTATCCCCAACCTTAAAATTCACACCCTTAGAACGTTTTCTATCAGCCTTAGCTTTTTGAACTCCTTGGGCCTTTTCCAGGTTCGACTGAACCTGTGCCCAAACTGTGCACAGTTCTTGAGAAAAATCATTGACCTCTGGGACAACCGACGCAGATGGGGAACAGGAGCCAAAGCGTGGATGAAAACCCATATTGCAGAAAAACGGCGACATCCCAGAGGATGAATTAACACTGATTATTAATTGCAAATTCAGCCAGAGACAGGAATCTGGCCCACACATGTTGGTTATCAGGAAACATAACATCTGAGATATTGCTCAACGGATTGTTAAGACGTTCAGTCTGACCATTGGTCTCCGATGAAAGGCTGATGAAAAGGACAAAGAGATACCAATCTTATTACAGAACGCCCTCCAGAACCTAGACACAAACTGTACTCCCCTATCAGAAACGATATTCTCAGGAACACCATGCAGTTTGACAATATTATCCATGAACACGGAAGCCAAGACCTTTGCAGAGGGTAATTACACAAAGGAATAAAATGACACATTTTTGCTGAATCTGTCAACCACCACAAATATCACGGTTACCCTCAGAGCACGGCAAGTCCGTGATAAAGTCCATGACAGATGTGACCAAGGTCTACTAGGTATTGGGTAAAGGATGTAAACTCACCCATTAGGTCGTGTCTTGGTATTCTTGGACCTGGCACAAGTGTTACACGCAGTTACAAAAGCCTGAACATCTCTGGAGATTGACGGCCACCAATACTGCCTAGAGACCAACTCCTTGGTGGCATGGATGCCAGGATGTCCACACAAAACAGAATTATGGCACTCACCCAGCAGTTGCAATCGCAAATGAGCCGGCACAAACAATTTGTCATTGGGGGTACCAATGGGAGCAAGATGTTGTCCTGCCGAGATTTCAGAAGCGAGGTCAGATGAGGTAGCGCCACGATGATATCAGCTGGCAGGATGGGGCTCAGGAGGGACGTCAGGAGGCTGATACGCCTTGAAACTTCGGGATAAGGCATCGGCCTTAACGTTCTTGCTCCCGCGGTCTGAAGGTAACACAAAAATCAAAACGAGTAAAGAATAAAGCCCACCTCGCCTGTCTAGATTCAATCGCTAGCCGATTCTAAAAACATTAAATTCTTATGATCCGTGAGGACCGTAATGCGGTGAACTGCCCCTTCTAAAAAATGACGCCATTCCTCAAATGCCCACTTGATTGCAAGTAAACTCCTATTACCAATGTCATAATTCCTCTCGGCAGGAGAGAACTTGCGGGAGAAGAAGGCGCATGGGCATAAGATTAGTTAAGGTGGAAGACCCCTGGGACAGTACAGCCCCCACACCATCCTCAGACGCATCCACCTCAACTACAAAAGGCTTACTTTGATCAGGCTGGACCAACACAGGAGCATTAATAAAACACTGCTTTAACCTTTCAAAGGCCTCAATAGCTGCAGGGGGCCAATTGACCAGATCAGCCCCCTTGCGAGTCAAATCCGTAATGGGGTTTGGCTACCACAGAAAAATTTTTGACAAATTTACGATAAAAATTAGCAAACCCCAGAAATCGCTGGAGCGCCTTCAAAGAGGAAGGTCGCACCCAATCCACAATGGCCTGTACTTTAACTGGATCCATTTTGAAAGAAAAAGGGGTGAGAATGTATCCCAAAAAGGCCACTTCCTGAACACCAAAGGTACACTTCTCCCCTTTAACGAACAACTTGTTTTCACGCAACACCTCCAGCACTTGCCTGGTGTGAGATACGTGACTTTCCCAGTCTGCAGAAAAAATCAGGATGTCATCAATATAGACAATTACAAATTTCCCAATAAATGGTCTAAAAATGTCATTGACAAAGTTTTGGAAAATTGCCGGAGCGTTACTTAACCCAAAAGGCATTACCAAGTACTCATAATGACCTTCCGGGGTATTAAAAGCAGTTTTCCATTCGTCCCCCTCACGAATCCTGATTAGGTTGTATGCCCCCTTCAAATCCAGCTTGGTGAACCAACAGGGCCCCCTGGACCTGATTCAGCAAGTCAGGAATAAGGGGCAACGGGTATCTGTTTTTAACAGTGATTTTATTGAGCTCCCTGTAATCGATACAGGGCCTCAATCCTCCATCCTTTTTACCAACAAAGAAAAAACCTGCCCCCATGGGAGAAACTGAAGGCCGGATGTGACCCTTGGCCAGACTCTCCTTGAGATAATCCCTCATGGACTGACGTTCAGGGAGTAGAGAGATTATACATGCGACTTTGGGATATTTGGATCCCTCAATAAGGTCGATGGCGCAATCATATTGCCGGTGAGGAGGGAGGAACTCAGTCTCGGACATGGAAAAAACGTACCGAAAAATCGCCGATATACTTGGGCAAGGAAAGAGACTCAGTGGTACCTCCAAACAGCAATACTGATTTACAACATTTGTCACAATTCATTCCCCATTTTTCCAATTCACCTACCGACCAGTTGATCACAGGGTTGTGGTCCTGTAACCATGCAGACCTAAAACAAGGTCGGCAGGTAAATCCTTTAATACAAGGAAGGAACAAGTCTCGGTATGGGTAATTCCTACAGTTAATACAACCTCAGGAGTACAAAACTCCACTCTCCCATTATTCAATGGAGTGGAATCCAGTGCGATAATTTCAATCACCTTCCTTAAAGGAACTAGCGGAATCCCCACAGATTGTATAAAATCAAAATCAATAAAATTAATGGCAGAACCAGAATCAACAAAAGCCTTACCGGACCCCCTGAGTTGGTTGTACGCAATGGAGATAGGTAATAATACTTTCCTCCTTACCACCGCTGGGGTTACCTTACTTCCGGCAGAAAGCTCTCTAGAGGGCAGAAGTTTCGGGCATTGCTGGAGCCAGTGGTTCGTCTCACCGCAGTAGAAACAGGTTCCATTCAAGCGTCTCTGATCTCTCAAAGTTCCTCCCCACTGTATGGACTCCTCCGGGACCCTGGTAGAAGGTGGACTCAGAAGAGGGGATTCAGGCAGGACGACACCCTGAGGAATATCTGAACGTTCCCTCCGTCTCTCCCTCACTCGACGATCCAGTTTAATGGCTAGTGTCATGGCCGCCTCTAGGGTGTCAGGAGTAGGGTAACTGACAAGTAAGTCCTTAAGATGGTCAGACAGCCCCACCCTAAACTGGCTTCTCAAAGCAGGGTCATTCCATCCAGAGGAAACACACCACTTTCTAAACTCAGCACAGTAATCCTCTACTGGACGGTTACCCTGCCGAATGTCTCTGAGCTGAGTCTCAGCTACAGAAGTCAAGTCAGGCTCCTCATATAATAGGCCTAAGGCCTGAAAAAATGCTTCCACAGACTGCAAGCTTGGGGAGTCAGGCGGTAAAGAAAAGGCCCATTCCTGCGGATCACCTTGCAGCAAGGAAATAATTATTCCTACCCGCTGCTGCTCGGCACCCGAGGAGTGAGGACGTAAGCGAAAATACAATTTTACGCTCTCCTTAAAGGAACGGAAAGTTTTCCGGTCCCCCAAAAACCGATCCGGCAATTTAACATGAGGTTCCACAATGGGGTTAGATGTGGAGGGAGCCGCTACTAGTGCAGGTTGTAGCTGCTCCTGATGTAGGAGCCTCTCGGCCAGGTCCTGGATCATCTGCGCCATACCCTGAACCTGGTCCGTGAGCACCCGCAATTGCTCCATATGATACGGCCTGTGATTCTGTCACGGGGGAGACAAGGGAAGGTGTGCCCTGTACTTGAACCCCCCTTCTTTCCCTACCTACTTGCCTCAAACGGCCCTAGGCGGCCGCGGACAACCACGAAGACGTTCCCTATACTGGGTAAGTGCAGAGGGAGGGAAAGGGAACACAGGGAGAGACAAAACACAGACGGAACAAACACAATGATAGAGTAGTCAGCAAGCCGGGTCAAACACAGGAGATAGCGTAAATACCAGGGGTCAAGAGAAGAGAGGTCCAAGTCCAAGTCCAAAGTCAGAGTCCAAATAGCAAATCCAAAACACAAGGTCGCACAAGCACTGATCAAAAGTATAAACTAATCACAGGCATCTGAGTGAGGCAGTTGCCATCTTTAAATAGCCCACCCAGGATCATGTGATGTGGCCAGCATCACATGACCTGAGGCGGAGCAAGCTGTCCAAACAATATGCAAAGTAGCCATGTGGTGTGATCAGCACCACATGGCTAAACCCAAACAGAGAATTAACTCATGAAGTGCTGGCTGACAAGACCAGCACTTCAATTCCCTATTGCTCGTCTCTAGGGGGGCGGAGAGGTCCGGCGATGTCGTGCAGAGGGAGCGCGACGCCGACCTCGCGTGACAGGGGCTCTGCGCATGTTGACATGGAGATTGGGGGGGGCTATGAGTTTGGGTACGCGTTCTTCACTGGAGAGGATGCTGTGAGCACATGGAGAAAGTGACCCGCAGCCCGACCGTCCAGAACCTCATAAAGTGAATGTGACTATTGGACTAGTAGCCTGTCATCACATGGAAGAATTTTCTGATTGGTGAGCACATTAATTGAATTTATCATAATTAGACAGAACAATTTGTGTTATATATGTCCTGCTGGGATCTAAGAGGGCTTACATTTTTAGGGAGAGTCTAGAAAAACCAAGGAGTGTTGGCAAATAAGCAATAGATTGTCCCAGATATAGGGACAGCCATTTTGTCCCCATTCGGTCTCATGTACACGCCTGTATCCATTTTGAGATCTGCAAATCGCAGAATGGACACCCGTGTGCTATCCGCATGGTGCAAATGATAGAGAATGTCTTGTTCTGGCGGACGCACTGAAGTCAATGGGTCTGCAAGAAACTGTGGCTTGCACACGGACCGCATCAGTGATCAGTACAACAAAACGGATACAGTCGTGTGCTTGAGACCTTATAGTGAAAGCCACAGTGCCCACAGATATAATGTACAGAGACGTCAAGTACACTGTACTGTGCAGTAGTCCAATATATTGTGTATTAGACTGTCCTATAAATGCCTCCTGTGCATTCGTCCCAGACGAAGGGTGGGCCACTACTCCCTACCACAATGACCAGACGTTGAGTTTTGCACAGTCTACAGCTCCAATCCCTACGTGACAGATTTGGCGCTTAAAGAAAGGTAGGGATTCAGTCTTCTGATAGATAAATTTAAAATGGTCAAAATTTGCTATTTCTGCATGGAAGACATTATAGAGGAGACTGGTAATGGTTTCCCTGCAGAAATAGCAACATCTTAACATAATTTAGGCTTATGTATTATATATATGAATTACCGCAAAATTCGTACTCCTCCTCGGCTAAAAATACTCCTCAAAAATGGTCAGAGGAGTATTTTTACTCTTCCGGAAAAAATGTAGTGCGACCTCTGGTTGCTTCCCTAAAAGACCATGGAGGCTTTAGCTACATATTACACTGAGGAGAGTGGGCACTGATTTCTGACATCTTAAAAATTAGACAACAAACTGGCCAGGCAGTAGGCAAAGCGAATTGGACGTGTGACTGCCTCGCTAGAGATACAGTGCAGACCAAAAGTTTGGACACACCTTCTCATTCAAAGAGTTTTCTGTATTTTCATGACTATGAAAATTGTAGATTCACACTGAAGGCATCAAATCTATGAATTAACACATGTGGAATTATATACTTAACAAAAAAGTGTGAAACAACTGAAAATATGTCTTATATTCTAGGTTCTTCAAAGTAGCCACCCTTTGCTTTGATTACTGCTTTGCACACTCTTGGCATTCTCTTGATGAGCTTCAAGAGGTAGTCACCTGAAATGGTATTCCAACACTCTTGAAGGAGTTCCCAGAGATGCTTAGCACTTGTTGGCCCTTTTGCCTTCACTCTGCGGTCCAGCTCACCCCAAACCATCTCGATTGGGTTCAGGTCTGGTGACTTTGGAGGCCAGGTCATCTGGCGTAGCACCCCATCACTCTCCTTCTTGGTCAAATAGCCCTTACACATCCTGGAGGTGTGTTTGGGGTCATTGTCCTGTTGATAAATAAATGATGGTCCAACTAAATGCAAACCGGATGGAATAGCATGCCGCTGCAAGATGCTGTGGTAGCCATGCTGGTTCAGTATGCCTTCAATTTTGAATAAATCCCCAACAGTGTCACCAGCAAAGCACCCCAACACCATCACACCTCCTCCTCCATGCTTCACGGTGGGAACCAGGCATGTAGAGTCCATCGGTTCACCTTTTCTGCGTCGCACAAAGACACGGTGGTTGGAACCAAAGAACTCAAATTTGGACTCATCAGACCAAAGCACAGATTTCCACTGGTCTAATGTCCATTTCTTGTGTTCTTTAGCCCAAACAAGTCTCTTCTGCTTGTTGCCTGTCCTTAGCAGTGGTTTCCTAGCAGCTATTTTACCATGAAGGCCTGCTGCACGCAGTCTTCTCTTAACAGTTGTTGTAGAGATGTGTCTGCTGCTAGAACTCTGTGTGGCACTGACCTGGTCTCTAATCTGAGCTGCTGTTAACCTGCGATTTCTGAGGCTGGTGACTCGGATGAACTTATCCTCCGCAGCAGAGGTGACTCTTGGTCTTCCTTTCCTGGGGCGGTCCTCATGTGAGCCAGTTTCTTTGTAGCGCTTGATGGTTTTTGCGACTGCACTTGGGGACACTTTCAAAGTTTTCCCAATTTTTCGGACTGACTGACCTTAATTTCTTAAAGTAATGATGGCCACTCGTTTTTCTTTACTTAGCTGCTTTTTTCTTGCCGTAATACAAATTCTAACAGTCTATTCAGTAGGACTATCAGCTCTGTATCCACCTGACTTCTGCCCAACACAACTCATGGTCCCAACCCCATTTATAAGTCAAGAAATCCCACTTATTAAACCTGACAGGGCACACCTGTGAAGTGAAAACTATTTCAGGTGACTACCTCTTGAAGCTCATCAAGAGAATGCCAAGAGTGTGCAAAGCAGTAATCAAAGCAAAAGGTGGCTACTTTGAAGAACCTAGAATATAAGACATATTTTCAGTTGTTTCACACTTTTTTGTTAAGTATATAATTACACATGTGTTAATTCATAGTTTTGATGCCTTCAGTGTGAATCTACAATTTTCATAGTCATGAAAATACAGAAAACTCTTTGAATGAGAAGGTGTGTCCAAACGTTTGGTCTGTACTGTATAACCAGCAGAAAGAGGGATATTGTGATCCTGCTGTATAGAGGTTTAGGGAGACAACATCTGGAGTACTGAGTTCAGTTCTGGAGATATCACAAACATGAAGAAATTCATAAAATAGAATGGATCCAAAGAGCGGCTACAAAAAATGGCTATTTCCCTGCATTTGGTTACTTAAAGGGGTTATCCGCTAATTAAAGGCAACAAAATAATCAACCAAGAGAACTAGCACGTAGTCAAGTAGATTACAGCGAAGTATGTAACTAACGTGCTAGCTAAACCGACTCAAAAAATGTAACTGTACAGACTCCCAAAAATACACAAGAAAGAACTTCTACATAGGGAACCCTACATAGGGAAAATGGAGACAAAAAAGTGCAATACTGTAAAAATGTATCAATCTTTATTACATCAAATAGTACAAAGGGTTAAAAATCCATAATATAAGAAAGGTGGCAGAAGAAAAACGCCATCCCAAACGCACACCACTATATGGGGTCATATTAGCAAAAAGGCAAGAGATACAAGTACATGGATAAACAAAGCATAATAGTAATAAATGTATATAGTGTAACCTTGTACCCAGAGTAACAGGGGCACTTAAGATAAGTGCAATTAATGCCAGCCATACATGAGCTTACCAATATGTTGTGATGTGGAGCCAGGGATGGCGTTACCCCGACACGCGCCTTTATCCATGTACTTGTATCTCTTGCCTTTTTGCTGATATGACCCCATATGGTGGTGTGCGCTTGGGATGGCTTTTTCTTCTGCCACCTCTTACTTATATTATGGATTTTTAACCTTTTGTACTATTTGATGTAATAAAGATTGATACATTTTTACAGTATTGTACTTTTTTGGCTCCATTTTTTCTATGTAGGGTTCCATATGTAGAAGTTCTTTCTCCGGTAATTAAAGGGTTTGTCTCACTTAAGTAAATGGCATTTATCTTGTAGACAAAATTAATACAAGGTAATTCCTAGTGTGTTATGATTGTCCATTGTCCTGGCTTGATTTATTTTTCCATCCCATCAAACACTGCTTGTTTCCATGGTTATGACCACCCTGTAATCCCGCAGCAGTGGTCGTGTTTGCACACTTTAGGAAAAAGCACAGGCCTATGCGCACTCCTGTGGTCCCAGCCAACAGACAGGCCGGCTCTTTTTCCTGTATAGTGTGGAGGCTCCCTGCAACAGCTGATTGGCGAGGGTGCTAGAATTCGGACCCCCGGTGATCTGATAATGATGACCTATCCTTCGTATCAAGAGTTAGTTGTGTTGGCCCTTTAAAAAGTCCGCAGCTCAGTTGGCTGGGGCTCTCTCTGCCTGGGGAAAGAATGAGATGTTATGAGCCTGTGAGGACTCTGATCTACAAGCATAGCAGGTTGTATGGACTGCACTGTAGGTATTAGCTGCCAGGTATTAGGCCTTAGGCCTTATGTCTTCCCAGAAGACTACTGTCCTGCTACTTAATCCCTTACAACTGGAAGAAAGATACTGAAACATCTACACAATTAAAGATTGTTAGTACTACAATCACACAGATCTGCCATAGAAAACGAAAAGCTATGAAAATTCATAGCAGCTTTAATTATGTAAAGGAGCACATGGCAAAAAATTTTCAGTCTCAAGTAGCTGGCAATCTGTGCATGATTTTGACAATTTTTGCCAACTTTCAGGCAACATTTCTTCAAGCATAATTGTTTCCAAGAACAACTCCTGAGTTGCATCTGAGGAAAAAGAGAGCAAAAAGACTTTGTGCTGCACTTGTTTTTGACCTATACTTTCAATATGAACTTGCTGCACCTCAGGCCAAGTTCAGCATGGCTGCTTGTCAATTGTTTGTCAGAGGTGTTAGGAACAGGCCGCAGTTTCAAAGAGGTTGTGCGGGCGTCCTCTCCAGCCTGATTTGACATTGCACGTGAAGAGACACAACTGCACACTTGCCAAGACAACTGTCTGACAGCCAACGAATATCATGTATGGGTCCTATACAAATGAACAAGACCCATGCAGGATACCCACTGGATGTCACATGGCTGCCTTAGCAATTGTCCCACCCGGCATGCTGTTGCATCTCTCCATGCCTGATGTCAGTGAGCCAACAAATATATACAAACAGGGGGTCATTTTTGTTCCTTTTATGCCAGCCTTGCTGCTGGAAGGTGCACCTAAATTATGATGGACTCCTTTGTGTTGAATGTGGCATAAAAATGCTAGTGTGAGTGTGACAAATATTATCGCATGGGCATTTAAAAAGTCATAAAAAAATGGTAAGGCTGTTCTTTCTCACAGTTCTTAAAAAACAGTCCCTTGGCTCTCAATGTGGATGCTAGATGTTTGGGCATATACAGTTTGTGCTCCATGGACATTGCTGCACAAAGAAACACATACAAGTACACCGTTGCAGTGAGATGTCAGGGACTACATTTCTTCTGTATGTGCTGTACGTTATATCATGCTTTTATGTCACATATGAATGGTACATATGGGTGACTAACAAATATTACTCTACAGATTCTAGTGTCTTGGAGTATTGAAGTTATGCACCAGTGGCTACCTACCTCCTCTCATGGTGCCCACAGGTGTCCTGGGTGTATTAGGATAACAATGGTTCTGAAATATACTATCAAGTGCATATAAAACACAAGGCATATTTTATAAATTACATAAGACTGTAGAAAACAGCAAACAGTACATTCGGTACAATCCATTTTCCTGTACTGCTTCTGTTACTTCTACATTTACTGCCAAGCAGCAATCCTTCACTTCAATAAGTTTTCTTCTAGTGTAGTAAACTGTATATTTCAAGCCTCAAAACCAACTGTTTCACTACCAGATGAGTCATTCTATTAGCTGTTCCAATACAGTATTTTCATGTATGTTGAGGATAAAGGGATTGTAAAATTGATAAATGTCCCCCGGTCTACATATTGCTGTTGGATCTTGTCGTGATACCTGCTACTGTTCTTCTGATTCAGTCTCATAATGTCCACCTAATGTGTCTAGAGGTGATCAGAAGAGGCCATTACTAATGCACCATTTCTTACTGATTGACACAGGAGCACTATTTAAATAATTCCAATTAAAAAATGTTATGATTTGTGTGATCTAACTGTAAATTAAAGGGGTATTATAAAAGTGGCTTTTCTTCTAACCAGTGGCAGTGCGAGAGATGAGTATTAACCAAGCAATCTTTCTTCCACAGGTTAGAAGAAAGGCCCATTTTTATAAAAACATTTTCACATACAATGTGAAGTGCAATAAAAAGCCACAGACACCTCAACTATAATATATTTCAGTAGAGACAATGAGGTCTAATCTAGTGTTTGTTATCTATTATCTTACTCATTGCTTAGAAATATACTGTTCTGTGCAAGGTTGGTGTTACCACCTAAAAAGTTTGAACAAGTGCCTTGGTCCACTGGAGGGGAGAGGGCCCACTGCTACGCTCTGTTTAATTTTTTTTCCTATATACCGTATTTTTCGCTTTATAAGACACACTTTTTTCCCCCATAAAGTAGGGGGAAAATTGCTGTGCGTCTTATAAAGCGAATACAAGTGAGCGTTTCCATTATGGAAGCGCTCACTTGTATGTATAAGGTGCCAGGACCCCCATCAGACCTCAGATCAGCCCACCCAGCCCCATAAGGATAAAATAAAAAAACTCTCTCACCTCTCCTGCGCAGCGTCAGGACGTAGTGCGCGCACTATGACCTGATGCTGCACACAGTCTGGTGACAGTGCAATACCGGCCGGAAAAGACAGAGGAGTGCCGGACCCGGATTGAAGCCGCGGCGCAGGAGAGGTGAGAGAGTTTTTTATTTTATCCTTATGGGGCTGGGTGGGCTGATCTGAGGTCTGATGGGGGCACAGTCGGCTATTATGGGTGCTGATGCGCTCATCTGAGGTCTGATGGGGGTAGAGTGGGCTGATATGGGGGCTGATCTGAGGTCTGACGGGGCAGAGTGGGCTGATATTGGGGGCACAGTGGGCTGATATGGGGGCATAGTGGGCTTATCTGAGGTTTGATGGGGGCACAGTGGGCTGATATGGGGGCACAGTGGGGTGATATGGGGGCTGATCTGAGGTCTGATGGGGGCACAGTCGGCTAATATGGGGGCTGATGGGCTGATCTGAGGTCTGATGGGGTAGAGTGGGCTGATATGGGGGCTGATCTGAGGTCTGATGGGGCAGAGTGGGCTGATATTGGGGGCACAGTGGGCCGATATGGGGCATAGTGGCCTGATCTGAGGTCTGATGGGGGCACAGTGGGCTGATATGGGGGCACAGTGGGGTGATATGGGGGCTGATCTGAGGTCTGATGGGGGCACAGTGGGCTGATATGGGGGCACAGTGGGCTGATCTGAGGTCTGATGGGGGCACAGTGGGCTGATATGGGGGCTGATGGGCTGATATGAGGTCTGATGGGGGTCTGACATGGAGGGCTAATGGGGTTCTTACATGGAGGGCTGATATGGGGGTCTGATGTGATGTCCTGAAATTTATGAGGGGTCTGATATGAGGTGTGATGAAAAATATTTTTTTCTTATTTTCCTACTCTACTGGGGTGCGTCTTATCATCAGGTGCGTCTTATAAAGTGAAAAATACAGTAGTTTCTTTTACACAGTATAAAAGCAGAAACCAAAAAGGACACGGGTGTGTAGTCTTATGTCATGTATAGAGCCTCCTCTGACAGTGCTCAGGACATATTTTATTATTTTTCTGTTTCTCTAATAATTGTATGATGTAGTATATTATGATCTTAACAGGCATTTGTAGTATATACAGATATATCTCTATAAGCAATACAATATAGGTGGAAAAAAGCTGAAAAGTAAATCTTATTCAGTAAAGTTAGTGAAACACAATACCAGAAAAACAATTAAAATGAATGCATTTTGTAGTATACTTTTGGCACAAAGTACGCCAACCAACGCGTGCTGTAAAATTAGACATACGTGTTTACCGATGCCCCAAATCCATCTTCCAACTCCAATGTAAATATCAGTGACCATAATGCAATAAAGCACTTGCCTGATGGAGCATCTAATAATGCAGGGTCATTCAAATACTATGGTGCAAAAGTAAAAGCCTGTAGATAGAGTAAACAAATTATGCTCCTGCAAGATACTATGAGCAACAAAGTCAGGGTTTTTTTGGACAGTTTTCATGAATCTGCCCCTTTGTGTTAGTCTTAATCTGACGACGTTGCAGCAAGAAAAATCTTTTCATGTGTTAGAATTTGCAAGAACAGGATTTGTTGTGGTATTTTCCTGAACTCTTCCAGCAAATCGCCACTCTGGGCAGGTCGGTGTGGAAGAAATAAGTTTACTGCTGTTGCTCCCTTGGCTACAACCTTCAATCCTACCTGGTGGCTAGTACTTATCCGTGTATTGTGGCTGACACTTACTGCATGCGGTGGTTACTGCTTGTGGTCACTGTGGCTGACATTTATGGGAGCACTACTAGTATGTGTGCAATATTCCCCCATTGTCTATGATGGGACAACCCCTTTAAGGGCTCGTTCAGATGCAGATGATCAGGACAATTACCAGTAACAAACATTCATACTTAATATCATTCATGATAAATTTCCTGTGTAAGTGTCCCTCACCTGACATGTGGGGCAATCTGACCATTTATGTGGGACAAAAAAATTATCATTTGTTGGCAGCACATTGCTCTGTGTAGATTTGCTGCTGAAATACAATAAAACTGTATGGACATTATTCTCTCGTCACCATACAGTACTAAAGATTGCAGATAAGTGGGAAAGAATTGGGAATGAACAGTTTGTTCCTGATTGTTATCCCTGTGAATAAGCCCATGTAAATAGACCCTTAGGCTACATTCATACGACCGTTGTGTTTTGCAGATAAAACACTGATACTGGCCCATGCGTGTTCCGCAATTTGTGGACCGCACATGGCCCCAGCTATCATAGAAATGCCTATTCTTGTCCGCAATTGCAGACAAGAATAGGACATGTTCTATTTTTTTTTTTGCAGGGCCGCGGTACGGAGTGCTGTCTTCATCTTTTACGGCCCCATAGAAATGAATGGGTCCCGATATGAGCCGCAAAATATGTGGCTCGGAGACCGTGAAAACAACAGTCGTGTGAATGTAGCCTTAAGCCTTACTCACACGTCTGTGTCCGTGCTCAAATCCGTGAGCAGGTGGTCAGTGAGGCATCCGTGAAGCTGTCCGTGAAGGATCCGTGTTGGGTCCGTGTTTTGCCATCCGTGTTGCAATGACACTGAACAGCTGAAAAATTATTTTCAAAGCATCTCTTCTTAATGATCCGTATAACACGGATGCAACACGGATGGCATCTGTGAGGGATCCGTTGTTTTCACGGACTCATTGACTATAATGGGCGTGAGGGATCCGGGAACACGGATCAAGATAGGACATGCATCCGTGCTAAAAACACTGACCCACGGACCGTGATGAAACACTGATGTTTGAATACACACATTGAAATGAATGGGGACGTGTGCTGTCCGTGGAGAACACTTACAGCACACGTCCGTGAAACACTAACGTGTGAATGAGGCTTTAGTCTGGGCATGCACATCGAGGTGAACCAATGCAAATCTTCACTATTTGAGACATAAATCATTACTTTTGTAGTAAAGAAATTTAGGTGGAATTTATATAAGAAATGAAATGAAACTTTCAAAAATGATCTACACTTGGACAACATTCAGTTTAGTGAAGCCATTGCAGTAAATTAATTTACTTACAAAGTAGTATTCTTATTTGAAGGTACATTTTTGTGCAACTTCATGAGACCACAAGCCATTCAACGAATATTTAGCAGCAGTTCACAGTCCATAGTAAATACTGTTAATGTGGTCATATCAGTATTATGAGCTGCAGCCATACCATAAATTGATTATAATTTTGAGTTTGCCAGGATTGTCTCTTAAAATTAGGGATAGTCCTTGCAAATTCTGGACTGTAGGCAACTAGGTAAACAGGCTGCTTAGACATCATCCAGGCTTTATACTGCTTACAGAAAAGTAATTACTAGAAAACGATACCATTTTCAACAAGTCAAGGACTTTCTTAAATTTCTATTCCAAATATTAGCTATTTTGATTCATGATAGCTATGACTACCCTCCCCCGTCGTTTCCTTAGCACAAACATACTTCCCCCACAGGAACTGTCCAGGTGAAAATCATGTCTGCAAATCTTCCTCTTTTAGTGCAGGATCGTTACAATTACATTGTTTCCTAAAATATGTATTCCTGTATGCTTTTTCACTGTTATAAAATGGTATATATTGGTCCATGAAAAAAAACTATAACATTACAAAGAGCAAAATGGCGGAATAGGCATATAGCAAATTTATAATAAAGTCACCCACAGAAAGCTCACAACAGGGCCACTCCACAAAGTCAGTCATTGGGTCCTATAACAGTGGAAGCAACAGAACCAAAGCCCAGCCACCATAGTGCCTCCATAACAGCTTCAAATGCTTCATAATAAAACCAGTCCAAGTGTCATAACAGCAAATAAACCCAATGCAGAGACAAACATTACACCACACAGCAGAGCTAGAAAGGGTTCAAAGGTAGTGAACTAAAGTAATAACTGGAATGGGTGGACTACAGTACCCTGAAAGATTATCAAAATTAGGGTTATTCACTTTAGAAAAAAGACGACTGAGGGGAGATCTAATAACTATGTATAAATATATCAGGGGTCAGTACAGAGATCTCTCCCATGAAGTATTTATCCCCAGGACTGTGACTGTGACGAGGGGACATCCTCTGCGTCTGGAGGAAAGAAGGTTTGTGTGCAAACATAGAAGAGGATTCTTTACAGTAAGAGCAGTGAGACTATGGAACTCTCTGCCTGAGGAGGTGGTGATGGTAAGTTCACTAAAAGAGTTCAAGAGAGGCCTGGATGTATTTCTGGAGGGTAATAATATTACAGGTTATAGTTACTAGAGAGGGGTCGTTGATCCAGGGAGTTATTCTGATTGCGTGAATGAAATTGCAAAGGAATTTTTTCCCCTAAAATGAGAAAAATTGCCTTCCTCTGGATCAACTTGCATAACAGGCTGAATTGGATGGACAGATGTCTTTTTTCAGCCTTAAAAACTATGTTACCCCCATAACAGTGCTCTCTGAACAATGTGATTAATGGTGTCCTTAAAGCTCAAACAGCCAAGCTGTCCTGAAAACAAATTCATGCACACTGCCAGCTCCAGCTACAATATAGCGCCACTTAATCAGTGTCGGACTGGGGTGCTTAGGGTCCACTGGTAAAATGTATTGTGGGGGCTACTCTACATTCAAATATTACCACCTGACATAATAAAAGACAGCAGCAAGACACTACAAAATCATTGACTATAGGGGCCCATGTAGCGACTTTGAGAAGGCGGTCCCTGGAAAAGGAGGCTACTGGTTGGCCTGCCTCTGTACCTAGAAGTCATCTCAGCTACCTGATTGTATCTATAATAATAAACTGAGTAGTTTCTTAAATAATCTGTCAAGTTTTTTTTTTATATAAACATAAGCTGTACATTGCCTCTCTATACAGTGCCTTGCGAAAGTATTCGGCCCCCTGGAACTTTTCAACCTTTTGCCACATTTCAGGCTTCAAACAAAAAGATATAACATTTTAAATTTTTGGAGAAGAATCAACAACAAGTGGGTCACAATTGTGAAGTGGAACGAAATTTATTGGATCATTTAAACTTTTTTTGTAATAATAAAACTGAAAAGTCGGGCATGCAAAATTATTCGGCCCATTTACTTTCAGTTCAGAAAACTCACTCCAGAAGTTCATTGAGGATCTCTGAATGATCCAATGTTGTCCTAAATGACTGATGAAGATAAATAGAATCCACCTGTGTGTAATCAAGTCTCCGTATAAATGCACCTGCTCTGTGATAGTCTCAGGGTTCTGCATCATGAAGACCAAGGAACACACCAGGCAGGTCTGTGATACTGTGGTGGAGAAGTTTAAAGCCGGATTTGGATACCAAAAGATTTCCCAAGCTTTAAACATCCCAAGGAGCACTGTGCAAGCGATCGTATTGAAATGGAAGGAGTATCAGACCACTGCAAATCTACCAAGACTCGGCCGTCCCTCTAAACTTTCATCTCAAACAAGGAGAAGACTGATCAGAGATGCAGCCAAGAGGCCCATGATCACTCTGGATGAACTGCAGAGATCTACAGCTGAGGTGGGAGAGTCTGTCCATAGGACAACAATCAGTCGAGCACTTCACAAATCTGGCCTTTATGGAAGAGTGGCAAGAAGAAAGCCATTTCTCAAAGATATCCATAAAAAGTCTTGTTTACAGTTTGCCACAAGCCACCTGGGAGACACACCAAACATGTGGAAGAAGGTGCTCTGGTCAGATGAAACCAAAATCGAACTTTTTGGAAACAATGCAAAACGATATGTTTGGCTTAAAAGCAACACAGCTCATCACCCTGAACACACCATCCCCACTGTCAAACATGGTGGTGGCTGCATCATGGTTTGGGCCTGCTTTTCATCAGCAGGGATAGGGAAGATGGTTAAAATTGATGGATGGAAGATGGATGGAGCCAAATAAAGGACCATTCTGGATGAAAACCTGTTGGAGTCTGCAAAAGACCTGAGACTAGGACGGAGATTTATCTTCCAACAAGACAATGATCCCAAACATAAAGCAAAATCTACAATGGAATGGTTCAAAAATAAACGTATCCAGGTCTTAGAATGGCCAAGTCAAAGTCCAGACCTGAATCCAATTGAGAATATGTGGAAAGAGCTGAAAACTGCTGTTCACAAATGCTCTCCATCCAACCTCAAAGAGCTTGAGCTGTTTTGCAAGGAAGAATGGGCAAGAATTTCAGTCTCTAGATGTGCAAAACTGATAGATTATTTAAGAAAAGATGATTGACCTCAGGGAGATCAACCATCATCACTACAGAGACACCATGCTTTGGCATAGGTGGTTTCCTTTTGGAGACTGCCCTTCCCTTAGTTGTTCCTTCCCGGTGAAAGGCCTGGCTAGTTTGACCGTCGTTGAGACACGTGATGGTGTCTCTGTGGTTTTCTTTTGATTTGCATATTGCTTTTCCCAGGGAGCCTTGTTTTAGATTCACCAACGTTGAGACTCGTGATGGTGTCTCTGTGGTGATGATGGTTGATCTCCTTGAGGTCAATCATCTTTTCTTAAATAATCTTTTACTAGGCATTGCTCCCACTAGCCAGATTCCTACTCCACACTGATGAGGGGCAAATACCTGAAACAGCTGTCTGTGGACGGATATCGCTTCTCGGCCTTTTGGCTAAGATCAAGTGTAGTATCTGTTCTTATCAGTTCTGGCAGTATGGTCCTAGGCTGTCAGACTGTAGGATGGAGAGGCACGAGGAGCCTTCTTGGTGGACGGCCGGCGCCTTCGGGCCCCGGGCTATGGGACCAGGAGGCATACGGATCTTATGCCGGAGGGCCGGGTAGATTGAAAGCCCGAGGTGCAGAAGTGCCCCAGGAGTGGTGACCCTGGGGTGCCTGAACTCACTGGGGGTGGGATCCCACTGAGTTTCACGGCACATTTGCACAGCACTTCACTTCATTCTTTTGAGCACACACCTCTCTTTGCCTGGTTCGGCTTGCCTGGACCGAACAAAAGAGGAATTTTTTATTCCGGCCGAATGACCGGGCCTTACAGCACTCATTCACTTTATTTATTTTTTATGTCACTGTGTGTCACAAGGATTTTGAGGGTTATGGCCCCCTTAAGGGTACCCCCCTTGAGGTCTAGGGGGAGTGTGTGTGGCCATATTGGTTCCGCACTCCCCTGCAAACCCCACGGTCTCCCCTTCCGGGGGGAGACCAGCCTATTGTTGAGCTCCGTGCCGACTCACCCGGGGTGGCGCCTGGGTGAGAAAGCCGGAGCACAGACGGGGCGTACCCTTGGCTTCGGCTGAGGGTTGCCCATTTGGGGTGTACACCCGGCTTCGGCTGGGGGTCACCATTTTGTCCGAGTCCCTTGCAGGTGCCTTCTGGCCCGGAGGGATGAGGAAGGTTCTGGGGGGCCCTTCTTCTTTGGAAGAGGGCCTGTGATGGACCGTAACCTTGGGCACGTTTTTGTGTGGTCACGCTGCACGATTTTGTTGCACTTGGTTTTAGTAAAGCACGCTCCTCTGGCTTTTAAAAAAAAAAAAAAAAAAAAAAAAAAGCTGTCTGTGGACGGATACCATGCTTTGGCATAGGTGGTTTCCTTTTGGAGACTGCCCTTCCCTTGGTTGTTCCTTCCCAGTGAAAGGCCTGGCTAGTTTGACCGTTGTTGAGACACATGATGGTGTCTCTGTGGTTTTCTTTTGATTTGCAAAACTGATAGAGACATACCCCAAGTGACTTGCAGCTGTAATTGCAGCAAAAGGTGGCGAAACAAAGTATTAATGCAAGGGTGCCAAATAATTTTGTACGCCCCACTTTTCAGTTTTATTATTACAAAAAAAGTTTCAATGATCCAATAAATTTCGTTCCACTTCACAATTGTGACCCACTTTTTGTTGATTCTTCACCAAAAATTTAAAATGTTATATCTTTTTGTTTGAAGCCTGAAATGTGGCAAAAGGTTGAAAAGTTCCAGGGGGCCGAATACTTTCACAAACCACTGTATGTAGTGCAGTAAGTCTACTGCCACTTGTACAGGGGGTGGGAGACTAGGGGCCTACCAGGGGAATCATCTGTACCCCAGTGGGCCAGTCCGTGCCTGCACTTAATAATACACTTAAAGGGGTATTTCCATCTCACAAATGTAGTTTGTATAGTTAGATATAGCCATACCAATATTATTACTAATAGAATGTATTTATATAAAATGTACCGTTTAGAAAATTTGCCTATTTGTATATCCATTGTCCCACACACATCAGTCAGGCCGTTGCCCCGAGTTACGACCACCGCAGCCATGTAGTAGTGGTGGCCGGCTTGCTCCTTTTCAATCCCGCTCTGAGATAACTGCTGTATTGTGAACACACATTGCATGAGAATGCGGAGACACATCTTAGGGTACTATAACATCTGCGTTTCGGACGCTAAAAGTCCAAAACGCAATGGTCAGGATCCGTCCAAAACACAGACTTTATAAACGGATCCTGCTCCATAGAGATGAATTGATCTTGGAACAGGATCCGTTTATCTGCATTTTGGAAGTGCAGACAAAAATGCTACAACCCTAAGATGTGTCTCCGCATGCTCATGTAATGTACGTTCACAATACAGCAGTTACCTCAGAGCGGGTTTGAAAAGGAGCAAGCTGACCACCACTACTACATGGCTGCAGGGGCAACGGCCTGACTGATGTGTGTGGGACAATACCTATACAAATAGGCAAATCCTCTAAACGGTACATTTTATATAAATACATTCTATTAGTAATAATATTGCTATGGCTATATCTAACTATACTAACTACATTTGTGAGATAGGAATACCCCTTTAAAGTTGTCTCACTTTAGCAAATGGCATTTATCATGTAAAGTTAATACAAGGCACTTGCTAATGTATTGTGACCGTTCATATTGTGTCCTTTGCTGGCTTGATTCATTTTTCATTTACATTATAAACTCCTCGTATCCAGGAGTTATGACAGCACCCAGCAACCTTCTGGTGGCCGCCTTGCACACTATGGGAAAAAGTTCAGGCCTCTCTGCCGGCCCAGACCGTGGGAGATGAGCAGTGTAATACGATGGAAAAATGAATCAGGCAAAGAAGGCACCATGGACAATCACAATACATTAGTAAGTGCCTTGTATTAATATTGTCTACATGATAAATGGCATTTGATAAAGTGAGACAATACATTTAAAGCGACCCTGGAGTTCAAAACAAAAATCTTCATATTAACTAGGGAAACAAACAGATTCATCGATTCCTGGGCTCATCTTCTGTCCTCCAAGTTTGCTGCACCACTTCTCAGACTGCCCGATTCACACTATGCATTTGATAGTTCAAGACACCTCCTGCTGCACTCAGATTTGATCATCACTGCACAAATGAGAAGGGGTGGCCAATCCAAGAGCAGGGCTGGGCAAACAGGAAGTGTCTTGGACTACCAAAGCAAAGTGTGCATCAAGTAGTCTGAGAAATGGTGTGGCCATCTTGGTTGATGGGAAAGAAGGACAAGAATTGGTGGATATGCAGCTGAAAAGATGAAAAGGAGGTCACCAGGTAAGCGATCTGTTGATTCCCCAGTTAATGCAATTTTTTTGTGAACCAGAAGGTTGTTTTAATTATATATATCTCTGCTGCTCTTATTCTCCACCAAAAGGAAGTGAGCAGCCAGTCAGTTTCTTTACTTCCTGTATAAGAAATGACCCCAGCAGTAGCAATGTATGCAGCCTGTGGTGGTACTTGACAGCATGGAGTCCAGATACAGACATGATAGAGAACGTACAAGAAGTTCATGATTCAGGTCTTGACAACATCAGGTCCAGCTAGTGGCATCAATGGTTTCGCCTTCCAGGAACTGCCTACACACTCTGGCCAAATGGAGCAGGGCAATGTCTTTTATCAGTAAGAACCCAGTGCACCACTGTAAGGTTTGACTAGTTAGGGTACCGCTGGCTATCACATGGAGATTTGATCCTGCAATGATATCCAGACCATCACTGACCCATCACCAAACCAGTCACGCTGGATGATGTTGTTGGCTGCATAACCAATGGCAAATTACAATAGAGTCATTTTGGGCGGCCGTGCTAGGACTGAGGTGGGAATACCGTGCAGTATACTTTTTTTAACTCATGAGGCCTAAGCTTGAGGAACAGCCCTGAGCATAGCATTCAACACAGTGTTTCCAGACTTTTTTTTACATCTGTCACATATGCTTAGCTGAAACCTGTTGGAGCTGCAAGGTGCTGGGCTGTAAGCACAGGTCCCACTACAGGACATTGGGCCATCATGCTACCCTAATAAGCAGGGCTGTGGAGTCGGTAAGCCAAAGCCCCGACTCCAACTCCGACTCCGACTCCTTAATTTCCCCTCAGCCCGACTCCGACTCCCGACTCCGACTCCGACTCCTACTCCCTCATACATGGAGCATGTTTAAGTGATAACTTTAAACAAATTTGCATAAAATCAATAGTACAGATAAGTCATGACAAAAACAGTTTGTAATCTATCAGGCTTCTCTGGGTACAGCTCACTAAGGGCCTGATCAGAGGTGTAGCTAGAGGTTCAGCACATGGGGGGGCGAAACATATTTGAGTGGGCCCCCCACTTATTGGCTTCCCAAACGCACGTTTCCAACTTCACGGCACATACTACTAGTTGTGGTTATAATACTGTATTAGCAAGATGACTATATAAACTGCTAGATCCAGGGGCGTAGCTATAGGGGGTGCAGAGGTAGCAGTCGCTACCCGGGCCCAGGAGCCTGAGGGGGCCCAAAGACCCTTGGACCACATAAGAAGACACACAGAGCACTGAGGGAAAGGGGGCCCAAGCTGAACTCTTGCACCAGGGCCCATGAGCCTTTAGCTACGCCCCTGGCTAGATCATCTATGCTGTTAAGTACAGTACAATAGACTTTCTACATACCCTACTCTAAATACTCTACCACATAATGCAGTAAAATATAGGAGTAAAAAACAAGGGGACTCCTATGTTAAAGGAAATCTGTCCCCAGCTTTTACATCACTAAACTAACAGTCCCTTGCCCCCATCAGACCACAGATCGGCTTAATGAGCCCCCATCAGACCTCAGATCGGCTTAATGTGCCCCCATCAGACCTCATATCAGCGTACTGTGCCCCCATCAGACCTCAGATCAGCAGAATGTGCCCCCATCAGACCTCAGATCAGCAGAATGTGCGCCCATCAGACCTCAGATTAGTGTATTGTGCCCCCATCAGACCTCAGATCAGCAGAATGTGCGCCCATCAGACCTCAGATCAGCAGAATGTGCCCCCATCAGACCTCAGATCAGCAGAATGTACCCCCATCAGACCTCAGATCAATAGAATGTGCCCCCATCAGACCTCAGATCAGCAGAATGTTCCCCCATCAGACCTCAGATCGGCTTAATCTGCCCCCATCAGACCTCAGATAGGCTTAATGTGCCCCCATCAGACCTCAGATCAGCGTATTGTGCCCCCATCAGACCTCAGATCGGCTTAATGTGCCCCCATCAGACCTCAGATCGGCTTAATGTGCCCCCATCAGACCTCAGATCAGCAGAATGTGCCCCCATCAGACCTCAGATCAGCAGAATGTGCCCCCATCGGACCTCAGATCAGCAGAATGTGCCCCCATCAGACCTCAGATCAGCAGAATGTGCCCCCATCAGACCTCAGATCAGCGTAATGTGCCCCCATCAGACCTCAGATCAGCAGAATGTACCCCCATCAGACCTCAGATCAGCAGAATGTACCCCCATCAGACCTCAGATCAGCAGAATGTGCCCCCATCAGACCTCAGATCGGCTTAATGTGCCCCCATCAGACTCCATAATGGAAGCGCTCACTTGTATTCGCCTGATTGTACTAAGGCCATCCCTGCTGGGCCCCCCAGAAGTATTGGCCCCGGAGCATCGCCTCCCCTGACCCCCCCCCCCCCCCCAGTAGCTACGCCTCTGGGCCTGATGTATGAAAACTGTCTAGGTCTAAAACTTTTTTGTTGCCCATAGCAACCAATCAGAGCTCCCCTTTCATTTCTCCAGAGCACTATATGAAATGAAAGGGGAGCTCTGATTGGTTGCTATGGACAACAAAGAAACTTCTACACCTAGACAGTTTTCATACATAAGGCTCTAGGTGTTTTACATCAGCAGATAGAAGCCATGAGAGCAGCTAACCTCTCCACACATGAGCTCAGAGGAAACATAAAGCAGAGAGAACATGCACTGGACATAAAGGGCAGTACACAGTCATCTCAAATAAAAGCCTAAATCCTTAGATCAGGAATAGAACAGACATTTATAGGACATTTCATCATTTCACAAATTCTTATAAAAATATATTCAGCACTGAACTAAATTCATTATATATTTTAGGAGTCGGAGTCGGTCCATTTTATACCGACTCCGACTCCGACTCCGACTCCACCAAAATGGTGACCGACTCCGACTCCGACTCCACGACTCCGACTCCACAGCCCTGCTAATAAGAGTCTATTTCTAATAGTTTGGTCAAAATATGCAACCAGAGATCATTTTGCTAGCAGTGCTCCTCCTGTTCCTCCTTGCACAAAGGAGTAGATAATGGTCCTGATGCTGGTTTGACGATGGTCTTGTCCAGCTTTCCTTATGTAACTTGTCCATGCCCTGGTATCACCTCCATGCTCTTGAGCAGCAAAGTTGGCATGTACGGCAGGTACCACCTCATGCTATCAGTAGTGACAAGGACACTAGCATACTAGAGAGGCCACCACATGCAAAATCTTTTTCAGGGTTGTCTTGCTGTTCCCTCTCCAGTGCTCCTGTTGTCACTTTCTTTTGCACCAAAGCAGGTGAAATTGATTCATAATTGCTTATGCTGGATCCATTGATATCCCTGAGGTTTAAGTGATTTAGTGTTATACTGTGATGTTTCAGTCTTACACTACTTTTTGAGCAGTGTATATATATGTGTGTGTGTTTTCCCTGCACAATTTCAGAACAGTAACCTGTTGTTTAGAGCTACAAAGGCTATTTGCATTTACAACCTTACACATGTTCATTATGAATGACTGGGCTGCTGCCAGGCCAAAAGACACTAACAAAGACATTACACCTTTGTGTCGACCCCATGTTCACACATTGTAGTATACTGCCTATGACACAAACAGACACAAAATTAACATTTTTAGGCTCAATTGAAGATGTGTTTCTATTATCCTTTGCAGAAATGCAGATTTAATTTAACATTGCAGTTCTCACTTTTACACATACTGTAGTTAAAGGGGTTCTCCAAGATTTACATACTGATAAAGTATCCTCAGGACAGCCCTGGATCTCAGCAGCCCTGCCAATCAGCTGTTTGACTCCTGTTATTTGGGACTATTGTAATAGCTGCTTTGGGTATGTTCTCTAATAGTGGAAGCCACTTAAAGGGGTTTTCCAAGATTTTTTGGACAGGTCATCGGTATATGATCAGTGGGGGTCTGACACCCAGCACCCCTGTCAATCAGTTGGTTGAGAAGGTAGTGGTCCTGGCAGTGGCGCTGCAGCCTTCTTGCAGCATCTCAGGCACACTACAGTACATTTCATAGCGGTTGTGCTTGGTATCACTGCTCAGCCCCATTAACTTGAATGAGACTGAGCTGCACCTAGCACATGTGACCAATGAACCTGATGTTCTAAGGCCTAGGAAGAGGCCTAAACACTCATGGAGCACCAACGCCACTATATACAGATGCTGCAGGACCCCTGCCGATCAATTATTGATGACCTATCTTTAGGATAGGCCATATAATATAAGTCACAGAAAATCCCTTAAAGGGCTATGGACATCTTTAAACCTATTTTTATTGCATTGCATGCATTTGTCTTCTGAAGCTTTCATGTATAATCATTATAACGGAAGATGGCCAATCCCATTCTGAGCTAAATCAGACAGACATCATTCCCAAAGCTTGGTCTGCACCTCTCTACCTTCCTGAGGGCTAATCTAAGATATTTTTTTTAATTATTATTGAATAGATAGATAGATAGATAGATAGATAGATAGATAGATTTGAGCATAGATTAGCCTTTAGGAAAGGTCAGAGATTGGGCTGAGAGAAGATAGCTGACAGATTTAGCTCAGGATGTAGTGTATATACATGCATGCTACAGAAGCTAAATGGAAAATATGTTTTATTTGTAAAATCATATGGAATGCATTCAAAACTTGTTTCAAATGTGTCCATAGACATTAAAGCTTGCAGATTCTTTTGATATTCAGTTTAATTATAATCAATTATCTAAACAATGTTTTTGAAGCTACAGATATACCCTATTTTTTCCTATGAAACTGCATTTACAAACACTTTAAGAGGGCATCCGTCAGCAGATTTGTACTTATGAAATTGGCTGACCTGTTACATGTGTGCGTTCTATGCAACTGCTGTGTCCTCTCCCTTTTGATTGACAGGGCCAGGTGTGGTGACAGTTTCACCGCCTGGCCCTGTCAATAAAAGTGGAGAGGGCGCAGCAGTTGAAGAGAGAGCAGAGCCTTTAGGAGTAACATCAACGCCCCCATTGCTCCTAATGGCTCATTTGCATATATAAAAACATAATTTTTCTCAGCAATGCGAGCACATATGAACATGGGACCAACACAGATGCCTTCAGCTGCCAAGTGCACATGTAACAGATCAGCCAGTTTCATAGGTACAAATCTGGTGACAGATGGCCTTTAAAAGACTAGCAAGTACTAATGTACTCAAAAGAGCCAAATAGCAAAAAAAAGAGTGTCTGACCCTTTGCACAAATTCATCACACCAGAGGGCTCCAGCCACCTACCTTGTGGCTTCCCTTCCCACTCCTAGTAGCGTCTAAGAAGGGGCGTCTAACCCCCTGGCTCGTACTCTCCTTTCTTTGTTTTCATGTTGTAAAGCCTGTGTAGAAGGAGAGCTATGTGGATTTCCACTGTTGGAAGAAGACAGGGGACAATATAAACTGGTTTTGCACCATATGGCTGCCAGGCTAGCTCGGTCCCTCCACGCAGGTTGCGGCCTGCTTGCTGCTTAAGCCTCTCTCACTCTGCCCATAGGGTGCACACACTCCCTCAAGCTCTTAAAGGGTCAGTACACACTCACCCTAATCTTCTACTGGCCTCCCAGTGTTAAAGTGCCTGAGCAATAGGTTCTAGTAATCCAGTGTCATGCTTAAGGTGTTTATTTACATTTGTCTATGCATGTAATGACTTCTGTCGGTTTTCCAGATTTGACCCTTAGCTGCCTCTCAGATCTTTGCCTGATCTCCGTACTGACCCTGAGCAGCCCTCTTTGACCTTGGAATGTTTATTGAATTGCATATAGTATGCATGCCCTAATCTTGGCCTGTCCCAGAATATGGTTTTGCCTGTAGGTCAGCTTTCAACAAAACAGAGACAACTACAAGAGGTAGTGGTCTGGTGCTTCCCTGCTGCAAAAAGTCCAGATCCCTGTATAGGGGTTAAAAGGTGAGTACCAGGGGATTTTGGCAAAATCACCCAGCCCTAGTGGGTACTATTTGTATAACGGAGACCACTTAATATAAGTGATAACTACTGTAGGATAGGCAATGCTCCTCTTGGTTTCTAGGAAAAATTTTTGTCTAATATCAGCTAGCGTTAGAAACTAAAAACGGATCGTCTTACAGACTGCTATATCACACTACTTTCTTGATCCAACTACAAGAGTATGAAGGGCTTGGCAACAGAACCGCATGACTAAGAAATAAATTATTTTTAATTTATAGGAGAAATCTGTTTTAAAGAGGTTTTACACCTTAATTGTCACATTATAAACATTCCCACTAACACCTCTGTATTATATCCAGAAGCAAAGGAAAGGTATGGGCTTGTTTCGCAGTGTTGATATCTTGAGTTTCTTTTCTCACTCTTCTTCTCCCTCTTAGTTCATATAACACCTGAGATAAAAAGACTCCTCTGTATCATGTCCTACTATAAATCTACTACTCCATTATATATTTTTTTATAAATACTTAGGCTACTTTGACACTAACATTTAAGTTTTCCGGTATTGAGTTCCATCATAGGATCTCAATACCGGAAAAAAACATTTCAGTTTTGTCTCCATTTATTGTCAAGAGGGACAAAACTGAACTGAACAGAACAGAGTGCTCCAAAAAGCATTCTGTTCCGCTTAGTTGCATTCCCAGACCGGAGAGCAAACCGCAACATGTTGTATTTTGCTTTCCATCCTGGGATGGGGAGCAAGACAAGTCAATGGGGACGGATCCATTTTCTCTGACACAATCTGGCACAATAGAAAACGGATTAATTTCAATGGAGTTCATGACGGGTCCGTCTTGGCTATGTTAAAGATAATACAACTGGATCCATTCATAATGGATGCAGATGGTTGTATAATGAGTAACGGAAGCGTTTTTGCTGAGCCCTGCCGGATCCAGCAATAACGCCAGTGTGAAAGTAGCCTTAGATTGTTTTCTCACAGTGTATAACAATCATAATGAACTAGCTGATATCCACATGATTTGGGAACAAAATCAGCATGGTAATTGACATGCAGTGCAGATTTTAATTCTACAGTATATCAATTTATCTCACAGGTTTTCACTGCAGATTTCAATTATGCATATTTGCATAGCTTTGAGTTTTTGGGAAAAATATTCAAATTAGCTTTCTAGACAAAAAGGGATAAGAAAGGTCATTGTGTGTGACCCCTGACCCTGTCACGGTATCCCACTCAAGGATGGGACAGTATTGGAGGTAGAAAATGTGCAGTTCTAAGGAAAAAAAACTGGAACCAATCATAATGATTACGAACATTGGCACTTAGCTTGACAGTTACAGTCTCTGTAGAGCAACTCACAGTATGGAATAAACACAAGGCCACCATAGGCTTGGTACCATCTTGGTATGTAGTCTCACAGGCAGAGGTGACATACTGCAGAAGCCAACTGCCCTCAGTACAGGAACATTTACTAGCCAAGGCTTAACGAGAATTCTCTGGACACAGAGCACTCTCAAGTAAAGCCTTATTCACACGTCAATGTTTTGGTCAGTGATTTCCATCAGTGATTGTAAGTCAAAACCAGGATTGGAGCCTCCACAGACATAAGGTGTAAGGGACATCACTGACCGAACACTGATTGTGTGAATAAGGCTCCATTCACACAACCGTATAGCCACCATGCCTGTGTTGAGAACCACAAATAGTGGTCCACAAAATATGGGCACCGGTCATGTGAACTCCACACTGACTTGAATGGGTCTGCAATCCACAAGATATGGCCGCTATGCCCATGTTGCGGACTGCAAATAGCGGGACCATAATTCATGGGCACCGACTGTGTGAAATCTGTGCTGTGGTGCGGACCCATTGACTTGATGGACATGTCTTATCTTTTGAAGTCCTGAACCAAAAACTCACGGAAGGGCTTCTGAGTTTTTCCATTGGCTTCTGATCCATCAAGTCAGGTCTGCACCAAGTCAGGTCCGCACCAAAGCACAGTTCACACGGCCAGTGCCCATGAATTACGGACCCGCTATATGCGGTCCACAACATGGGTACGGCGGCTATATGGTTGTGTGAATGGGGCCTAAGGCATAACATCGCAGTAGAAGATCAGGTCCAAGGACTAGGCAGGGTCTGCAACCCTGCAGCATGATTCATTGCTTTTCCAGTGATGAATGCTGGCAGGGCCCAACGCTTCCCAAGCGCTGTGTGTCTCACACCAGACACTTCTTCTATACTCTACCCTCTGAGGCATGCTACAACACCTTATACAGTTTTAGAAAAGGAGCCAGTGTGGCACTACCCTAAAGTGCCTGCACACAAGATCAGTTGAATCAGCAATATTTGAAAATGAATTTACACACTTGCTGAATTGCTGTTCAGCCAATTCATGTGAACTGCAAGCTCTTAATTTATTGCTTCCTGTTTTGGAACCCGAAAGTCTGCAGCTCATATGACTGAAGTACGATGTACTGTAAATCTACCAAATATTAGCTAATATGACTGTAATAAAAAAGGTTACTGAACTGACCAACAAGTTAACACATTCATGATGGAGTCTAGATTGGAAAGCTACCATATGCTTGGTGCTACAGTCTTTATTTGCATTTTCTTTTTTAGCTGACATTTTTTGCTGTATTTTTAGGGAAAAAATGCCAGCTCCAGATGTTACATGGAAGTCTATGCGAATTAGTAAATGCAGCATACTTTTTTTTTAAAGTACCCTTTTTTATTTTTACAATTGTGGTGCTTTTTTTTAGTCAGTAGTGTTTTCTGAAATCGCATCATGCTCTGGGTATGTTTTTTGCCCATTTTCTAGTGTTTTTGTCCCATAGACATGCATTGCTTATTTGCCGTACTTGGAAAAAGGCAAGTGCCAATGTGTTGTGTTTTTTAATTACTTTTCACATGGTGCATGCACTACTTTTTTACAGACCAAGAAGTCTGATGAATTGATTTGTACTAATACATTTTCTCAACTCTAATGCGCAGGTCTTGCAGGATTATATACAGTAAAGTGCAAGTTGCAGGCAGGAGTGGTTAAATATGCCAAAAAGTAAGAATGATTTAAACAATAGTCAAAAGTGTTAAAATTTTAAATTTAAATTTATACTGCAGCAGGATGAAAGCCCCAAACGTACTGATATCATGAAGGACTATCTTCAGCATGAAGAAAAAGGAGTCCTGAAAGTTATATGGCCCCCAAAGAGCCCTTATCTCAACATCAAGTCTGTCTGGGATTACGTGAAGAAGGATTTGAGTAAGTTTAAGGAAAAGGGTGATCACACCAAATACCGTATTTTTTGCTTTATAAGATGCACCCGATGATGAGACACACCCCAGAGTAGGAAAATAAGAAAAAATATTTTTCATCAGACTTCATGTCAGATCCTCATATCAGACCCCCCATAAATTTTAGGAAATCACATCAGACCCCCATATCAGCCCTCCATGTCAGACCCCCATCAGACCTCAGATCAGCCCACTCAGCCCCATCAGACCTCAGATTAGCCCACTCAGCCCCCTTCAGACCTAAAATCAGCCCACTAAACCCCATCAGACCTCAGATCAGCCCACTTAGCCCCCTTCAGACCTAAAATCAGCCCACTAAACCCCATCAGACCTCAGATCAGCCCACTTAGCCCCCATCAGACCTCAGATCAGCCCACTCAGCACCCATGAGACCTTAAATCAGCCCATCAGACCACTCAGCCCCCATCTCAGCCCCATCAGACCTCAGATCAGCCCACTCAGCACCCATCAGACCTAAAATCAGCTCCCATATCAGCCCACTTAGCTACCATATCAGCCCATTCAGCCCCCATCAGACCTCATATCAGCCCACTCAGCCCCATCAGACCTCAAATCAGCCCACTCAGCCCCCATATCAGCCCACTCAGACCCCATATCAGCCCACTCAGCCTCCATCAGACCTCAGATCAGTCCACTCAGCCCCCATCAGACCTCAGATCAGCCCACTCAGCCCCCATCAGACCTCAGATCAGCCCACTCAGCCCCCATCAGACCTCAGATCAGCCCACTCAGCCCCCATCAGACCTCAGATCAGCCCACTCAGCCCCATTAGAATAAAATAAAAAAACTCTCTTAACGCTCCTGCGTCGCAGCTCCGCTCCAGGTCTGGAACTCCTCTGTCTTCTCCTGCTGGCGCTGCACTGTTACCTGACTGTAAGGGGTCAGGACAGTGCAGCACCCGCAGGAGAAGACAAGGGAGCGCTGGACCCGGAGCTGTGGCGCAGGAAGGTGAGTATGTTTCCCCGCTTCCGGCACCTAATACATACTAGTGAGCACTTCCATAATGGAAGCGTTCACTAGTATTCACTTTATAAGACGCACAGCAATTTTCCCCCTACTTTATGGGGGGGAAAATGCATCTAATAAAGCAATAAATACGGTATAACCCATTTTGTGGCTGCACATTTATTTTTGAGTACATTGTCCCAGCTTGTGAGGCCAAAGGCTTCTCTTAGCTGGTCAAATTTTTGAAGTTTGGTATTTTTGTGCCTCCCTGAAGAAACACTCTTTTGAATGACAATTGGAAGAGTATTATTTTATGTTGGCTGTCCCTCTAGTCGGGTCCTGAACCAGTTGGAAAAGGTAATTGTCTTTGGTTAGAACCTGTTTCCTTTGAGAGCTACAAGTTTAAGTTTCCCAGTCTATATCTGGGTAGTTGAAATCCCCTATAATAACAGCCTCATTATGATGTCTTCCCCTCCTATAATGTAATTACCCTCCCCCACAGTCCCTAGCTCAAACACACCTTCCCCATTGAGGTGCAGCCCATCCCTACCATAGAGCCTGTAGCAGACAGAGAAGTCGGCCCAGTTCTCCAGGAACCCAAACCACTCCTTCCTACACCAATTCTTGAGCCACTTGTTTACCTCCCTAATCTCCCGCTGCCTTTCTTGTGTGGCTCGTGGTACAGGCAGTAGTTCAGAAAACACTACCTTTGAGGTCCTTGCCCTAAGCTTACTGCCTAAATCCCTAAAATCATTTTTAAGGATGCTCCACCTACCTCTAACTTAGTCATTCGTTCCGATATGGACCATGACTGCTGGATCTTCTCCAGCCCCTCCCAGTAATGTCAATCCGATCCACGATGTGTCGAATTCGAGCGCCAGGAAGACAACACACCATTCGACGATCCCGGTCTTTGTGACAGATCGTCCTATCTGTACCCCTAATAATTGGGTCTCCCACTACCAGCACCTGTCTGCCCTGCTCTTCTGGTCCCCTGCTTACTGGAGCTGACATTCCCCTGACTGGCAGTGTTGAAACTCGCTTGTTTAGATATACTGCATACATTAGACACAATGTGCACCAGACTGAGCTGTCAATAACGTAACACATACTAATGGGGATTACACAAGAAAGAAAAAAAATACAATAATACAGTACAATAATAAGCAACTGATTAACTGTAGTCCTCTTCTAAAGTCCCGTAATTAAAGTCACACACTTAATACAAACACACACTTGAAATCAAACCCCCGAAAACTCACATTATTGTCTGCTTGTATAAGTGCTGCTCTCAAACAACTTCAAACCAGACTGCTGGTTTCCTGCTAGAAATTTAAGGGTATGGGCACACAGAATGTAACCTGTAAAACCATGCAGCCATTAACAATGAAGACTGAACAAACAATGCTTTTCTAATTAGTTAATATGATGCTGCTGTGGCTCATATAGCTGCGTGGTACTCTGACACCAAGCAGCCGCATCCCAACTACGCCACAGCCATTACATGAGACCTTACCCTAAGAATAAATTTAAAAAGTACAGTGGGGAAAAAAGTATTTAATCAGCCACCAATTGTGCAAGTTCTCCCACTTAAAAAGATGAGAGAGGCCTGTAATTAACATCATAGGTAGACCTCAACTATGAGAGACAAAATGAGAAAACAAATCCAGAAAATCACATTGTCTGATTTTTAAAGAATTTATTTGCAAATTATGGTGGAAAATAGATATTTGGTCAATAACAAAAGTTCATCTCAACACTTTGTTATACACTCACCGGCCACTTTATTAGGTACACCATGCTAGTAACGGGTTGGACCCCCTTTTGCCTTCAGAACTGCCTCAATTCTTCGTGGCATAGATTCAACAAGGTGCTGGAAGCATTTCTCAGAGATTTTGGTCCATATTGACATGATGGCATCACACAGTTGCCGCAGATTTGTCGGCTGCACATCCATGATGCGAATCTCCCGTTCCACCACATCCCAAAGATGCTCTATTGGATTGAGATCTGGTGACTGTGGAGGCCATTTGAGTACAGTGAACTCATTGTCATGTTCAAGAAACCAGTCTGAGATGATTCCAGCTTTATGACATGGCGCATTATCCTGCTGAAAGTAGCCATCAGATGTTGGGTACATTGTGGTCATAAAGGGATGGACATGGTCAGCAACAATACTCAGGTAGGCTGTGGCGTTGCAACGATGCTCAATTGGTACCAAGGGGCCCAAAGAGTGCCAAGAAAATATTCCCCACACCATGACACCACCACCACCAGCTTGAACCGTTGATACAAGGCAGGATGGATCCATGCTTTCATGTTGTTGACGCCAAATTCTGACCCTACCATCCGAATGTCGCAGCAGAAATCGAGACTCATCAGACCAGGCAACGTTTTTCCAATCTTCTACTGTCCAATTTCGATGAGCTTGTGCAAATTGTAGCCTCAGTTTCCTGTTCTTAGCTGAAAGGAGTGGCACCTGGTGTGGTCTTCTGCTGCTGTAGCCCATCTGCCTCAAAGTTCGACGTACTGTGCGTTCAGAGATGCTCTTCTGCCTACCTTGGTTGTAACGGGTGGCAATTTGAGTCACTGTTGCCTTTCTATCAGCTCGAACCAGTCTGCCCATTCTCCTCTGACCTCTGGCATCAACAAGGCATTTCCGCCCACAGAACTGCCGCTCACTGGATGTTTTTTCTTTTTTGGACCATTCTCTGTAAACCCTAGAGATGGTTGTGCGTGAAAATCCCAGTAGATCAGCAGTTTCTGAAATACTCAGACCAGCCCTTCTGGCACCAACAACCATGCCACGTTCAAAGGCACTCAAATCACCTTTCTTCCCCATACTGATGCTCGGTTTGAACTGCAGGAGATTGTCTTGACCATGTCTACATGCCTAAATGCACTGAGTTGCCGCCATGTGATTGGCTGATTAGAAATTAAGTGTTAACGAGCAGTTGGACAGGTGTACCTAATAAAGTGGCCGGTGAGTGTATATCCTTTGTTGGCAATGACAAAGGTCAAACGTTTTCTGGAAGTCTTTACAAGGTTGGCACACACTGTTGATGGTATGTTGGCCCATTCCTCCATGCAGATCTCCTCAAGAGCAGTGATGTTTTGGGGCTGTCGCTGGGGAACACGGACTTTCAACTCCCTCCAAAGGTTTTCTATGGGGTTGAGATCTGCAGACTTGCTAGGCCACTCCAGGACCTTGAAATGCTTCTTACGAAGCCACTCCTTTGGGATCATTGTCATGCTGAAAGACCCAGCCACGTTTCATCTTCAATGCCCTTGCTGATGGAAGGAGGTTTGCACTCAAAATCTCACGATACATGGCCCCATTCATTCTTTCATGTACATGGATCAGTCGTCCTGGTCCCTTTGCAGAGAAACAGCCCCAAAGCAGGATGTTGCCACCCCCATGCTTCACAGTAGGTATGGTGTTCTTTGGATGCAACTCAGCATTCACTCTCCTCCAAACACGACGAGTTGTGTTTCTACCAAACAGTTCTACTTTGGTTTCATCTGACCATATGCCATTCTCCCAATACTCTTCAGGAACATCCAGATGCTCTCTAGCACACTTCAGACGGGCCCGGATATGTACATGCTTACGCAGTGGGACACGTCTGGCACTGCAGGATCTTAGTCCCTGGCGGCGTAGTGTGTTACTGACGGTAGCCTTTGTTACGTTAGTCCCAGCTTTCTGCAGGTCATTCACTAGGTCCCCCCGTGTGGTTCTGGGATTTTTGCTCACAGTTCTTGTGATCATTTTGACCCCACGGGGTGAGATCTTGCGTGGAGCCCCTGATCGAGGGAGATTATCAGTGGTCTTGTATGTCTTCCCTTTTCTAATTATTGCTCCCACAGTTGATTTCTTCACACCAAGCTGCTTGCCTATTGCAGATTCAGTCTTCCCAGCCTGGTGCAGGTCTACAATTTTGTTTTTGGTGTCCTTCGACAGCTCTTTGGTCTTCACCATAGTGGAGTTTGGAGTGTGACTGTTTGAGGTTGTGGACAGGTGTCTTTTATACAGACAACAAGGTCAAACAGGTGCCATTACTACAGGTAATGAGTGGAGGACAGAGGAGCCTCTTAAAGAAGAAGTTACAGGTCTGTGAGAGCCAGGAATCTTGCTTGTTTGTAGGTGACCAAATACTTATTTTCCACCATAATTTTCCAATAAATTCTTTAAAAATCAGACAATGTGATGTTCTGGATTTTTTTTCTCATTTTGTCTCTCATAGTTGAGGTCTACCTATGATGTTAATTACAGGCCTCTCTCGTCTTTTTAAGTGGGAGAACTTGCACAATTGGTGGCTGACTAAATACTTTTTCCCCACTGTAGATATTAGCATCTGGGTGTATTCTCTACACATTCTCACACTGATCAGTCAGTGCTAACAATACTATATAGAGACACCTGTTTCACAAGGACAATGGTAACACTGTTGCCAATATATTCATAGATTTCTAGGAGGAATATCAAAATGCATAGTTCTAAATTGTTATTTTATGGGGAATAAAGAAATTTACAAAAACACATGTCAGAAGACAGGTACTCTTTAAAGTGTTAAGGGGAACTTAACAACTAGAAAAGATATTGCTACATGTGTGGTGTAGGGCGGGATTAGATGGGAAATTGTATGAATTGCAAAATATAACCATGTGGATTTACTCAATAGTTGAGCTACCACTGGATTTCCCAGTCAGTTGTACTGAAATATTTGCAGATACACTGATTCCACACTTTGTAAAAATGTACAAAAAAATGGGGCCACATACCAGAGAGCATGTATGAACTCACCATAGTGGTGTCAACCAAACCAGGTAAAGACCACAGAGGTGTGAATTATATAGGTCAATAGACCACAAGATACTGAGATATTTAATAACTGACTGCCGACAGCTTATCTGTCATTAGTAACATAGTTTATAAGGCCGAAAAAAGACGGCCTGTTCACCCAGCAAATAAGCGAGACGTGGACCATGGGGAGCTGTTCTGCTAACCTGCAAGGAAAGCTGGTTGTCCTAACTTTCGGCTTTTAATGGAAACATTTAATTTATCATATCATGTATTGAAAAATGGGAAATAAAAACTTTGTGGAGTGAAATTAAAAAAAACATATGACAAGTTTATCCTGCAGGTCAGCACAAATATAGCAATACAAAATTTATATAGCGTTTTTCTACTTTTCAATATGCTCAGTTATGCACATTTTCCATCCGTTTTAACCATTTGCATCAGAGATGCTATTTTAGATGAAAAAAAGTCCTTCACAAGGTACATTTTTTTCCACCTTAAATAACGGATCTGACATGGAAATGGCAAAAACGGATGGAAAATGTGCATACCTGAGCATAACGGATTCTTAAAATTCAGGATCCGATTTTTTTGTTGTTTTCTGTTCTTCTGATGGATCAGAAGAATGGAAAACAAAATGGAGATGTGAACGTGACGCAATATTTCCATCTACAAAGATGTGTGAGAGCTTACTTCAGGGAGAGCTGTATTTGTTATTAGTACTATTTTGACTTTTCAGTCACTTTTTATTCATGTTTTTTAGTTGGGTGAGGTGATCAAAAATCACATTTTGGCATTCACCGCCCATATTAAATACTGTAATTTTATGTTTTACTACTTTGGACATTTTCTGACAGAGCAATACTAATTATGTTAATTATTTTGTTCATTTTTATATTTAAAATTGGGAAAGGGGGTAATTTTCATTTCTTATACATTGGTATTTTTGTTTTTTACATTTTTCTACTTTGATTTTTAGTTTCCTTAGGGTAACATGAACATGCGATCCTTTGACTGCTTATACCCTAGACTGCAATAGTTTACTTTTGGAGTCTATTGGCTATATACATGCTTTCTATTAAGTCCTGCCACAAGCAGAGCTTAATAGGCAGCTTCATATGATAGTCATGGGAATCCTTCACAAGGCTAAAGGCTGCCATAGTAACCAATCAGAACCCCACAATCGTAGAACAGAAGGAGCCTCTACCCTCTATCTTACTGCTCAGTCGCTTGTGACCATGGAGGGATAACAGAGGAATGTCAGAATGCACAGTTCTAAATAGTTATTTTATGAGGAATAAAGGAATTTACAAAAAACATGTCAGAAGACAGGTACTCTTTAAAGTGTTAAGGGGAACTTAACAACTAGAGAAGATATTGCTCCACGTGTGGTGGCTAGATGCTGAAGTAACGTACTTGTTGTAGCACCCCTGGTGTTCTTATTATTCCCTCTCAGAACATATTCCTAAATTGTCCATCGCTGGAAAAGTCAAACCTCTTGTACTAGACTGATTCTTAGGGCTCATGCACAAGAGCGTGTGCAGTTAGTGCCCGTGCTGTGGACTGTAATTTGTTGTCCACAATGCACGGGCACTGACATTGTGGCCACCGCATGCAGATTGCGGACCCATTCACTTGAATGGGGTCCGCGATCCGCATCCGAGGGTCCGCACCGCAAAAAAGTAGTGCTAGCGCTACTTTTTTGCGGTGCGGAGGCACGGCCAGAAACACCACAGAAGCACACTGTAGTGCTTCTGTGGTGTTCCGATCCATGCCTCCGCTCCGCATCTCCCACATCTCCCCGATTCGTAATGCGGGCTGCACACGGCCGTGTGCCTGAGCCCTTATAGGGTGGCTTGCAGAGAAGAAATCAGTCTGCTGACTGTCTACAAAAAGATCGCTATAACAAGAAACTAACAGCATTCTACATTTAGGAACATTTATTTTAAAGTATTTAAATTGAAAAATGGTTACTTTTTGGGTGATCTAACATAGTAGATTACTATTTATTAATAGGAGCACCCACATGAGGTAGTCTCCCTGCACTCCAGTGTTTTTGTTGGATCCGTCATGGGTCAGCAAAAACGCTTCCGTCATGATAATACAACCGTCTGCATCCGTTATGAATGGATCCAGTTGTATTATTTTTAAAATAGCCATGACAGATCTGTCTCTATAACCATTGTAAGTCAATAGGAGACGGATCCGTCATAAACACCATTGAAAGTAAGTGGGGAAGGATCTGGTTTCTTTTGTGTCAGAGAAAACGGCTCCATCACCATTGACTTACATTGTGAGTCATTACGGATCCGCCTTGCTCTGTATCCAAGGACGCACTCAAAAACACTGCTTACAGCGCTTTTGTGTGCGTCATGGGAACGCATGAAACGGAACGCAATGCATTCTGGTGCACTCCGTTCCCTTCAGTCCAGTTTTGTCCCCATTGACAATGAATCATCCTCTATCTTCCTACCCTATATAGCTGTGGCAGAAGTCTCCTGGATGACTCCTAGCCCTTTTGAAAGTGAGAAGAGAAACTTGCTCGCCATTGATGGTTGTGGGTTCAGGGAGCTCATATTAGCTGCTCCTCATTAAAAAATAAATAAATCAATCAATTCCTTCAACCACCTTGGCTTTATTTGTAGCTCCGTTAAAAGAACGCTCTGTGCGGAGAGGTGCACAGCTTCAGAAGGTAGTTCCATTTGTGGTAGCACATGTGCCATGGTTGAATATAGGTCTGCTAAATCTTTTGTCCTGCTGGTTCAATAAGCATCTGGATGGTCACATGTTCATCGGGACAAAACGGAAGCATTTTCCTCCGCTATTGAGATCCTATGATGGATCTCAATAGAGGAAAGCAAAAGCGCAGATGTGAAAGTAGCCTTACCAATATAGAAGAATCACTACATAAAAATTGATTTAAAAAAACATGAATGGAATAAATAGAGTGATATAAAAAATACAGGGTGGGCCATTTATATGGATACACCTAAATAAAATGGGAATGGTTGGTGATATTAACTTCCTGTTTGTGGCACATTAGTATATGGGGGGGGGACTTTTCAAGATGAAAATGGTAGCCATTTTGAAGTCGGCCATTTTGGATCCAACTTTAGTTTTTTCAATGGGAAGAGGATCATGTGACACATCAAACTTATTGAGAATTTCACAAGAAAAACAATGGTGTGCTTGGTTTTAACGTAATTTTATTCTTTCATGAGTTATTTACAAGTTTCTGACCACTTATAAAATGTGTTCAAAGTGCTGCCCATTGTGTTGGATTGTCAATGCAACCCTCTTCTCCCACTCTTCACACACTGATAGCAACTGGCCCACGACGACCAATCCACTTTCCAGGAAACTGTTCATCTAGGAATGCTCGGATCTGACACCCATAATGTGGTGGTGCACCATCTTGATGGAAAAACTCAGGGAACGTGTCAGCTTCAGTGCATAAAGAGGGAAACACATTATCATGCAGCACTTGAATGGCCCCCAAGGTCTCCCGACCTGACACCCTTAGACTTTTATCTTTGGGGTCATCTAAAGGCAATTGTCTATGCTGTGAAGATATGAGATGTGCAGCACCTGAAACTATGGATACTGGAAGCCTGTGCTAGCATTTATTCTGCGGTGTTGCTATCAGTGTGTGAAGAGTGGGAGAAGAGGGTTGCATTGACAATCCAACACAATGGGCAGCACTTTGAACACATTTTATAAGTGGTCAGAAACTTGTAAATAACTCATGAAAGAATAAAGTTACGTTAAAACCAAGCACACCATTGTTTTTCTTGTGAAATTCTCAATAAGTTTGATGTGTCACATGACCCTCTTCCCATTGAAAAAACTAAAGTTGGATCCAAAATGGCCGACTTCAAAATGGCCACCATGGTCACCACCCATCTTGAAAAGTTTCCCCCCTCCCATATACTAATGTGCCACAAACAGGAAGTTAATATCACCAACCATTCCCATATTATTTAGGTGTATCCATATAAATGGCCCACCCTGTACACTACAAAATCAAGGTTTTTGGGTGGTCAGTGACATTTTTTTAAAATGCAGCAAGCTCTGACTTTTTTTCCAATAGGCTTCTCCATAGCACAGAAAAAACACAGTAAAAACACAAAATATAAAGCACCACAAAAAATATAAAGCAAAATCCTTGAAATCCATGGCATTTTTATAAGTAAAAAAAAGTTTGTGTGAAAGGAAAGCTCCGATCTGATCTCTGTTCCTGAAACTACCACCCAAATGCCTGCCTACCACTACCTAGCCTAATGATAAGAGTCATGTCTCCCCAATTAATCTGTCACTGATCTATTATGTATGTGCAACTCATGAGAAATGGTTCTAAGGGCACAACCACATGGTGCAGCCATGCCACAATTGTAACGTGGCACAATGCGGTTGATTACTGCTCAGCCATAGTTCCAGGGGACTCCAGTAAACTAAGTCACTTGTCAGTGCAGTGCAGTTTTGTGGGTGCCGCAAGGCCAACGAAACAAATCAAATCCTAATTAACTATTTGACGCCCCTGTGGCTCACACAGCCACGTTGTATCCAGCTGTAACACTATGTGGTCATACCCTAAGTTATCTCAGCTCCTCCTGGTGCATGAGTCCAAACCCAGTTCTCGTTGGCCATCAACATGTAGAAAACTAAAGTGATTAGATCAGCACACAGGACTGTAGATAAAACGTGGATAAGGTCACTTACATGTTTGTGATCCATGGGGTCCTTAGGCTACTTTCACACTAGCCTTAGTACGGATCCGGCGTGTGAAGGGACCCGCCGGATCCGTACTGAATAATGCAATCTTGTGGATCCGTAAATCCGGATCCGGTTGTATTATCTTTAGCATCTTTTAAACGGATCCGGAATAACCTCTATTGAAAGTCAATGGAGGACGGATCCGTTTAAAAGTGTGTCCACACCAAACGGATCCGTTCCCATTGACTTGCATTGGGGGTCATTCCGGATCCATTTAGGTGCGGATAACTAGTACAGAGAGCAAACCGCAGCATGCTGCGGTTTGTTCTCTGGTCTAAAGACGGAAGGGAATGTTTTCAGGAGCATTCAGTTGTCTTCAGTTCAGTTTTGTCCCCATTGACAATGAATGGGGACAAAACTGAAGCGTTTTATTCCGGTATTGAGCCCCTATGACGGAACTCAATACCGGAATTCCATAACGCTAGTGTGAAAGTAGCCTTAGTCATAGTACTCGATGGGGCAGAAATGACAGACCACAAACAAGTAGGTTAAGTGAACTTGTGAAGTAATTTTACTGAAATTGATCATAAGAAGAACCAGTAACTGAAAGATTTATCCACAGTCCTATGTGCTGGTGAATTAGCTTTTATAGCCTATATTTAGGTGAGAACATTGCATGCTTCTAATACAAATATATTTTACATGATAATGTGAAAATCCACAGAGACAACCCCTCACCGATTCCAAAAGGGGAAATGTAACATATATACACTACTCACAAAAAGTTAGGGATTGTGGGTGCAATTTCAGGATGAACCTAAAATGCACTCTAACCTTTACAGGTGAACTTAAAGGGAACCTGTCACGTCAGAAACACATAAAACTGAGAGCATTAACTTATAGTAGCCCCCAGTCTGTTCCTAACCATGGGTTTGATGTGGTATTCTGAGGCTCAATAGGTGAAAAACATGATCTTTTAAGCGCCATCAGCGCTACCTTTCAGGTCAGTTTCAAGTCAAGGGGCAGTGGCTTCCTTGCTTGAAGTCAAGGTAAACACGCTCCCTAATCGTCCCCTCTCTTGTGATTGACAGGCTGCAGTAAGGCACGCTCCCATGTCCTGCTGCTGCTGCCCGTCCGGCTTCAGCGGCCTCAGGAAGCTAAAAGAATAGTGAGCGCTCTCGCTCGCACTGGCCGGCGCATGCACAGTGCGCCGCTGAAGCCGGGCGGCCAGCGGCAGCAGGAAGCTAAAAGAATAGCGAGCGCTCTCACTCGCACTGGCTGGCGCTTGCGCAGTGTGCCAATGAAGCCGGGCAGCCAGCAGCAGCAGGACATGGGAGCGCGCCTTACTGCAGCCTGTCAATCACAAGAGAGGGGACGGTTAGGGGGCGTGCTTACCTTGACTTCAAGCAAGGAAGCCTCTGCCCCCTTGACTTGAAACTGACCTGAAAGGTAGCGCTAATGGCGCTTAATTTATCGTGTTTTTCACCTATTGAGCCTCAGAATACCACATCAAACCCATGATTAGGAACAGACTGGGGGCTACTATAAGGTAATGCTGTCAGTCTTATATGTGTTTCTGAAGTGACAGGTTCCCTTTAATGTGACCTTCTCTAAACTTTTGAATGCACATGTCCAACTGTTCAGTGCTTCACTACTTTTTGCACAACTTGCTGTTCTCTAACAAGGAGCTTGACGGAAAAATTCACAACAGGTGTTTGATCCATGAATCGTCCAATAATTTTCCTAGTTCAATTACAATTGGTATTTAAACAGTCCTCATCATGCTGTTCACATTTTCACATCATGAGACCAAGAAGACACCTAACAATTGATCAACAGTACCTCGCCATTGCGAGGCTTCAAGCTGGATCTTCCCAACGGAAGTGGCCACTGAGCTTAGATTGTCACAGAGTGTCATCAGCAGGTTGCAACAGAGATACAGAGAGACTGAAAGAATCACAGAAAGGCAGAGAAGTGAACGTCCTTTGACCACATCCCACACTGATGACCACGTCATTGTGAACAATGCCCTGCAGAACCGGATGATGAATGCCACACAACCCAAGGCACATTTAAGGGAGGTGAGAGGCACTCAAGTGTCACATCAGATCATTCGAAACAGTTTACATCAGCGTGGTCTGGGTGCTAAACGACCTGCCAGGGTACCTGACCACACCAGGCAGCATTTACGCTGGTGAGGGACCACTGGGCCTCAGTGCTGTTCACTGATGAAAGTCGATTCACGCTGAGCTGAAATGATGGCTGCCAACGATGTTGGAGAGAGCTATGCATCAGCTGCTGTTGTACTCTGTACCCCAGAACCTCCATGACCTGAGGGCCTCCCTTCAAGAAGAGTGGGATGCCATGCCTCAGCAGACAATAAGTCAACTTGTGAACAGCATGAGACGTCGTTGTCAAGCTCAAGGTCACATGACAAGTTTTTGAGTCATTGACATTTTTGTGGGGTATACCCACCACTGTTGTTGGCTTTTGTTTCAATAAATTGTTTGAGATGAGGAAGTTACCATTGCTGCTTCTACTTAAATGCCGTTTAAATGCCCCATAAATTTCACCGAAAAGCCAAATATCTCTTTTTGTGAGTAGTGTATGTGACCATTTAACTGATCTCTGGCTTGTTCTCCTTACTTCCTCATTATTCTAATACGTTATCCACAGGTGGCAGAGGCAACAGCCATGTGTCTCATTGACACCATGGTCACTGCAATCCTGAGCATTTAGGGCTCATTCAGATGAACGTAACGGTTCCATGCCTGTATTGCAGACTGACTTGAATGGGTCCGCAATCTACAAGATACGACAAAAGATAGTACATGTCCTATCTTTTGAGTAGCAGAGGCATGGACCTGAAAGCCCACAACAACACTCAGAAGCTCTTCTGTGGGCTTTTGGGTCCGTGTCTCCGCTCCTCAAAAGATAAGTCATGTCCAATCTTTTGCTGTATCTTGCAGATTGTGGATCCATTCAAGTCGGTCTGCAATACAGGCATGGAGCCCTGACGTTTGTCTGACTGAGCCCTAAATGCTCAGGACTGCAGTGACCAAAACAATGAGGCACATGGCTGTTGCTTCTGCCACCTGTGGACACACAGGCACCTCACCGTCCACATGATAGAATATAAAATATGATTCATCAGACCAGGCCACCTTCTTCCTTTGCTCCACATGCCAATTATAGGTGCTTTTGACCGTGGACAGGGTCAGCCTACACACTCGGAGGGCTCTAAAACCTTTCTACCATAGCCAGCATTAACTTTGGTGGCATAAGAACAGATGGCTGGCCTTCACTCAACAGGTGCATCAAGAGTCTTGGACACCCATATGTCTGTTGGCAGTTCACCAGTTTCCACCTCCTCAGACCATTTTAAACACTACATACCTGGGAACACATCACAAGACCCACCGTTTTTAAAATGACCCTGGCCCCAGTAACTTGCCTATTTTTACTGCTTCCAGCACATCAACTTCAAGAACTGGCTTCCTAATGTATCTCACAGCTTGATAGGCGCCATTATAATGAGAGACTCAATGTCATTCACCTCATGTTATAGCTGACCGGTGCATATTTCTTAGGGCTGAAACAACCTCCTGCCTGACTCCTATAGGTGTCCCTATGCGGGAAAGGGTTCCAAAAGTCCCAACTGCAGTTCTTGTATTGCGGTAATAAGGAGGCTTTCTGCCGCCGACTACTGATGTTGGAACACATCTCTGTAGACTTTCACCTGCTCACAGCCATGCGATTACAGTGGAGAGATGGAAACAAGCCATGGGAACGGGCACAGAAACTGGCATGTGTACAGAGTTAGAAATCCCTCTGACTGCTCGGAAATAGTAGGAATGTTTCAAAGGCTGCCAGTATTTTATTCCAGTACCATCATGTCATACTAAATATGAACATTACTGAGCTTTAATAAACCGAGGTTTATCCTACAACTGGACTTCTACTGGTCATTTAAGGGATTTTCCAGACATTACTCGTTGAAGGCCTATCCTTTGGTCATCCGCCGATCTGATATTGATGAAAAATCCTAATGATAGGTCATCAATAGTAAAGGTCCCAGAAAACTAACAAAAGACACGACATAGAGCCAGAGGATATAAATGTGACTTATTGTTAGGTTATACGGGCAGTTGTGCACGTTTACGGTTTTTCCCAGGAGGCAGGAGACCAGTGGGTGTACCTATACCTTTTGGGTTGTTTTAGGGCGTTCCACTAAGAAGATCAAAAAGCGAGTGGTGAAATGTAAGTTTACAGCACTTCATCCACATGTAAAACTTAACACAAGAAATAACTTTTTGCAATGGTAAAAAAAAAATGCAAGTAAGATCAGCACAAATTCCTCATTGCAGGAAAGAGAACTAAAGAAAGTACAAGGTCTTAAAGGGCTTGTCCCATGAAAAATATTCTACAATGTTCAATCCAGCACCTGGATCTGAATACTTTTATAATTGCATGTAATTAAAAATTTAGCATAGCCACTGAGTTATTCAATAAAATGTATCTGTATAGCGCCACCTGCTTTTTTTTTTTATTTCTTTGTCTTGCTTACTGAGAAGGCCGCACATGCTCAGTTTCATCCTTCAACTGCCTCCAGCTGTGATAGGGAGAGCATGGACACGCCCCCTAAGCTGCAGCAGGAAAGCCACTCCCCTTGAGCTGTCAGCTTGATATAAATCTAGCAGAGCAATGAATGGAGAGATCTCTGGATCCATGTGAGGTACAGGGCTGGTTCTAGCTTTGTTAGAAAGAGATTATCATGTACTGTATGACGTCTGATTTTCTTTTTTTACATTATTCATGGGATAACCTCTTTAAAGGGATATTTCAGGATTTCAATATTGATGGCCTATCATCAGAATAGACCATTAATATCAGATTGACAGGGGTCCGACATCCCGTACTCCCAAGAACAGCCGTCTCAGAGTAGCTCTGACACTGCTCATATCTGAGATAACATGAAATTAGCGATAATCCACATGCGAATCCATGGCTGGGTGTCACCAGCTACAGGCAGTATCAAACTACATTTCCCCTGCAAATGAGGTCAGCTGATCCTGACATCTCTCCCAGTGACAGTCGATTGACTGCACCAGTTCAATATAAAAGGCACTGTATACGATGAAACAAGCCCTATAAGCTATAAAAGTATCACACCAAACCGTCATCAATGTAAGCGTCTGCGGGGGCACTGCCACCTGCGGACTCTTCTCCAAAAGCCCGCCACAGCACTTCAGAGCGACATATAATTCAAGGCAGTCAGGGCATCTGTTGCTATATTACGTCACCCATGGCTTTAATACAAAAAATTTTAAGAAGTTGCTACGTTTTAATTTTTGATATATTAGAGAAAAAAGTTTGCAAGTATTTACTTAGCCTTCAAATGACACAATTCTGGATCCCTGCAGCCGCCACTAGCTGGCACTCACTGCATAACAATGTCTATAGATCCCACTGTCGGCTGTAACATCTGTATGCAGTGAGCGCCTCCTAACGTCTGAGCGGGAGCAGCTCAGGGCTAGGCAGGGACAAAGCATTTAAATGTCATCTCCAGTGGTTATATGAAGCGTCAGAGCTCAAGGAGACCAATCGTAGACTGTCCTGCTAATGAAGCCACCCTCAGGGTCACTAGGGACCCCGAATACCTGCGCTCACAGACTTTATGACTAGTGACTGACCACAGGACACTTAATTCTGATAGCAATGGAATATATATAGCTCTATACACAACACAAGAATGTAGTGACGCCCCCTATATGTACTATGCTCATACAGCAGTCTGTCCTCCACAAGAAACACATCCCAAGACCAGCCTTCACCCCCCCCCCCCCCCCCCCCCGCATGCTTACAACTACAGTGTATATGATAAATGGGAAAGTTCTTCACTATGCACTATGTAGATGTACACATGTAGCAGAGCTGAATTTGTTATTTGGCACAACTCATATGCAGAGTGTTAGTTGTGGTTCTGAACAAGTTAAATGACAATATCTGTAACCATACAAATGGGATGCAGCCAAATGACAAGCTCAGCTTTGCTACTTCTGCATGTCAGCATCAGCAAATACTACAGCAATCTACAGACCTGAACGTACATAGAAACTGACATACATGTCATGAACACAGTATGGAAAGTAACAGTACTGGGATGTAGAAGGACAGAAGCAGCCCACAGACACGACTGGCATACAGCTAGGGGTGCTCCCAGTGACTACAATCCCCAGCATCCCCGCCTGCAGCTGGGTGCAGAGAGCAGGCAGAGCAGCATTGTACCTACCTCAGCCCGGAGCTTGTGACAGGACTCAGCCCCTCCGTGTCACTTTTCAGCGCCCAGCCCCCCTCCTGTGCTAGAATGTGAGTTACACTTCCTCCCCGAGCATCTGGCCAGGAAACAGCAGCAGATAATCAACATATTGCGTTTAACCCCAACAAAACAACATGGTGTCCTGGCATGTGAGGAGCCCAGTGCTGCCCACAGCTGCCAGTGTGCCCACATGAGGGCTGCCAGTCATCCTGAGACACCCCTGGGAGCAGCGCACCATTACCTCTCACAGGGGCTTCACCCAGAGCCCTACATGGCCTGGTAGTAAATCTATCTGCACTGCTCCCCATATTCTAATGCTCTTAGAATATGTGCCCCCCAATGTGGAGAAATCCCATATCTCCCAACTTTTTGGAGGGTCACAGAGGGACACTTATGGTTCATTGTGTGACAGATCCATTTTTCCTGCATATTTATACATTTGAATAGTTTTCTTAGCGCACAATAAGGCACTAATTATCTGAATATAGAAATTTCTAAAGTCCCCATTGCATCAAATAAAGAAGGAGTATACAAGGCAGGGTCTAATATACAGCTAGTAACCAGATATGGACGAATATTGTACATGTAATAAGGCAATTCTGTACCTCAGATCAAAAAGAGGGACATTTAAGGAGTAAGCTTGTAATCATGAAGCAGAGAGCCATCGGCTCCCTGCCTCATCATTCCTCCCCCCTGCCAGAACTCCACACTGCTGATCTGTGCAGGGGGCGGGGCCAGTAGTTATCCTCTGCTCCCCCTACACAGACCTGAGCAGCCAAAGTGGATCCTGCTGGGGAACGAGGTGAGTATGTTGAGTTTTTTTTAAAACAAAACATTCTGTGAGGGGGTACAATCCTGGGCATATTTCTGAAGGGACACAGTTGGGCATATTTGTGAGGGGGCACAGCTGCGCATATTAGTGAGGGGGCACATAACGGCATATTCCCATCAGGGGGCACAGTCCTGGGCATATTACAGTGAGGGAGCACAGCTGGGCATATTACTGCGAGGGGGCACATAACTGGGCATAATTGCAGAATGTGGTGAGCAGCGCACATCTTCATGGAAGATGGATTTATAGCAAGGCGTCTGATGGCAGATTGCCTTTAAGATGAGAAGCTGCATCGTGACTAAAATAAAAATCCCTGCGGCTTCAGTAACAATAGTCCAGTGGTCCCCTGAGGGCCTGACTGATACCTCAGTGCTGGTGCTGATATGTATGGCAAAGGGTCAGTGTTCATTTAAGATGATAAATCGGGGTTGGCGTGTTCATATCTGAGTTGAATGCTTGTTTGCTGCAGATTCCATCAAATATGACTGGATAAATATTTCTATGTGCAGTGGTAATTTTCCCATCAAAACGACTAACCCAATGGGCCCCACTGGTCAAAAGGGGCCATCAGGTGACGGATCCAGCACTGCGTCATGATTTCCAGTTATAAGGAAAACCACAAGGCAAATGTGAACAGAGCCTAAAATAGTATATTGTCCTGAGTTTTCCAAGCAAGGTGCAACAGAGCCGTGATCAGTTCATGGTATCCACTCAGCAGATCGGAGCTTGCTCTACTGAGGATTGAGCTCTGCTTAGGTCTTTGACCTGCCTGACCCAGGTCCAGCTGCAGCGCTGTGTCTGTAGTCCTGTAACAGTGGGACACCAGGGGATATGCCTTTTCCAGGGGATACACCTTTTCTGTTTATTATGTAGTGTTTGTGCTGTGCTTGCATTTTACTTTGTTGCCCTTTATATGGTTGTTATTTGCTGTGGCACTTGTTCCCCTGAAGAAGATCGACCTGGGTTACAGATGGTTGGCATGGGCCTCCTGGCTACATTTTTCAGGATGTTGGTTTGGAACTAGAGTTTCATTTGGCAGGAGGGTTTTGCACTCACGGGTACTGTCTCATGGGAAACACTACAGTGAAAGGACATGCTGGCACAGTGGTGTTCTTGGGGAGTAGTAGGACCTGATAAATATATATCTGACAAAGAACATGGTACAGGGGCAGATGGGATAGAAGTGTTACTGGGCTGTTCTGGGCAGTGGGGAGGTGTGGAGTGAGGCCAGCTTAGTTAGAGAGAGAGTGAACAGCTAGGTTGAGATGGGTTCTGGTCCACACAATTGTATCAATGGTTCCTGGGAGGGAGAGAGAGACTTTAGTTGTAGAGGTAGGTGAATGATATCACAAAATGCCAGCTGAACTATTGTGCGGAAAAGGCAGTTTTTTCTGTGAGAATGACTCTAGACAAAATGGACATGTGCCACCAGCTAGGGGACAAGTGCCACCAGCTACCACAACTGTATATACTGTAACTGTACCAGTGTTGCTTCTGTGGAAGCAGTTTCCCATCTAGAGACTTCTGTGCTGACTGAGCAGTTACTATTGGCCAAGCAACCACCATTACAACCTGGTGCAGCTAAAGGCAGTAAAGTAACAGCCACAGAGACCTGAGACGTCAGACCTGTAAACTTACCACTGTTCAAGGGTTTCCTGTTCAAGATTGTGTAACCACCAAGATCTGTGCCTCCTTGTGAATAGTAAAGAAACCGCTATGTATCCTCTGCACCCTGCATCTCACATCACAATTTCATCATGAAAAGCGAGCTGCTGTTTTGCTGTCTTCTTGCTCAAACATGGCTCTTCATCTACCAAGCTTCCCACAGGAGGGGGTATGCATTCTGAGACAGACAATCCTCCTGCTTCTTTGCCATATACTCTAATTTTGGTAATTAAGACCTATATAAATCAAGGTGTGTCCCCCCCCCCCCACTAGAGGTGGTTTTGAGTCCGTGATGCATTCTACTGTATCTCCATGCCCAGTTCCTGATGTGGAAGTCACCACATAAGGGCATACAAAGCTGCTCCACAGTGTCTAATAGATGTCTTTGTAAGCAGTATAACGTTTTATCAGGAAATTGTTACATATGAAATAATATAATGCAATCTTTAAAGGAACACTCCAAGCAAAACTAAAATATATGCCTAATACACAGCCTGACGAGGTGGAGCATGACACAGGAGATCAAAGGGAAACAATAACACATATGTAAGTGGAGAGCAGGAATCCAGTGGAAAAATGGAGACCTTTATCCAGCGCTTTCTGCAAAAGTCGTACACACTTTATTGAGATTAAAACCACAATGGTGGAGACATAAAAGCAATATGGTCCAAATAACGCGTTTTGGGGGCATGCCATTATTCAGAAAGTGGATTGATTCAGTCCACTTTCTGAAGAAAGCGCATTTGGAGAAAGCGTTGGATAAAGGTCTTCATTTTTCAAGTGGATTCCTGCTCTGTGTTCTCTCCACCTTCAATTCCTGCTCTGTTCCGATCTGGTCAAGCTGGCAAGCCTCCTACCCCATGCCAATGAGTATATTATGAAAAATGAAAGCTGGGATGTAATTGATGGTATGGGCAACAAAGACATTTTAATAAATCTGCCCCAAGTATCTGTCTGACCTGTGTGTTCCTTTGGCACAACCCAAGGGCCACAAAATCATATTGAACCACTTCCATGGCCTGCAAAAAAAACAAAAGGACATAAAGGGGTTGTCTCACTAATGTCAGATAGGTGCGGGTCTGTCTCTATAATGGAGACCCCAAAGTGAAAAACAAAAGGAATTCTCCATTCATTTCTATGGGAGTTCCAAAAATAATGTTGGCTCAGCTATTTTCAGCAGTCCCATAGAAGTGAATGAAGAGCATGCCAAGTTCACTTTGAGGGCCCCGTTCCATAGATAGATGCAGATATTTGACATTGGTGGCATAGCCTAGCAATATACCAATGTGTGAGGAGACACAACCAGGGGTGCACCTAGCCATTCTTCTGCCTGAGGCAAAAAGTTAAACGGCGCCCCCATGCCAATTTCTTAACCTAACCCTTTTGCTACAATGAAAGCGATCATCCCCCATGGCCCTTCCGTTGCCCCCCTCTTGCCCCTACCTTGTGCTGCCTGAGGTGATCGCCTCACCTGGCATCATTGGTGGTGCACCCCTGGACACAACCTCTTTAAAGGGGTATTACATCTGGGACATTTAGAACATATCAAGAAAATAAGCCATAAATTTGTGACTGGTGCTTGTCCCACTTCTAGAACTCCCACCTATTGGGGTTATGGGATCCCCCTCCTCACCCACTCCAGAGAGAGGGATGCATGTGGTTCACTCCATATTAGATCATGGCTGTGCTAGGTAACAACTACAACAGTGAGAGACACATGCCTAGACAACCACCTCTCTAATTAATTTACTGTATGGAGAACTAAATAGAGGTCAAGGGGACCCATTCTCCTTATTTATGGGAGACCCAGTGACAGCTACACAATCAGGGTTGGATTTGGCATTTCTAACCCCCCAAGCAAATATATATCTGGGAGCCCCTCTCTTACCACTCAAGTCTGCCTTTAGCACAGCTAAAGTCTGCCCCATAGCAGTGGTGGGCTCCGCCAGATCACACCACTAAGATAGTGACCCCTTATGTGCCCTCACAAAAGTAATAATGCCCCTTATGTGTCTTCAACACAATGTGATTCCCCTTGATGCGCCCCTCTCACAGTATATTGCCCCCTGCTGTTCCCCTCATACAAAATATTGTCCTCTACATGTGCCCCTTATAAAGAATAACATACTATATGAGGGCCATATGAAGGGGGCATTATACAGTATAATGCCCCCTATCAGTGCCCCTTATAAATTATAAATTATATCGTATGTGGGGCACATGTAGAGGTAATTTGTGCCCCTTATACAGTATAATGTCCCTTGTACCTTATACTAACCTGGCCTACTTTCTCACAATGAACAGAGGAGATCTCTCCGTGCTCATCTGCTCTGGTCTGTCCAGTGGATAGATGCCTACGTGTCGGAAGTGGACTTGGATCTGAATTTCAGGGAACATTTGATAGATCCCGCTGCCAGGGGGACCCAGCTGCGGCCACACAAAATTGTTTGATTAGAGTAATGGCCAAAACCACTACTGTACACAGTAGATTATTCCTATCCATGTTCCTGACCTGTGTGCCATTCCTCTCTAATAGGGAAAGTACGTGTGAGCCGTCACACCCTGACAAGCATTTTTGTGTTCACGTTTGTTGGCCACACAGGGTGGGCATGTAAAAAGATGCATTGGATAACATTTCAGAGCTTTCTTTTGCCGTGTGAATGGGGCCAAATCAGCACCAATGTTCAGGATGCCATGATATAGCATCAGGGGTGCACCACTCATGAGGCAAAGTGAGACTATAGACTCAGGCTAGGACTGCAGGAGGCAGCAATTTAGCCTGTAACAGTATCTCAGTAACTGCTCTTATTCTGTATAAACGGACACTGCACAGTACCACCTCTCCTGTCCTGTATACTGGGTGTAATTCTCAGTATCTGCTCTTATTCTGTATAAACGGACACTGCACAGTACCACTTCTCCTGTCCTGTATACTGGGTGTAATTCTCAGAATCTGCTCTTATTCTGTATATATGGACACTGCACAGTACCACTTCTCCTGTCCTGTATACTGGATGTAATTCTCAGTATCTGCTCTTATTCTGTATATATGGACACTGCACAGTACCTCCTCTCCTGTCCTGTATACTGGGTGTAATTCTCAGTATCTACTCTTATTCTACGTATATGGACACTGCACAGTACAAATTCTCTTGTCATGTATACTACCTGTAATTCTCATTATTCGCTCTTATTCTGGATATATGTACACTGCACAATACCCCTACTCCTGTCCTGTATACTGGGAGTAAGTCTCAGTGTCTGCTCTCATTCTTTCTCTCTCTCTTTAGCAATGGTAGTTTGGGGTCTGAGGTCTGTATTTGCTTTGGGATTTGTGTTTGAACACTTTGGGGTCTGGTCTGTGGTCTGTATTCACTTTGAGGTGTGATAAAGGAGTCATATGCACTCTCTGCTCCCTGCTATACCATTCAACTTACACCCCAACAGGCATGATCCAGTAATACCCATACCAAATGTAATAACCCAGACCTAGGGGACTGCAATTGTATATAGTTTTTTTTGTTATGTTTTGACTGTAGTTACCAGCAAGGAATGGATGGCAAAGGTTAGTAAGGAACGGGGCCCTGTTTCTCTGCTCTTGGTAGGGGTGGACTGGATCTGCTTTCTGCCAGGAGGGGTGAGTTCCTGTGTTACCAGTGTATGGAGAGGAAGCACATTGCTGAGTTCCTGCTCCTAGAGAGATTCTCCAGTGCGAACAATCAACACTTTGATGCGTGTGAATACTTTAGAAGACAAACAGCAGAGTGAACAGCTGTATCCAGCATTTACTGTTGTAAGGTGAGGGACTATGACTAAGACACCCATCACCAGATTACCACTAGGGCAGTACTACATAGTGCTAAACTACAGCCATCCAACCTGCCTCCACATTTGTACTGGTGCCAGAGAAAATTGTACTGTGGAAATTGCTGCTAATGAATGTATTTGAAGTTCTATGTTGCACTTAGTAAAAAGAGTTTGTTATGTTTAACACCTAAAGTACCAGTTCCATTTTTTGCTTTGCGTTTTTGTTTTTTCTGCCCCACGTTCCAATAGCCATAACTTTTTAAATTTTCTGTTCATATAGTCATATGAGAGCTTATATTTGGTGGGATAAGTTGTATTTTTAAGGGCACCATTTAATTTACCATGTCTGTTATTGCAAAATGGGAAAAAATTCTTTGTATGGTTAAATTGAAAAAAAAAACAAGCAAACACAATTCCATCACTGTGTTCACTGTGTACTAAAATTGACATGGTTTATTCTGAGGCTCAATATGAATACAGTGATACCAAACTTGTATAGGTTGTTTTTTTTTTGTTTTACTACTTTAAGCTCTTACCGCACCATGAGGTGCCTGCACGTCATGGGCTGCCCTGCCTTAAAGGGAATCTATCACAAAAACCTGTTCTATATTTTATTTATGCTAAAAAAATCTATTATATATTTGTAAGAAATAATAAATAAATAAATAAAAATTCCAATGTGTGAAATATTATAAATAAATATTAGATTTTACCATATTTACCATCTTTGGTCACCAGGGGGAGCTCTGCTGGCCAAATGAGGCTTTGAGCAACCTGTAAGTAGGCATGCTGCAAAAAAGTGGGTGGTACCAATGACATCACCAATTCACACCTTCAGCGGTGACATCACTGCTTCAGCAAGAAAAGATGAGACAATGGCTTCGTTACAAAAACACAGATCTCTGCTCCTCAGGCTCCTCCCCCACTGGTCACATGGCCGATTACATCACTAAGGTCCTACAGCCCCAAGAACCTCCATCTACTCTGTTTCTGAGTCCTGGGCCGCTCACCCCAGCAGTACACTCAGCAAAAATTGTCTGCACTGCTGGGGTGAGCTGCCATAGAATTTAGAACAGGCAGCCTAATGAAGACAAGGACGCTGCTGCAGGAGTGAGGAGCAGGCACAGTGGGCTTCCCCCAGCAGCAAGGAGGGAGGACCTGGCTGTGTGTTACTGGTGTCATCACAGGGGCGGGCTCACGTCTTCCATTCATTCTCTATAGGGTTGGCAGCGACTGAGGAAACCTATGTACATGCCTGCCGTAAGCGAGGTGCCATTGTGTTGTAAACCCAGACTGTCACACTTTACTTCCAACATGGCAGCCCCCATGTAAGGCAAGAAAACTGAATTAAAAAAAAACATTTACACAATTTGAAAAATACATTATGTTAAAACCTGCTTTTGTTATGTTGTAAAACATATCAAAATTTTTTTCTTCGCGATAGTGTCCCTTTAAGGCACTCAGACGTGCTTGCACGTCATGGCTTCTAACTGTCACCCTGCCAAAGTGCAGGGTGACAGGATCGCAGGGCCGACTGTTTCTGAAAGCTTAGGCTTTCAGAAACACTCTGATGGGGCCAATCAAACCCTCCCCCGCCCACGATCGCTGTGATTGGTCAGTCTGCAGAGACTGACCAATGGCAGAGTGCAGCAGCGCAGCTCCGATGTCCTTGAGGACATCGGGGCTGCGCTGCTATGTTTTAATTTTTCAGGATGGCTGAGCCGAGCGGACCCATTCAACCCACCCACCCTCCCGTAAGTATAAACACCCCCCCCCATTTTCAGGATGGCCGAGCGGTATTAGATTGTCAGCTGTAACGTACAGCTGACAATCTAATGTAACAGCTGGCAGCGATGTCGGCCGTTTAACCCCCTTCCATGCCGCGGTCCGTAGGGACCACGGCATGGAAGGGTTTAACAGGGAGGAAGCTCCCTCCCCCATCGGGCGCTGCGGTGCGCTGGCAGCGCACCGATGGTGTGGCCAGAAGACAGGGAGGGAGCTTCCTTCCCCCTCCCATCGGGACGCTGCTCTGCTGTGGCAGCGTCCCGATGGTTACCATGGCAACCGGACGCCATCCGGCTTGCCATGGTATATGAAGCCTGACCAGGCTCCTGCTAAAGGCAGGAGCCTGATCAGGCTTAGTGTAAAGTAAAAATACACTGTAGTACACTATATAGTGTACTGCAGTGTATTATATAGACATCAGATCCACTGGATCTTCAAGAACCAAGTGGGTCTGAGTCAAAAAAGTGTAAAAAAATTTAAAAAAAAAAAACATTTTTTCCCATATACGCACATTTATAATTTAGTACAAATAAATAAAATAAAATAATAAAATACCCTAGACATGTTAGGTATCGCCGCGTCCGTAACATCCTGCTCTACAAAAATCTCACCTGACATAACCCCTCAGATGAACACAGAAAAAAAATTAAAACTATGTCAAAAAAGCCATTTTTTATCACCTTACATCACAAAAAGCGTAATACCAAGCGATCAAAAAGGCGTATGCCCCCCAAAATAGTACCAATCTGTCATCTCATCCCGCAAAAAAGTAGCCCCTAACTGAGACAATCGCCCAAAAAATATAAAAACTACAGCTCTCACACTATGAAGACACTAAAACATGATTTTTTTTGTTTCAAAAATGATATTATTGTGTAAACCTTAAATAAATAAAAAAAATTATACATGTTAGGTATCGCCACGTCTGTAACAACCTGCTCTACAAAAATCTCACCTGACATAACCCCTCAGATGAACACAGAAAAAATTAATAAATAAAAGCTGTGCCAAAATTACCAATTTTTGGGTCACCTTGCCCCAAAAAGTGTAATAATGAATAATCAAAAAATCATATGTACCCAAAAATGGCACCAATAAAAATTTCAACTCTTCCTGCAAAAAAATGAGCCCAAAACAATTGGAAGAAAAATAAAAAAGATATGGCGTTCAGAAAATGGAGACACAAAAACATATTTTTTCTCAAAAAAACAAAAACAAAGATAGTAGACATATTTGATATAATCGCGTCCGTATAAAAATACCACATGATCTAACCTGTCAGATGAACATGATAAAAAACAAAAAATAAATACAGTGCCAAAACATCCATTCTTCGGTTACCTTGTCTCCCCAAAAAAATAATATAGAGCGATTAAAAATCATATGTACCCCAAAATAGTACCAATAAAACTGTCATCTTATCCCGTAGTTTACAAAATGGGGTCACTTTTTGATTGTTTGTACTATAGGGTGCATCTGGGGGGCTTCAAATGGGACATGGTGTCTAAAAACCAGTCCAGCAAAATCTGCATTCCAAAAACTATACGGCGCTTCTTTCCTTCTGCGCCCTGCCATGCGCCCATACAGCAGTTTACCACCACATGTGGGGTGTTTCTGTAAACCGCAGAATCAGGGTAATAAATATTTGAGTTTTGTTTGGCAGTTAACCTTAGATGTGTTAAAGAAAAAATGGACTAAAATGGAAAATCTGCCAAAAAAGTGAAATCTAGAAATGTCATCTCAATTTTCCTTTAATTCTTGTGGAATACCTAAAGGGTTAACAAAGTTTATAAAATCAGTGTTAAGTAACTTGAGGTGTGTAGTTTCCAAAATGGGATCATTTATGGGGAGAGGTTCTACTACGTAAGCCGCACAAAGTGACTTCAGACCTGAACTGGTCCTTAAAAAGTGGGTTTTGGAAATTTTCTTAAAAAAATTGAGAATTGCCTCTAAAATTCTAAGCCTTCTAATGTCCCAAAAAAATAAAATGACATTTACAAAATGATGCAAACATAAAGTAGACATATGGGGAATGTTAAATAACAAATATTTTATGAGGTATCACTTTCAATTTTCAAAGCAGAGAAATTAAAATTTTGAAAATTGCGAATTTTTCAAAATTTTTGGTAAAGTTGGGATTTTTTCATAAATAAAGGTGACATATATTGACTCAAATTTATGACTGTCGTGAAGTTCAATGTGTCACGAGAAAACAATCTCAGAATGGCTTGGATAAGTAAAAGTGTTCCAAAGTTATTACCACATAGAGTGACACATGTCAGATTTTCAAAAATAAGCCTGGTCACGAAGGTGCAAAAGGCCCGGTCATTAAGGGGTTAAAAATTAAAACCTTTTCTTTGCATTGCTATTTTTCTGACCGCTGTAAATTTTTTATATTTCCATCCACAGTGCTAATATTAGGGCTTTTTTTGTGGGACAAACTTTAGTTTTTATTGGTACTATTTTTGTGGTACGTACAACTTTTTGATCACTGTTATTCACTTTTTTTGGGGGGAAAGGTGACTAAAGAAAAAGGCAAATCGTGTGTTAATTTTTTCCATTATGGTGTACACTGCACAGTAATTTTTTTGGGACGCCGCGATACCCGATATGTTAATTTTTCTATTGTGAATATATTTTTATATGAAAAATTGGGAAAGGAGGGGTCATTTAATCTATAGATCCCTTATTCACCCTAATAGAGATCTACGTGCAACAGCCTGAGGGAGTACACAGTGACTCAACACTTCATCAGGGCCACCAACACCCCCATCCTCTATAATGGCTCCTCCATAGCTTGCTGGACATATACACTTAAGTTCAACAACCACAAAAGTCCCAGACGTTATTTTTGCCTACCAAATTTTGGGGGATGTTAATTTTGCCTACTAAAAAAATTTTTGGGACAAGAATTTTGGATTTCCAGGGTGTGGACAAGTATCAGAAAGGGTTTAGCCACCGAGAGGTGGGTTGTCCCTTTCGGGGCGGGTGCTCTGCCAGTAGGCAGGGTGAGTTTTAGGGAGAAGGTAGGGACCGAACAAAATTTTTTGTCCCACAATCCTTGATCAGATGACTCTAACTATCAAGACACACGTCTCACCAAACCGTGAGTAAGAAGGACAACCATAGTCCTGCATCGTGATATTCTGTTCATTCTCTGTTTTTCAATATTGGATTATTAAGGTATATTACAATATTTTGTGCTTATTTGTTTTTTAGACAATTAAATAAAAGTTATATTTTAATTAAGGGAGGTATTTACTTGAAGTTTTGCTAAAAAATATATCTATTTGCTAAAACAAAACACTTGAGGGTGTGTGCGAGCACTATTTCTTTTTTATTATGTTTAATGATATTATGTGAGTCAGTGGTGAGCTTTCCTAAACATGAACCTTGTAGTAAGGGTTCATTTATATCTCCAGTGTGTACCCTGGTAGTCTGTTCTGGCAGACATAGCCGAGACCTCTGGATACCTATTCGTTATAACAGGATCCAACAGGTACTGAGTATTGCTGCTTAGCTTATAATCAGAATACCCAAGTCTTTTTCTTGTTCTGTTGTCCCCATTTTATTCCATTTAATGTATATGCAGCCACATGATTACTGTAGCCTAGGTATATTATTTTACATTTATGAACATTTAAATTCATCTGTCATGTTCTTGTCCATGCTGCCCGCTTATCTAGGTCTTTCCGTAGTATTTGACAAACTGGGTTTTAAGTATCCTATGAAGTTTTTTGTCATCTGCAAAAACTTTTCTCTGAATCCTGTCCACAAGATCGTTGATAAAGAAATTAAAGAGAATGTGGCCTAATACGGATCCTTGTGGTACTGCATTGCTGACTTTAGTCCATTTTGAGTATCTGCCATTTACAATGACCCTTTGTTTTCTGTCCCATAACCAGTTCTTAACCCATGTGCATATATTATCTCCTACTCCCTGCATTTGTAGCTTCAGGGCTCTTGTGTGGCACTGTATTAAATGATTTTCAAAATCCAGATATCACATCTGCCCCGCGACCAAATCCAGATTTGTACTTACCTGCTCACTTAAACCCAGCATGTTAATTAGGCACATGTTGGTTATCAGTTATTAGTAGGGGTGAGCGAATGAATTGAGCAAACCCAGGCCACCCTGTTTGGGTTCGTACCGAATATTACTGTGTCCGGATACCCTAACACGGACATTGGCGTGAAAATCAGTTTTCGATGTTTAAATAAAGCTTGTTGAAATGCTACGGCGCAGCCAATCAACAAGCATTTAAGCTGTGGGCACTTGGAAGCCATCACAGTCATGCCTAGTGCTGGCATGGCTGTGATTGGCCAGTGCACTATGTGACCCTGCACGCATAAATGCCGGATCACGTGGTGCACCGCCATTCTGCTCTGACTAGGGTGGGGAAAGGATGCTGCTGCACAGTGTTACTCTTTACTTTTTTTTTTCAAGAAATCTGTGGCTGTCCTAAAAGTATTTATGTGAGTGCAGTACAGCACCTTTGCGCCAGTGACACAGAAATACAATACTTAATCTTGCTTTTCAGTTTGTGGGTGACTGTAATAGCAGAGTTAATCAGTCTGTTAATTGTGTCAGTGACACAAAACAATTTTTGGGGGTTCCAAAGTCCATTGTTGCATCCATCTTATTGTAATAGCAGAGTAAATCAGTCTGTTAATTGTGTCAGTGACCTATAGCTATTTTTTGGGGGTGCAAAACAGTTCATTTGCACCCATGACACAGAAATACAATTGTTCGTCTGCCAGCCAATTTGGTGGGTGACCGTAAGGGTGACTTTAAAAAAAGTACAGGAGCATCAACTAGGGGATGTGGTATGCTCGTGGTGCTGCTGCTGTAGGGAGAGGACGTTGTCGATCGAGCTCAAATGAAACACTTTCTTCTGGTGAACACAGGCAACAGGACATTCTGCATCATTTTGTAGGCCTGAATACCGCTGTACGAATGGTGAGGCCAGAGCAAGTAGAGGCGGTAGCAGATTGGATGGCTGACAGTGCCTCCAGTTCCTTCACATTGTCTCCCTCCCAGTCCCCTGCTGAAAGCGCAGAGTTGGCACCGGCGGCCCATGGGCATCTGTCTTCCACCTCAACCCCTGCTGAGCTCCAAGTCATGCAACAGTCACTTATGCTTTTTTATGACTCTGCTGGCAGGGTTTCCACAGGCCTAGCCCTGCCCCAGAAGTGGAAGAGATTGAGTGCACTGATGCCCAACCACTTATGTTTAAGGATGAGGACGTTGTAAGACCGCTGCAGTACGTCTCTGCTGATGATGACAAAACAAAGGTTTCAACTGCTGTGGCTTTCAGCAGTGTGCAGACCAGCCAGGAGGGCAGGGTGAGCAGTGGGTGGAAGATGATGTTGAGGATGATGATGTCCTAGACCTCACATGGCATCCAGGTAATCAGAGTGACATGTGCAGTTTGGAGGAAGAGGTGAGGGACAAGCAGCACCAGCCGCACGGCAAAAGAGAGAGCTGGGTGCAAAAGCAGAGCGGCAAGCCTCCAGCCAGTGTGCCTGCTACTGCCTTCAGGGACAGAGCACACCAAAGCCAGCTCAAAGGAGTTCTCTGGCGTAGCAGTTCTTCAGATGTGCTGACGACAAGACACTGGTGGTTTGCATGCTGTGCAATCAGAGCCTGAAGCAATGCACACATGTTCTAAACCTGAGCACCACCTGTATGACCAGGCATCTAACTGCAAAGCACAAGCTGCAGTGGAGTAGACACCTGAAAAACCACGAAAGTTCTGAGGCTCCTCCTGCTCCCTCATCTGCTGCAGTCTCAGCCTCTTCCTCCCCCTCTGGAGTGATAGGGCCAGCTGGCACCTCTCAAAGTGAAGATGTGACAGCAAAACCACCAACAGTGTCACAGAGCATCTCCACACTGTCCCATGGAAGCATTCAGCTGTCCATCCCCAAAACACTGGAGAGAAAGAGGAAGTACCCACCTACCCACCCATGAACCCTGGCCCTGTATGCCAGCATTTCAAAATTCCTGACCTTCGAAATGCTGCCATTCCGTCTAGTGGAGACAGAGAGTTTAAAAAATTTAATGACATCAGCTGTCCCACGGTACCTGGTTCCCAGTTGCCACTACTTTTCCAGGCGGAAGAACAAGTTACGGAAAAAATCAAGTGTGCGCTGCGCAACACCATCAGTGACAAGGTCCTCATAATCAGCAATATGTGGACAAGTAAGCATGGGCAGGGATGTCATATCTCCCTAACTGCCCACTGGTTAAATGTAATGGTGGCTGGGCCTGAGGCGGAAAGCTGTTTGGCGCACATTCTAAAGCCACCGGATTGCTGGACGTTTCTCAGTGCCTCCTGTTGCCTCCTCCTCTGCTTCCTCCTCCTGTTCCTCCTCTACTGCCTCCTCATCACGTCAGCGCAACATCTGCACCACCAACTTCAGCACAGCCAGGGGGAAACAACAGCAGGCTGTTCTGAAACTCATCTATTTGGGGTGAAAACCCCACACCATGCAGGAGCTGTGGCTGGGAATGGAAGAACAGACCGATGAGTGGTTGCTGCCGCTGAGCCTCAAGTCCGGCCTGGTGGTGTGAGACAGTGGGCGAAAGCTCTGGGCCTAGCTGGTTTGATGCACATCCCTTGCCTTGCACATGTGCTGAATTTGGTGGTGCAGAGGTTTCTGAAGAATTACCCCAGTATGTCAGAGCTGCTGCAGAAAGTGTGGGCCATCTGTGCGTGCTTTTGGTGTTCTCACACTTCTGCTGCTCGCCTGTCTGCGCTGCAGCATAACTTCTGCCTTCCCACTCAACGCCTCATATGCAATGTACCCACAAGGTGGAACTCTACATTGCACATGCTCGAGAGACTGTGCGAGTAGCAGCAGGCAATAGTGGAAATTCAGTTGCAGCACGAGAGGGTGAGTCGCTCTGTGGTACAGCACCACTTCACGACTAAAAAGTGGGCCTCCATGCGGGACATGTGTGACGTGTTGCGCTGTTTTGAGTACTCCACCAACATGGCCAGCACTGATGATGCTGTCATCAGCGTTACTGTCCCACTTCTATGTCTCCTTGAAAAAACGCTTCGAGCGATGATGGATGAGGATGTGGCACAGGAAGAAGAGCAGGAGGAGGAGGGATCATTCCTACGCTTATCAGGCCAGTCGTCCACAGGTGGCTTGGAGGTTGGGTTCCTGCACCAACAGGGGCTAGGTACACAACTGTCCAGCCAGAGCACAGTCTTGGAGGATGAGGATGATGATGAGGATCCGCATTCACAGCAGAGTGGCACCCAAATCAGCTCACGGGCATCACTGGAGCGTGGCTGGGCAGCCTGGCACACATAAGCGGCTACATGCTGCAGTGCCTGCGCAACGACCGCTGAGTTGCCCACATTCTTACTAGTGCTGATTACTGGGTGGCCACCCTGCTGGATCCCCGCTATAAGGACAACGTGCCGTCCTTAATTCTTTCACTGGAGTGTGATCGGAAGAGTACAAGCGCACGCAGGTAGATGCACTACTGATGGCGTCCCCACCTGACAGCACGGGCTCAGTGGAAGCAGGAGGTGGAGGCAGAGGAGGAGGTTGCCAACACAGCTGGGGCATCTTCACCACCTCAGAAGGGAGGGTTAGCATGGCCAAAATGTGGAAAAGCTTTGTCAGCACGCCACAACATCCAGCACCACCATATGATAAGGACCGTCTTAGCAGGAGGCAGCGTTTCAGCAACATGGTGGAACAGTACGTGTCCACTCATCTGCATGTACTGACTGATGGGTTCCCCCTATTTAACTTCTGGTTCTCCAAATTGGAAACATGGCCTGAGCTTGCCCTTTACGCCATGAAGGTGCTGGCCTGCCCTGTGGCAAGTGTATTGTCCAAATGTGTGTTTAGCACAGCAGGAGTGATCACGGACAGACGCATCTGCCACAGCCAACATGGACAAGTTCACATTCATTAAAATTAACCAGGCATTGATACCACAGTACGTGTCTGTACCTTGGGCAGAGTAGAGTGGTATACTTGCTGCACCCAGCCATTGTTATACACTAGCACACTTTGTGCATTCTCTTTGCCATTTCCCAAAGTTTTGGGGCCTCCACAAACAATAAAAAAAAAAATTTGTTGGCTACTTCCGCCTACCCACGTCCACCTCGTCTTCCTCTTCTGCCTACACCACAACGTCTGCCTCCACCCGGACCTCTCCCTCCTGGGCTCAAGATTATTATGTCTTATGCATGTAGAGAAGTATACCAGCCACACCCCAAAAAATGGCTAAAGGTCACACACAGAATTGACAGATACATTTAAAAAACACAAAACAGAAACAGTATTGGCTTCCTCTTCTGCCTTTGCCACCTACACTGCCAAGTCCACCTTCTCCTTCTCTACTCAGACCTCTACCTCCTGGCTCAAGATCATTATTTGTTATATTGGCAGAGTACAGAAGTATACTAACCCAAAAAATGGGTATAGGTCACACACAGAATTAACAGACAAATAAAAAAGAAAGAAAAAAAACACACAAAAAAGGGTTGGCTTCCTCCTCTGCCTCTTCTATCTACACTGCTGTGACCACAGCCTCCTCAGTTTCCTACTCTACTTGGACCTCCACCTCCTGGTTCAAGATTAGTATTTTTTGTTTTTTTATGTTATAACATTTATTTTATGTTATTTTAAGTCATTTCCCTATCCACATTTGTTTGCAGGGGAATTGTACTGCTCTTACCACCATTTTGATTCCATTTGCAGCCCTCTAGCCCTTTCTATGACGTATTTACAGCCATTTTTTTTTTGGCCCAAAGTTCGGGTCCCCATTGACTTCAACCCGTCGAACCCGAACATTCACGCGTTCGCTCATTCTTAGTTAATATATCCTTTTCCAGCTCACCTCTTAGAACTGGGATGCCCAACCTGTGGCCCTACAGCTGTTGCAAAACTACAACTCCTATTATGCCTGAACAGCCTACAGCTTTCAGGGCATGCTGGGAATAGTAGTTTTGCAACAGCTGGAGGACAGCAGGTTGAGCATCCCTGTCTTAAAATATCTAAATAGGTTACATACTACAGGTGTCAAACTTATTGGGTGGTAAGTTCGGTGGTCGGGGAGAATACGAAGGCAGTCAGGTATTTTCCATTTATTCCAGGAAAGTTTTGTTGCCTGCTTCAACTTCTTATTCTGAAAATTCACTGGTGGGTAAAGTCTTTGTGGATTTTGAGGCAGCAGATCATTTTCTGGATTTATAGGTTGCTTAAAAAGTACCCCTCTCATTATTGTTGCTTTCCAGTCCCGTTAAGGTTACTTCGTTGGATTGTGCTCTATTGTCTCAGGGTCCTGTTAAACTTTATATCACGTCTGTAACCTTAGTTTTTATGCATTTCAAAGCTCATTTCTTTTTTTTTGGATAATCTGCCCACCAAGCTGATTTTGGGGTTCCCCTGGCTACAATCTCATATTCCTCTCATTGATTGGGAGAAAGGGAACCTGATCAAGTGGAGCCCCAGATGTATGGAATCTTGTATGTCTCTGTTTGTCTCCAGTGTCTCTTCTGGTACACCTCTTCTACCTCCATTTATTCAGGATTTTGCCAATATATTTTCTGAATAAGTTAGTGAGACACTTTCTGCCCATAGAACATACGACAAGTGTCTTATTAAAGACTGGGCCCACGGGTTCCACCACTTAACTAAAAGAAATAAGCCCACCAGCTGCAGAGAACTGTGTGTACGCATCATGCGTAGCAGTGAAAGTGCCTGCCACCCAGCTCAAGTTCACACAGTGAGTTGTATATTCCACACTGTGGAGGAGGAGGGCAGTTGGACAGTGGCTGGAGGACCTTTGGAAAGCAGGCACAGCAGGACCTTATGATCCCAGCTTGGTGACCTCACATGATGACTAGAGATGAGCGAATCTTCAAAGATTCGCTTCGGTGAAATTTAACGAACTTATACAAAAGATTTTTTCTTAATACGAATTTATTCGGTCGAAGTTGAGTTAAAAAAATATTCGTTATTCTGGTCGTGTTCTGCGAACATTCCTACACAAATAACGAACATACAGTCTAAGCGTTGTTAAAAGTACGCTACTGAACTGAATACGTATGCATGCGCGTACAAAGTGCGTACGAGTCCTTAGCGTACTATTGTCTCGCGATTGCGTAATACGCACACACGAAGCTAGTCCGCGGCGTACAGTCCTCAGAGGCAGAGCAAAGTTTTCAATATGGCATCCAGGCGTTCATCAGCATTTACCTCTGGAGAGCTTAAATATATGGTCAAGTCAAGGTGATGGATCGCTAGGATTATGATAGCACCCTTCTGTGGAACCCTTCTGATTTCCAGTGCCAGACATTTTCACTTGACTGTGGCAGGCTATCAGGTCTTTTTCTCTCTCCCTGTCTCTCTCCCTCACTCTCCCTGCCTGATTATTATATTACTAGCCCTGATATCTGTAATGGTGCCCAGAACAGCAACAGAAGTTACAGAATACAGTTCTCTCTTTCACAAGCTCCTGCTCGTCTCAGAAGGCGCAGCACAAATGAAGTAACTTGTTTACTCAGCCTCAGGACTTTTTGCTGCTCTAACCCATCCACTGCGAACATTTCCGCAGAAATAACGAACATACAGTAAAAGTACGCTATTTAACTGAATCCGTACGCATTAGCGTACAAATTATCAGATGCATAGCATAAGCATACAAATTATCAGATGCCTATGTAGCGTTAGCGCACAAAGATTTAAGAACATTTAAGATTCATACAGAGCAAATCTGAAAAGATCCGGATTCGCTTCGGCATAGGAAATAACGAAGATTCGTAACGAATCCATGGAGCGGCATATAGATTCGCTCATCTCTAATGATCACATTGGGAGCCTCAGGAGGAGACTGCCAGTGAGGAACAAAGCACTATAATAGCCTTTGCTCTTCTTCTGTCATGTTCACACACAGCAAAGAGAGTGGATGCAATAGAGAGTAGCTGCCGCCAGCATGGGGGGTGGAGAGAGACAGCAGAAACTGAAAGCAAAGTTAAGAACACTTCAGTGTGTGTTGAGGCAGAGGAAGAAGCATGGTGAGCAATGTGCGAGAGATGGGGGGACTTAGTGGGGAGCAGTCTGAGTGATAGAGTGGGCATAATTTTATTTCATGTTGCATAAATTTATGTGTGGGGGAACATTTTATGAGATGTTGGGCTAGTAATTTTAAAATAGTCCACTTAAAGGGGTATTCCGGTTACATTCACCACTTCGAGACCAGGCCATTTAACCCTTCCTGACCAGGCCTAATTTTGCTAATCTGACATATGTCACTTTATCTGGTAATAACTTTGGAACGCTTTTACTTATCCAAGCCATTCTGAGATTGTTTTCTTATGACACATTGTACATCTTGTTAATGGTAAATCAGTGTCAATATGTTTTACATTTATTTATTTAAAAAAAAATACACAGATTACTGGGAGGGGCGGACAGATTACTGGGAGGGGCTGGAGAAGATGCAGCAGGCATGGTCCATATCGGAACCAATGACAAAGTTAGAGGTAGGTGGAGGGTCCTTAAAAATGATTTTAGGGATTTAGGGCATAAGCTTAGGACAAGGATCTCAAAGGTAATGTTTTCCGAAATACTGCCTGTACTACGAGGCACTCAAGAAAGGTAGCGGGAGATTAGGGAGGTAAACAAGTGGCTCAAGAACTGGTGTAGGAAGGAGGGATTTGGGTTCTTGGAGAACTGGGCTGACTTCTCTGTCGGCTACAGGCTCTACCGTAGGGATGGGCTGCACCTCAATGTGGAAGGGGCAGCTGTTTTGGGGGAGAAGATGGCTAGAAGGCTGGAGGAGTGTTTAAACTAGGGACTAGGGGGGAGGGTAACTACATTATAGGAGGGGAAGATAGTGCAGATAGAGACCTGGGGCAAGGCAATGGAACTGGTGGAGAAATGGAAGGAGGAACTAGAACAGTTCAGAAGGAAATGTGTAGGGTAAAAAATATACATAAACCTCAACTGTATGTACACTAATGCCAGAAGCCTAACTTATAAAACTGGTGAACTGGAATTAGTGATGTGTGAGGAGGACTATGACATGGCTGGATGATAGCTATGACTGGGCAGTTAACGTACAGGGTTACATTCTCTTTAGAAAGGATCGCCAAAACCGTAGAGGGGGAGGGGTCTGCCTTTATGTAAAATCCTGTCTAAAGCCCACACTGCGGGATGATATAAGTGAGAGACATGAAGATGTGGAGTCACTGTGGGTAGAAAAAAATGGAGCCAAAAAACAATAATAAAATACTACTAGGAGTTTATTATAAACCACATAATATACCAGAGTCCACAGAAAATCTACTTCTAAACGAAATAGACGAGGCGGCAAATCATAATGAGGTCGTTATTATGGGGGACTTCAACTACCCAGATATAGACTGGGAAACTGAAACCTGTATATCTCATAAAGGAAACAGGTTCTTGGCAATAACCAAAGACAATTACCTTTCCCAACTGGTTCAGGACCCGACTAGAGGAACGGCCATACTGGACTTAGTATTAACCAATAGACCTGACAGAACAACAGATGTGCAGGTTGGGGGACACCTGGGAAATAGTGACCATAAAATAATAACGTTCCAATTGTCATTCAAAAGAGTGTTTCTTCAGGGAGGAACAAAAATACCAAACTTCAAAAAAGCTAAATTTAGTCAACTAAGAGAGGCCATAAGCCTAACTAACTGGGACAAAGTCCTCAAAAATAAAAATACAGCCACAAAATAGGATATTTTTAAAAGCATCCTAATATCTAATTGTGAGAGGTACATACCTTATGGGAATAAAAGGAACAAGAAAAAAACAATGTGGATAAATAGAACTGTAAAGAAAGCAATAAATGACAAAAAGAAAGCATTTATATCACTAAAACAGGAGGGGAGTGAGGAAGCATTGAAAAACTATAAGGAAAAAAATAGAATATGTAAAATACATATAAAAACAGCCAAACTAGAGACCGAGAGATTAATCGCCAAAGAGAGTAAAACTAACCCTAAAATGTTCTTTAATTATATAAATGGTAAAAAGTATAAACCTGAAGGTTTACAGAGTAATGAGGGGGATGAGGAGAAAGCAAAGCTACTAAATATCTTTTTCTCCACTGTATTCACTGAGTAAAATAAACTGTCAGATGAAATGCAGAATATAAAAGTAAATTTCCCTTTAAAAGTGCCCTGTCTGACCCAGGAAGAAGTACAGTGACGTCTTAAAAAGATTAAAACAGACAAATCACCAGGACCGGATGGCATACACCCCCCTATCCTAAGAGAACTAAGTCATCGACTAATGTCATCGCCAGACCCTTATTTCTGATATTTAAGGACTCTATACTGACAGGGAGTGTTCCACAGGATTGGCGCATATCAAATGTGGTGCCAATATTCAAAAATGGTCCAAAGACAGAGCCCAGGAACTATAGGCCGGTAAGTTTAACATCTGTCATGGTTAAACTGTTTAAAGGGTTTTCTAAGAGATGTTATCTTGGAGTACCTCAATGAAAATAAGCAAATAACTCCATATCAGCATGGCTTCATGAGGGATCGGTCATGTCAAACCAATTTAATCAGTTTCTATGAGGAGGTAAGTTCTAGACTTGACCGTGGCGAATCAATGGATGTTGTATATCTGGACTTCTCCAAAGCATTTGATACTGTACCACATAAAAGGTTAGTATATAAAATGAGAATGCTTGGACTGGGAGAAAACGTCTGTATGTGGGTAAGTAACTGGCTCAGTGATAGAAAACAGAGTGTGATTATTAACGGTACACACAGATTGGGTCACTGTCACTAGTGGGGTACCACAGGGGTCAGTATTGGGCCCTATTCTCTTCAATATATTTATGAATGATCTTGTAGAAGGCTTGCACAGTAAAATATAAATTTTTGCAGATGACACTAAACTTTGTAAAGTAATTAACACAGAAGAGGACAGTGCACTGCTACAGATGGATCTGGATAGATTGGAGGCTTGGGCAGAGAAGTGGCAGATGAGGTTTAACACTGACAAATGTAAGGTTATGCATATGGGAAGGAATAATGCAAGTCACCAGTACATACTGAATGGTAAAACATTGGATAACTCTGACATGGAAAAGGACCTAGGAATTTTAGTGAACCGCAAACTAAGCTGTAGAAACCAGTGTCAGACAGCTGCTGCCAAGGCCAATAAGATAATGGGTTGCATCAAAAGGGGCATAGATGCCCGTGACGAGAACATAGTCCTGCCACTTTACAAATCACTAGTCAGACCACACATGGAGTACTGTGTACAGTTCTGGGCTCCTTTGAACAAGGCAGACATAGCAGAGCTGGAAAGGGTTCAGAGGGCAACTAAAGTAATAACTGGAATGGGTGGACTACAGTACCTAGAAAGATTATCAAAATTAGGGTTATTTACTTTAGAAAAAAAGACGACTGAGGGGAGATCTAATAACTATGTATAAATATATCAGGGGTCAGTACAGAGATCTCTCCCATGATCTATTTATCCCCAGGACTGTGACCGTGACGAGGGGACATCCTCTGCGCCTGGAGGAAAGAAGGTTTGTACACAAACATAGAAGAGGATTCTTTACGGTAAAAGCAGTGAGACTATGGAACTCTCTGCCTGAGGAGGTGGTGATCAGTAAAAGAGTTCAAGAGGGGCCTGGATGTATTTCTGGAGGGTAACAATATTACAGGTTATAGTTAATAGAGATGGGTCGTTGATCCAGGGAGTTATTCTGATTGCCTGATTGGAGTCAGGAAGGAATTTTTTTCCCCTAAAGTGGGGAAAATTGGCTTCTACCTCACAGGGTTTTTTTTTGCCTTCCTCTGGATCAACTTGGAGGAAAACAGGCGGAACTGGATGGACAGATGTCTTTTTTTGGCCTTATAAACTATGTTACTATGTTACTCAAAAATTGGAAAAATTCACTGTTTTCTAAAATTGAATCTCTCTGCTTTTAAGACAGATAGTAATACCTCATAAAATACTTATTAATTAATATACCCCATATGTCTACTTTATGTTGGCATCATTTTGATAATATCATTTTATTTTTTTAGGACGTTAGAAGGTTTAGAATTTTAGAAGCAATTTTTTAAATTTGAAAGAAAAATCAACTTTTTTAAGGACCAGTTCAGTTCTGAAGCCACTTTAAGGAGCTCACATAATAGAAACCACCCATAAATTACCCCAATTTAGAAACTACACCCCTCAAACTATTCAAAAATGGTTTTAGAAATGTTGTTAACCCATTAAGTATTCCACAGGAATTAAAGCAAAATGGAGGTGAAATTTCAAAATGTCCCTCTTTTTGCAGATTTTCCATTTTAATATTTTTTTTCTTATAACACATCAAGGGTTAACAACAAAAAAACCTCAATATTTATCATCTCTCTTCTTGGAGAGACCGTAGAGCTAGGACTGCCTTCTCTTCACTGTCTACCTGTCTGCCGTCTACACTGCAGCGGCCGTGCAGTATAATTACAACTGCTCCATCCCATTAAAGCACGTCACTGCAATGTTGGATTCCTGATGTGTCATCTACCTCATGTGACCACTGCAGCCAATAACTACCCTCAGTGGACTTGAGCCATACATTGCTGAGGCTAATGATTGGCTGCAGCAGTTATTTGCAGTAGATGGCACATCATCACTGCAGTCAACTAAACAGGGAGGGAGGCAGGGAGGGAACACTGCAGTGTGAGTGCTGGAATGGGCAATGTAATAGGTGAGTATTGGCAGGGGCGTAGCTAAAGGCTCATAGGCCCTGGTGCAAGAGTTCAGCTTGGGCCCCCCGTCCATCAGTGCTTAGTGTGTTTTCTTATGCGGCACAAGTGTCTTTTGGCCCCTTTAGGCTCCTGGGCCCGGTAGCGACTGCTACCTCTGCACCCCTATAGCTACGCCCATGATTATTGGCACTTTTATTACTTTATGGAATTTTCCCCCGCCTCCTGGCTAAATTTTGTTCCATCACGATCAACACTTTTAACTAATAATAATTTTTACAGCATCACAACTCATGATCAAGGGTATTTGATATTTTAATCATTGATCTTCTCTTCTACTTTGTTAGCCCTAAGCAATGACCACAATGATTGCTCAGAAGTGACTGAATCATGACAATAATTGGTGAATTGAATAGGCCTTTCCTGGGTGCATGTAAGAGGAGTTCTCCACCGTTTGAACACATTTTGGGTCCCCCCTCCACCAGTGGAAGGAAGCATACTTACTATATTTTTCGCTTTATAATATGCACTTTTTTCCCCCAAAAGGGGGGAAAGGGCAGTGCGTCTTATAAAGTGAATAATAGTGAGCGCTTTCATTATGGAAGTGTTTACCAGTATGCAGGAGTCGTGGGGAGCTGTGTGTGATGCGCTTCTACAGTCAATCTACTGGGCCATGTGCCGCTTGTGCAGGGGGTAGAGGACTAGGGGCCCACCCGGCTCAGGGGCCCACCGATGGATTCCCCTGTGGGCCAGTCCGAACCTGGGGCACATATGAACATGGGACCAACACAGATGCCTTCAGCTGCCAAGCACACACGCCAAGCTGCCAGCTGCCAAGCCAGTTTAATAGGTACAAATCTGCCCTTTAAAACTGCAGGTCTAAATAGCGTAGTTTGCTGCACTATTTTGTCCAGGGGAATGCCCAATTCCCTGACTGAAACCTGACAAACCCCATTACACTAAATGAGGTCCTTTAGGTTTATTTTTGGCCATCATTAGAGATGAGTGAATCTATTCGCCGCTTCGTAGATTCTATACGAATCTTGGAAATTTTCTGCTGCAAGGCGAATCCGGATTTTTTGAGATTCGCTTAGTTAGATTCGAAAATGTTCTTAAAGCTTTCTACGCATTTGCTACGTACTTGTCCGATAAATTGTACGCTAATGTTACGTATACGTATAATGTTACGTATTACTTTATACACTGATGCGTACGAATTCAGTTAATTAGCGAACTTTTACTGTTCATTATTCGTGCGGCAAAAAGCCCGGGAAGAAAGTGGTCACCTGACCTAGTGGGAAGGGCTTGCTCTGATTGGCTCAGGCTCGGTAAGCTAGTGACGCATCAGTTGTGCTGCGACTGCTGAGACGAGCAGAAGCACTGTCTGTGAAGTTCTGAGAGACAGAGAACTGTTTTGTTAAAATTGGGGTGTAATTGTTATGGGAATCCATATTACACATATCAGGGATACTGCAGGGCAAGTGCAGGGCTAGTAATTAATCAGGTAGGGAGAGAGACATGGAGAGAGATAGGGAGAGAGACAAAGACCAGCTGCAGGGCCACTGTCAAGTGAAAAATGGAAAAGAAAAAAGGGTTCCACCCAGACCTCGAGAAGGTGGCACAGGGCAGCAGTGTCAAAGGACCTGTAGCCGGAGCTTCTACTTGTAGAATTCGTAATAGTTGGCTACTGTTCCACCAGGCTAACCCACCAAGGCGCAAAATTGTAGTGGAGGAGAAAGTGGATGAGGTAGTGGAGTGGATGGCACGCTCATCTCAATGACAGCCGGATGATCTGCTGTCATCTGCTGATACTGTATCATGTAGCCAGGGGTCAGACTCCTGCTCCACCATTCTGCTCCAGAAAAGCTTGTCATTTTCGTACGCAATTTGTACGCTCATGAGTACGTGTTCACATAAGTTGCGTACCTTTAACAACTGTACGTTCGTTATTAGTGCGTGAATGTTAGCAAAACACCACATAATAACATATGATTTGTACACAGTTTTGCAGAATAGATTCGTATGAGGTACGAATCTTTTGAAAAGTTCGACGAAGCGAATTTTGGATGATTCGCTCATCTCTAGCCATCATGCAACAGACTTTCTTTTATTTATAAGATCCACACTAATTCCCCACCCTGAGGCAGGGTAAACAAACCTAACCTAAATTGTTTACCCTGCCTCGGGGAATTAGTGTGGATCTTATGTGTATTGGACTGCCCCTCAGTTACCAATTTGTAGGCGTTTTTGCTGGTTTATTTCTTTTATTTATGTTGTTTTCTTATAACGGAGCCATTCTAACGGAGAAATATTTAGTGGAGATGTGAATGAAGCCTAATTTCATGAGAAATCATTGACAATAAAGAAAAGCAATCTATTAGGCCAAGGCAGCTGCAATGGCAACCCATCAACACCCCATGATAATGTTGTGAAAACACCTAGATGTCATGGTTGCTATTGACTGTAGCATCTTAGGTCCCTATTACACGGGCAGAAAAAGCAGATGATTGTCGGAAGAGAAGCGTTCCCTCCCATCAATCACCTGCTAGCTAGAGGAGGAGACTGCTGCTATTACATTCAGCAATCTCCTCCTCAGTATAGGGACGAGCGATCGCTAATGCATCACTTGTCCCTATACTGTCTCATTGACTGCGCCATTTAATAGGCGCTCTGCTGCCAGCAAACCAGGATTTTTCAACATGTTAAAAGATCTCGATTATCCGATGAACAAGTGTTTGCTCGGTCATCGGATAATCACCGGCAGTTTAACACTGCCGGATGATCGCTAAAAAGCGTTCATACAAATGCTCATTAGCGATCATCTTAACAATAATCTGTCCATGTAATTAAGAGATAAAATAGCCAAGATTGGAGTTATCTTACAGTGACACCCTCTGCAACTGTTGTGGGCATAGTGGACACAGGTTCCTCAAGGTCAATCTATAATCCTACTATGCTGATCTAGAGGAAGACAAAACTGCCTATGAGGTGGTCACCAGACAGCTCAGATACAACTTTATAAAAAGGTATTGTCCTAGAGAACATCTCATATATGACTATTTAATGAAGTAATGGCAGTGTATGGCAGCTAGATCCTCTGCAGAACTGTAACCAAATCAGAGCTGTATTTGAAATACTCTACAGGACAGTAAAATATCATGTTTGGGGGAATCAATGTGATTCAAAGCAACATATTCTGCAGCTGTTATTTTGCACTGATGTACCTACACCATGAGTGTCTCTGTGTGACTAATATGGACCATTCCCTTAAAATGGCGTCTCTACAGGCATATGCAGTATGTCTTTCCTGATACATTCTCCTACGTGCACTGCTAGCACCACCATTCTGGGTCCTGACACTGGCTGGATCCTGGAGATGTATTATGGTTAGTGTACACGTGAATTGTGGTGTTGATATTGGTTGTGCCCATTCCAATATAGCTCTGGGATACATTACAGTCCTATGATGGGTGAGAAAGAACACAGTAGTGGTCCTCTAGCATGAGAGTACGTACATGTAAGAACACTGCGCTCCTCAATCGGATCAGTGGTTATCTTATAAAACAGGATGTCCTTCACGCCAGTGGAGATCTTGTTGGGTATGTGCCCATGTAAGTAGCTCACCCCTGTGTAACAAGCCAGGGTCTTCATAATGCCATATCCTGGAAGGATACCATTAGGCATGCCATATGTTTAGGTGGTTTCCACAGCAGTCCAAGTTGCAACTCCAGACACATTGTGGCTGGGACAAGAAATGGAGGTAACAATGAGAGCCTTACCTAGCAGGTGTTATGGAGACTCTCTTCAGCCACATAAAGCCCTGAAAAAGGGAAGATTGGATTTTGCATCTGTGGCCAGGTGGGAACCACCATAGTTGTCTTGAAAGTTGGACTGTGTAATGTTGCAACAACTGTTCCACTTGTTAACCTCAATTCTTCAGTAAAGTTAACCATTGCTCTTCAGCACCCACTTCCTCTGCCCCTATTATATGCCATGTGGAACAGCATGACCCCACAACTACACAGCAGATGTGCCAGGTGCAGGTTTACACTCTGCCGAGGTGTAATATACAGCCAGGCTGTGCTGTTCACTTGGTCTTTCAGCCATTACTCTCTGATAGGACACCCGGGGCATGAAAACTGCAGGTAGAAAAAGTTGCTTTGTTTGACTGGACTGAGATTAGCTCTTTATCCAAGTAGCGAAGGGACTGGTTTTGATTCGATAGCGTCTGGACAAGTGTAGTACATTTGGGTTTATGATTTTGCTTTCTGTCTACTGAGTCCTCATTTTGTGTCACAAGTCCTAACTTTTACCCCAGGAAATGGTAATTCTGCAAGACAATTTGACATATCTATCTACACTCCAAAAAAATAATACACCCAGATAGAAACGTTGGATTGTGCAAAACTCTACATGCAGTTGTGTCTCAGCACATATGTAAATAATTACAGGGGTGGTCTGATTAGACACAGAGTCATGTCACAAGTGGGCATAAAAGTGTCCCCACTGTCCTATAAAAAGGCTATCAGGGGCTACTTTTGTGTAGTGTAAGTCTTGGTGAGAGATCATTGATTGCTAGACATGCCTCTATGACATACTCTGAGACAAGGTGCATCATTGGACTGAGACTGAGAGGTTGGTTATTTTGACAAATTGCCCTCTAAGCCATTTTGACCTAGGAGGTGTTGGCAGCAGTGGTTATGTGAGGGCATGCACACAGACCGGACAGATCACCAATAGTGAGGATTGTTTTATTTGCCAACAAGCATTAGCAACTCCCACAGTTTTGTTGTCCACCATTCAGACACAGGTGGCACCTTAAAGGGGTTCTCCGGGTATTAATAAAATGAAAATACTTAAATATTACTTTATTATAAATATATTCCCAAACACCTTTCATTAGTGATAATAGCTCATTTTATCTAGGGAATAATCATTAGAAGAAATAAAATGCCTGTCATCCTATTAGTACACACAAAACCTGTCCTAATCACACAGAAGGACAACTTACTTCACAGCACTGAGCTAAAGAGCTGCCTAATCCTCCTCTCTACTTGTCAGGGATTATGATCCTGAATACAGTTCAGTATGATTTTCAGCTGAATCTCTGTGGGAATGGAGATGATGAAGAGACATGAAGTACAGAGAGGAGGTGAGGTGGGGATGTGGATAACGAGCAGCAGCTCTTGTATGCAGTCTCCATTACCACAGCTCCACATTACCACAGTCCTGTCCATCCTCTTTGTACTTCATGTCACCTCCTGATCTTCATTCCTACAGAGATTCAGATGAAGAACAGAGCAGAGAGGAGGATGAGGCCTTCAGCTCAATGTTGTGACGTAACTTGTGCTGCTGTGTGATTAGGACAGGTTTTGTGTGTACTAATAGGAAGGCGGCCATTTTATTTCCCCTGATGGTTTCTCCCTAGACAAAATGAACCATTATAACTAATGAAAGTTATTAACATATTTGTAATAAAGTTATATTTAAGCATTTTAATTTTCTTAATTCCCGGAGAACCCCTTTAATTGCATACATCTGCCTCTGCCCAGGCCATTTCCAGACGCTTAGCAGAAGGAAGTTTGGTGTTATGGCACCCATTACATGTCCTGCCATTGACAGACAGCTGAGGTTGCTTTCATTTGCAGTGTTGCTATGAACGAGAAACCTGGACTGCTACAGACTGGACCAGTATTGTCTTTATCGATGAAACCAGATTCTGTTTGGGATTCAATGATGGCCTGATTTAAGTATGGAGGCCTCATGGTGAGCACTTCAATCCTATCTTTGCTGTGGAAGGAAACACTGCCCCAACTGCTGGTGTAATGATCTGGGAAGCCATCGCATATGACAGTCAATCAGTCCTTGTAGTGATACGAGGGACACTAACAGCTCAGTGATATGTGCAGAACATTCTGCAGCCACATGTATTACATCTCATGGCCAGGCTGCCAACTGGCATTTTTTAGCAGTATAATGCTAGCCCATGTGCAGGAACATCTCCACCAAACTGCAACACTTCTTGACCAGTCGCCAGAGTTATCACCAATCGAATATGTATGGAACCAGCTGGGACATCAGCTTCAAGAACCTACAAGTGTGAAGGATCTACAGGCCCAGCTGCAACATCTGTGGGCAGATATGCTGCAAGATACCATATGGAACCTGTATGCCTCCATGTCCAACTGTATCTCATCTTGCATCCAGGCTGTCTTCTTTTCTATCCATCTTGAAAACGGTCTCAACATGTGGACTGAAACGTTGCATGGGGGAATGAAAGGACTACACATTCTTTCACCTTATGGAAGTGCCGCTGTCTTTTTTTCTTTTCATCAATCGATCCATCCATCTATTATCTATCCATATGTCTATCTATCTATCTATCTATCTATCTATCTATCTATCTATCTATCTATCTATCCTTACACAGACATGTATACATAAAGGAACACATACACAAACCAAGTGTTCTCCTATCTTTGCTAGTATATCTTAACCAAACGTAATGCACTTGTTTTACGCTGTGAATTCTATTTTCATTTTCTTTTCCCTGCAGATTTTTTAAATTTACTTATAAATGTATCTTTCTGTTCTATGACGTGACTTATGCATGAATTGGTACATACCACCCAGGAGGCAATTACCACAGTTTGAAGGGGCATCAAGAAGGGGGAGGAAACACTATGACTTCTCCCTCCTTCGCTGTGTGGGAAGTGACTGTATTAATAGCTCATGGGAAAGGTCAGAGCTGGAATCTGTTTCTCTGATCTTTAACTTTGTGTCATTATGAGGCCCTAGGCTTTTGGTTGGAGATGGGTTAAATAAGCTGAGCATGGATTCAGACAGAGAGAGGAGCCTGGCAGAATACAGGTCAAGTTCAGTACACTGGTAAAGAAACACATGAGAAATACGTTATAAAGATGTCATATCTGCACTTCTGCCTTCAAGATGTGAAATGGTATCAATGTTTATGTAGAAAGAAAAATAATGGAGGCTCTGGTGTTTGTGGGTCAGAGAAAGGCAGTTAATTGATGTTTTTCAGATTCAGTGAAATAGAAAAAAAAAAAAAGAGCAGGAATCGGATATACACTTTGGTCCCAAAGGAAACGGGGGGGTAGGCCTGTGCAATAGTGATAAGGAGAGAAAGAGAGGAGGAAGAGGGAAGTGGACAGGAAGGAGCAGGAGAAGGCAGACACCGTGCTGGATTATACTACAACTTTATTAAATAAGACACAAAACATTTCCAACTGCTTTCCAAAAAGTTACGTCAGTAGCATACCCTTACTGTTCACACTGATGTCATCCAACAGAGGATTGCAAAAGCTCGTGAAGCAGTGGAAGGTGATCAGTAAGGTCTGTAAGACTTCCTGTACCAAGCCAATATTTTATTAAAGGAGGTTGTCCAAGTTCAAATTTTTTTGCAAATTGCAGGCAGCAAAGTAATAAAGAAACCATAAACTGACCTTTGATCCTGCGTCACTGCTCCGTCCTCTCCGGCAGGCTGCAGTCGTAATGCTATGTTTTGGCTGCAGTGGTGATGGAATGTCACTGCTGCAGCCAACACATGATGTCATGTCTGCAGCCTGCAGGTAGGGGACAGAGCGTCAGCTCAGTATTAGAGGGGCCTCTAGAAGGGGAGTTTAAGGGCCATTTTTAGTATTTACCCGCCTCGCTGCATTTTGCCCTCAAAATATTAGAACTCGGTTGAAATTATTTATTAATTTTAGAATATACAAATTCAGTTGGCTAATATAAAGCTCAGTTTTAACTGATCAAATCTAAACACTGTATAGGGTACAACTGTAACAACAAGGCTGTCTGCTGGGCACTAATTCAATTGAAGGGATCAGTTAGGAACATTTTTTGTGGCTGATGAAAATGTTTTAAATTTCTGATTATTTGCACTTTCTACATTGTATGATAGGAAGTGATTCATTTCGGTAAGGAGGAGAAAATGTACTGTATGACTTTGCAGGGTATCCAGTATCAGAGTTAATGGAAATTATTAACGTGGAACATCAGGTGGAGGAATTTTTAGGCTGCTAGGCTCTACACCCCATATTTCCCGGGCATACTGAGCAATTGTCCGGTCACTGGAAAACTTTCCTGATCCAGCAATGTTGTGAATCACTTTGCGAGTCCATTCTCTGGTGTTCTGCATAAGACAGAAAAAAAGATGAAAAAATAAGGTAATGTGTCAGAGGCTTAAGCAAATAATGCGAAAACTGTGAATAAATAATACCACGAGTTGTGTAAAAAAAAGTCAGCCAAACTTCTCTTATATTTTAATTATGGACAATCACAGTCTGTTCTACATGCAAGAAGAAACTGCAAAAATGAATGGCAAGCATGCGATCTGTCATGTAGAGGGTAAGATCCAGTACAGAAGCCTTTATCGTAGTGCTCCTACTCAGTGCAATAAGGAATATACAGCAAGGTTCTTGTACTAGATGCACAATCCTTGGGAGAAGAACATACGCTGTGCTTCCATTCCTGCTGTTTCTAGAGTCCAGCATAGACTAAATCTTGGCTGATTTAGATTTTTTCATAACTGGTAATACACCAAGGCCACATTCACACAAAAGTACAAAAAAACAACTGTTAAAAGGGAAAAATTGTCAATTTTTAAGTTTTTTTCATGGATGCCTTTCTGAGAAATGGCCATTAAAAATGCCTCCTGAAGCCTCATTTACACATCAGTGTTTCACAGACGTGTGCTGTACATGTTCTCCACGGACACACGTCAGCAGTCATTTTAATGTGTGTATTCGGACATCAGTGTTTTAACACAGTCCGTGGGTCAGTGTTTTTAGCACAGATGCATGCCCTATCTTGTCCGTGTTCACGGATCCATCACGTCCATTATAGTCTATGGGTCCATGAAAACCATGGATGCCATCCGTGTTGCATCCGTGTTTCACGGATCATTAAGAGATGCTTTGAAAATAATTTTTCAGCTGTTCAGTGTCAGTGAAACACGGATGCAACACGGACAGCAAAAAACGGACACACGGGACCAACACGGATCCTTCACGGACAGCTTCACTGATGCATCACATTGTAACAATGCCTATCCTTGTCAGCAAAACGGACAATAATAGGACATGTTCTATTTTTTTTGCAGAACGGAAATACGGATATACGGAAACGGAATGCACACTGAGTACCTTCCGTTTTTTTGAGGACCCATTGAAATGAATGGTTCCGCATACAGTCCGCAAAAAAAAACGTAACGGACACGGAAACAAAATACGGTCGTGTGAATGAAGCCTTATACACTGTTTATTTTCAGGAGTTATGGCCACTGCTGCAGCGCAGTTACAAGGTGTCCAGGACAGGAGCTACTGCGCTCGCTTGCCACGCTCCCATCCACCAGATAGGCCGGCACTTTTTCCTGTAATGTAAAAGCACGGCCACCGCTGCAGGATTGCAAGGTTGCTGTAACCTCTGGATATGAGAAGTGTATAATATAATGGAAACATGAATCAAACCAGCAAAGAAGGCAATATGGGTAATAAATACATTAGTAAGTGTCTTGTATTCACTACATGATAAATGCCATTTGCTGAAGTGAGACAACCCCTTTAAATCGGTTGTGTGAATAGACCCTTAGACGTCAATGGTTCTGAAAACTGCCATAAGACAGCTGTCTAAATAATGTCCTTAGGCCTCTTTCACATGAGTGTTACGGATTCTCAGGGTCTGTTCAGGAAAAAAATCATGGTTCCGCACGCAAGTTCAGTCAGTTTTGTCTGCGATTGTGTTCAGTGTTTCAGTTTTTTCCATGCAATCAGTTTTGGATGAGTTTTTCACACAGGTGAGAAAAACTGAAGAATTACAAACTACATCTCCGAGCAAACATCAGTGAAAAACACGCAAGCCCCATTCATTTCTATGGAACCAGAGCTGCGTGAAAAACACAGAATATGGTGCTACGATTTTCCCTGAACGCAGAAATGATGCGTGAAAAACGACGCCCATGTATACAGGCCCATTGTAATGAATGGGTCAGGATTCAGTGAGGGTGCTATGCGTTCACTTCATGCGTCGCACCTGAACGGAAAGATCGCTCGTATGAAAGAGGCCTAAGGCTCCCTGCATACGCCGCTGCAACATGTACACACCCTCTATGGTGGCAATCATAGTCCCTAATGTTATTGCAGCTCCCTACGCACTCCGCTTGTCATCATGGTATGCCACCGTGATGCACTGTATAGTCCCACAAGACTACTTCATAATACAGCACATTGTGGAGCATGCCATGCGTATTCCTTGCAGATTCTCACAGAATGCTTGTATGTATGCTTGTGTAACATCTGAAATACAAATATGGACCATCTGAAGGCAATGTTGCTGTATTAGAGATCCGCACTTGGCTGACAGCATTTCATTGCTTTAGCTGACATTTAAGTCACTTGTAGCCATTTATAGAAGCTATTTACTTACATTGTACATCACTTACTGACACAATGTTATGTGATGACAAACATCTACATACCGCGCGCATGCTGAATAAGATTAGAAGCTCGTGGACAGCCTTTCACAGTTAGAAGCTTTGGTTTACTGCTCCTTTACCAGCTACAGGCTAGTATTGCTGATTTGATCATGCAGGGGGCATATGGAAGCATATCCATCTATGTGTCATCCTGTTATCTGCCGTGCAATGTGTGTCAGTGTGACAGTCTGGTCTATGACAGTTCACCTTGTAAAGAGCGCTGACAGATTCTTGACATCTGATATAATCTTCATAATCTGCAAACACTTTGAACCTGAAGAGAATAACACAACATTTGTGAGCGGTGAGATAGGATAAAGCTGGAACAAGTGGAGGGAAAGGGAATAAAATACAATCAGCAGGATAGACGCGGGGAAAATGTGGACTGTTAGGCGAGAGACAGAGCGAAAGAAAGAGAAATTGTTACCTGTCATGATTCATCAACATGTTGACAATGTCCTTGAAGAGGTCAGGTTGTTTTGGGGAGAAATATCCTGAATTAAGCTGATCAATCACTTGCCTGAGCTCAGGAATCCTCTCATAATACGACCGAGCATTGTAGCTGTGCAAAAATCACATACATCTTACTGTTAGCATCCATGTGCATATGAATAGAATAGATTAAAGATTATGGACACAATGAGCCTAATGGAGGTTTTCCCTTCAACCACTTCTCACTATTTATAATCTGAATGATAGATTTGTTTAACCTCTGAAGGTCGGTAACGAGCGTTGACTGCCACTACAGCCTATGGATCAGCACTCCTTTAAGGCTCCATTTAATAAGAACAATGATTGTGCATGTAAAGCATTCGTTAATATGGTTCAACCTCATGCAGTTTGTATTTGTTAGCAGCACATAAATGGGAAGAGGTGTTCCCAATAAACAAGCATTTTTATGCATTAAAAATGTCTTCAGCCGACAAAAAAGCACTTCCTTGTTTGTCAGCAGATTATTTACACGTGGCCAAGATGGGGTGCTAATTCATAGAAACATTAATTGGACCAGGCATTATCCTTTAAAGTAGTTTTCCAAGGAGATTAAAAAATTAGGTCAGAAGGCGATAAAAATAACAAGGGAGCCGCTCTCACCCTCAGCGATGGCCACTGCCGTTCCATGGCTGCTGTGGTCCCTGCTGCTCTTCACTTCCTGGTCCTGGCTTGACATACAGGAAATGGCCTGGAAGCCTACTCAGCCATTGCAGGCCACAGCGGTGAGCCACCTCACCCACTTTGGGATGGGATTCTAAGCCATTTCCAGGACTAGGAAATTAAAAGCATCGTGGACTAGGGAAGCATTAGAACAGTAGCAACAGGAAATTCGTGAGTAATGATTCTTTTTTATTTTTTCTCTTTCTTGCACTTTTTTATTTACAATCTTCCTACACAACTGATTTTAGGATATAATCTGTTTTGCCCTGTAGGATGCAGCATTTCAAGAGCAATCACTTTTTAACTTATTTTACAATCAACATAGATGTTTATGAGTTTTTTTGCAGGACAACACGGAATCATTTTGGGGTACGTATAATGTATTGTATAACTTTTATGATTTTTTTTAGAGTGTCATATTTTTTTGTGTTTAGTTTTTAGAATGTTCACAGTGTGGTATAAATTATAGCAATTGTATTATGTAGATGGGTCAGTACAACATTTACAAATTTCCTACTTTTCCAATAATAAAACTCTTTAAAAAAAAAAAAAAAAAAAAGACGACCTATTGGGGTTGGATAGGTGAAGAAAAACATTGGGCCAGATTTATTATAAACCAGCGGCGTATGGCGGTTTATGAAAAACAGACACACACTGCTGTGCCTAATTTATGATGAGTAGTACGCCTTGTCATAGATCAGGCATATCATCTGGCAGTCCAGGCACCTATAGATTTCAAAGTTCTTTTATGGCAGAAAACTGGCGTATAGGATGATAAACATGTAGTTTGCAATTTTTTCACACCACAAAAGTGCCATATTTTAAAGATAAATCTGCCCCATTGTGTTTTTTTTGTTTTTTTACAGCATTGTTATGAATTCGGTGATACCAATTTTGTGTAGTGTTTTTTCATAATAAAGCCTTTTTTCAAAAAGGCAACTTTTATACTTCAAAACATTTTTCTCACAGGCATTTGACCATGTGATTGTTTCCTTACATAATACACTAGACTACTTATGTAGTACAGTGTATAAACCTATTTGGCCTAACAGGAATACAAATACATCAGGTCTGGGGGCCTTAATTATTGGCACCACAGTGTGAGGGCACTGAGAGGGTGACTGAGAGACCACCCCAGCTTAGATTGTGTGGTTGCCATTGACTGTGGCATCTATAGAGCTAGCGCCATTACTGCACCATACTTGTATGGAAGTTTGCATGGACATCATGTCACCCTATACCACTTTTGTATAATAAGGCACCCACAGACATCTATGGGGCCCTAATATACCTCAGAATACCTATGATTTCATATGGAAGCATTGCTCCAGGTAATACTTGGAGGCACCATATGAAGGCACATGGAGGCTTTCCTATACAAGTCTATGGGAATGAGACGTCCCATTGAAATGAATGGGGCGGTTTGGGTGTAATTACACCTGCTCACTGCTACGTATGTTACGGCGAGCATGTAAACAATGAAGAGGAGGCAGCGCTGGCACGGCGCGCGCCTCCTCTTCAAACAGCTGATCAGCGGGGGTGTCGGACCCCCGCTGATCTGATATTGATGACCTATCCTGAGGATAGGTCATCAATAAATATAACTTGGAGAAACCCTTTAACTATTGTACTGTATATGGAAAACCCATGACATGGTTTATGTGATGTTCATGTAATGTATAATTGTTTAAGTGCAGGAATAAACCACTACATTATAACTGAAAAGGGTCACTTCTTACCCTTCACGGTCTAGACGTTCCACATCAGGTACCCTCATGCCGAAGATGAAGAGGTTTTCTTCTCCAGCTTCTTCGGCCATTTCCACATTGGCTCCATCCATGGTGCCAATAGTAAGAGCCCCATTTAGCATAAATTTCATGTTTCCTGTGCCTGATGCCTCAGTGCCAGCGGTGGAGATCTGCTCAGAAAGGTCCGCAGCAGGAACCACTGATAAGAAGCAGACAAGAAAAGCAACAAGTTATTTACCAAGAATCTTAACCCCTTTATATTGAATTCTTGTAACACTTGCTAGCATCAATTTGTCAAAGCCAGGATAATGCTGTAAAAAGCAAGTTTTGCTGCAGAAGTGCTATGCCATATAGGGCATTTCTATGGTCTATGACGTGCACACATAATGGTAGCCGATCACATCTATTAGATGAAGGTATCAAGGACTGATAGACCACTGCAATGCACCATGTAGTCTTATCGAACCTGAATTCCAGAGGAGCATTGCCTGGACTCCTCACAACAATTAGTCGCTCTTCATAAGGAGATACAGAATCCCCCAAATCTTATCGAAACTCAAACACACCTTTCTCTGCAAGGGAAACACGATAGTTCTCCAAGAATATGAGTTTGAGCCTGTCTCCAACTGCAGGGTCATTGTTGATAACATCTCCCACAGAAGTGATCAATTTGATGATCATCTTGGCCATATGATACCCAGGAGCAGCCTATCAATGAATGACAGAGAGACCAATGATATAAGAAAGAAGAGGGAAAACTGAGAATGTGAAGGAGGAGGGAGAGAGAATAAATGAGACAATGATGGATGGAAGGAGATATACTGCATGAAAGTAAAAGCGTAAACAGAGAGATGCATAGAGATAATAAATGTACACATCTGTAATTGTGCTGCTCTTTGCATTATCATACATCAACATCTTCACCCCTTGTGTTACGAAATATTAAGACAATTAATAACAAGTGACAAACTCTCTATTGTAGCTCTCGACACACAGAAGACATAAACCATCTTAGTTTTACAATTGTATAACATTTACAGTCATTTGTACATAACATATTCCCTGGTCCTGAAATATAGGAAGACTGCACATCCAAAAAGATTCTTGTGACCAGTGAAAAAATGGAACATCATTGCTTCCATGTAGATTGCAGCGCTCCCAAAAGATAATGTAATTGTAAAATATATAAAATGCACATTATATTACATTTCATTATAAGCAAACTGTGACCAGGAACATCCAGTTCTATGTGAACAACATGATAAAGAGCGGAAGAAGATTGGTATAAGTGTTATGGGAAAAGATTCAGGGAAACTTGTAATTTCTTCATTTAAAGTCCTGCTCTTTCTATGCTTAGGAGTCCAGTGGGCGGTCCTATAAGTGACAGCCATAACTGTATGCACCAGCACCAGGAGGCTGTCAATCACTGAAAGACTGCCCAATGGACTCCTAGGCTCAGAATAAAGTACAAAATGTTCAGAATCTCTTCCCATAAACCTATATATCATTCATCTCAGCTTCTGCTCTATAACATCCTCACTATAAAGGGTAAGTATCTGCAAGAAGGCTGCTGATGTTACACAGTGGCCTACATGAGGAATTGGCAAAACCATGACGTAAGGGCTAGGGGGGGCAGTCTGCCCTACATAAGACCCACTGTAGAAACAAACATATCTGTAAATAGCTCCTGATAGTCTCTAAAATTTGAAATAAAGAAAATATTCCAATATATTTCCCCATGTGGACATTTTAGGTCATCAGGGAAGCTGGTGTCAGCAGTGGCCTCTGTTGGTGTGGTATATTAGTTTAATTATCTTGCCTGAAGGGTATTTATAGTGTAAACCATATTACAAACCCCTAGCTTAACTTTAGTACTGTATTTGCAATCCATATGGTTTACATCCCAAATCCAATTGTCTGGATGAAGTCATCCCATCCTAAAATTCTGGTCTGTCTCCTTCTGGACCTTCTCCGGCATTCAGTGGTGGACTAACATGCTCAGTAGCTTCTCAGCTCTCCTCCTTCTATCTACCCAGACACCTTTTACTCATTCTTCCCATTCCTAGTTAAAATAATGGTGTGCATTACTCCAGTCCAGATATTTATATTTTTTTAATTTGTGGTTTTAACCACTTTAAAGAAGGGCCCTGTCCATTTCTGTTTACATGGCTGCATGTTACAGTACATTCTTCAGCATTGCTGCCTGAGGAGCTGGAGCTAAATGCTGTTCATGGTATAGTCAGTGCTCAAGCAACCGCTGCATTATATTGTGCTAATATCTACTCACCTTTCCTCCGATCATCACTGTTCTGGGCACCCACTGCTTGTTTGGATCTTTCTTTATGCCTAGGAGAGTCATAGGTCAGCATTAGTCTTGTACAATTAAACCAATATGAAAATTAAGTAGGCCATATTTGACCATGCAGCCTTTCTATTACATCTCATCTATTCCAGTGATGTCACTACTTTGTAAATTATAGATTCTAGCTTCCATTCTAGAAAGGAAACTTTAACAATTTCTCCAGAATTACATAGTGAATATTTCATATTGGTTGTAAGGTTATTACTGGAATGCAATGGACTGTATAAGAATTCAAGCACAGGATAATTCCTGATGTAAATTGGTTCTGTGGAATAATTGGGATTTGGCACAAAAAAACAATAATTATAAGCACCCAGTAGGAAAACTGCTGGATGGTAGATACGTGCCAATGAGGCTGTTGCTGTCAGTGGTGTAAATGCCAGGAAGATATGCCACGTAGCAAGTGTATTGCTTAGGTGGATATTTAGGGAATGACTGTAGAGCTTGAATGGGATCATTTGGCCCCAGTTTGGTGAATTGGGGGGGGGGGGCATGGACACATTTAAGTTTCCTGGTGCATGCAGCAAACTTGTTTAGTTATTGGTGGGGGGGTTATAAGTGGAGATTTATCATCTCCCTGCATCACTTTTGTGATGTGTTTGTGACTTTTTAAATTCCACTTGTGACAAATTTTGTTGTAAGAGTTGTTTCAGCGCCGCCCTCGCCACTTTCCCTAAATGGGTTCATGTTGGGGGCGAGGCCGCCAGGGGCCACCACATTTATCTTTCATATGCGCAAATGAAGACAGAAATCTACGGCACCTTAGAGCTGCTGTAGATTTCATTCTGGCGCATGGCCTGCAGGAAGATGCATCTCGTATATAACGAGAACTGTGCCTCATCATAAATTAGGCGCATTGTACAGCAACACAAGATATGTACAAGACAGCGAAAAATGCCGGACTTTGATAAATCTCTCGATCTCTTGATTTTGCACGTTAACATATTTGTATGTAAACTATAGAAGATGCCCTTTTCTACTACCTTGACAAACATGTACTGATATAACATTTTTCATGGAAACACAAAGAACATAATACTATGGGAGGGGCTGCAGGAATTCAGATTCCTTGTACAGTGGTGTAAGTAGAGTTCTATGGGTCCAGGGCGAGCTTTGGATCAGGCCTCCCCCCTTCACATATAGCAGGGTAAATGCTGCCATTAGTGGCCCCTGCTTTTGAGTGTACTGACATTTATGACTTCCAAGACATCATGAAGTAATCCCCCCTCAGTCAGTCATCCATTAATCCCCCCTCTGTCACTCATCCAGTATACTTGGCCCTTGAAGTGAAGCCCAATACTTTGCATATCAGATTCAGCAGGAACATGAGGACACAGAAGGGGCAAAGAGCTCAGCAGGACATAGCAGTGCCTGTAGGACACATTAAATGAATTGCTGCTGCCACAGAGACAAGAGACATGCCAGGTGGAATAGACCCAACTCATGGATCTAGACATTTAGTAATAACATTAACAAGATGGACCACGGGGCCCCTGAAATGAAGCCTGGAGCTCTCACATACACACAGACATAGTGCTACACTGGACAGAGGCAAAAGAAGAGTGCTTCTAGAGCTGCTTCTCAGTTCTGATGACATGGACATGTAGATGAGCGAGTAACCCTTACAGGCCCAAACCCATTAACTGGACAGTCATTTTGTGTATAGCACTGCCCTGGATAGCACAGCGCTTTACAGGTTAGATTCAAAAGTGCAGTGACACAGTGCCTCCTAACCATCAGGGCACACCTCTGACCATGATTGTTACACTCCTGTGGCACGCATGTCAGGCAATAGATATTCCCAAAGAATGCAAACAATTTACAGTCTTATGTGCCACATACACTGTATATATGACAAATAGTTATGGCGGTTTTGGATCAACATTTGCCATTTTCCCAGTATAAATGAGACCAGCATGAACCGTTCTGCTCCAAATGATGTCTTCTTGTCTGCATCTGTCAATCAAATGCTGTTACAGTGACTGCCAACTTCACTCCTTGAACTGACCGAACTGTCACGCTCCTGACCAATAATTTATTGCTCATGTGCCACCCATGAACCTAGAACAAATTCTGGAAGAGGTCTACCATACTGAGCTAAGTTGGGAGGAATAAGCCAAAAAAGTGATGATATGCAAAATGCTAGAGCTTTCCTTCACACGTCAGTTATTTGGTCAGTTATTTTCATCAGTGATTGTAAGCCAAAAAGTGTAGTGAAGCCTTCAGAGATCAGGTGTAAGGGAAAGATCTGCTCCTGTTCTGTGTTATTGACCCGCAACTGGTTTTGGCTCACAATAACTGATGGAAATAACTGATCAAATAACTGAAATGTGAACTAAGCCTAAGGCCCCATTCACACGACCATATGTATTCCGTGATCCGTATAAAAACGGAACGGAAGACATACGGAAAGTCTTCCGTAGTGTTCCGCAAATTTGCGGACCCATTGACTTTAATGGGGCTAAGGACGTGATTTTGCGGCCAAGTATAGGACATGTTTTATTTTTTTTGCGGGGGAACTTCCGTAAGATACGGGATGCGGAATGCACACAGTGTGCATTCCGTATTTTTTCTCTCCTATGGAAAAATGAATGGGTCCGTATGGTTCCGCATCTTATCCGCAAAAATGCGGATAAGATGCGGAAATGTACATACGGTCGTGTAAATGGGGCCTAAGGCTGGTAAATGGTTTATGTGGAAGAAGTAGGATTTGACAGAAAAAAAAACAAACAGGAAAATTGCTGGATGTTAAGTATGTGCCAATGAGGCCGTAGCTCTTAGTAGTTTGAACTCCAGAAATATTTGGCACTTAGCAATTCTCTAGTCTGAGATTAAGAATGGCTGTAGATATTGTGTGGGGTGGCCACTCCCGTACTCTGAGTTTTGCTCTAGAGAACCAGAACAAACCACTGCTGGACACTGACTTGTGATCACTTAAGCCGGTCCGTTGCAGATTTTCCGCGACAGAAAATCTGCAGTGTATAGGGCCAAAAAGCTGCTGCTGCAAAAATGCCCAAAAGGGACTGGATTTTGTGGTGGCATCACTGCCAGGATCTCAGCAGGTCTACCACTGCTTTCAAGCTTAGCATTGCAAAGCTGTGGTTAGCACCTACAGGAACAATTGCCATACTACAGATTAAAGACCTGCTGTGTGGTCAGTTTACGCTGTGGGTTTTCTCTGAAGCTTGTGGATAAGATAAACTAATAAAATACTAACTAACTAATAAGAATTTGGTCTGTCAAAGTAAAATGACTTGTATGACTTGCTTTGCAGAAGAACCAATTGGTTTGGTTGGACTTTATTTGCTGCTGGACAAGTATCTTGTGACTTTACCTTTAATAAATCCAGTTTTATCGAATCTTATCCTGCATTCGTCTACCCGGTCACCAGCAATTACACCACATATGGTGGCATCCCGGTTTACACATTAGAAGAAAACTGTATGGGACTACTTTTGCACACAGCCATAAGTATGAGGAAGTCAACACTCACACCCAGCACTCTGCTTCCTCCATGTGAATTGACTTACGGTTGTATAAGGTGATCACATGCAGAATGTTCAGAAGCTGCCGCTTGTATTCGTGGATTCTCTTCACGTGGATATCAAACATGGAATTTGGATTGATCTTCACTTTGTACTCATTCTCCAAATACCGTGCAAACTTCAGTTTATTTTCCTATATGAGGCACATTATGAGCATTATTGGGTTGGCAGATTAGAGATATTCTTCACATACAACATTTATAGGTTTGTTAACACCAAATGTCTGCACATTCGACTTGTTCACTTTACAACGGGGTTGTAATGGAAGCTGATGCCAGCTGGGTGAGCCGCGGTGTAGAAAAACACACATGTCTGCAGAGAAGCTCCACCAGTAAACAGAGAATGTGTTAATCATCATGTTATGCCTTCACAATGATTTTGTCAATTTTCTCTGATTCGGTAAAAGTGGCTCATTAAAATACCTGAGAAAATGATTAACTAACTCGAGCTCATGTGGGAAAGTCATTAAAAATAGAATGTAATCATCTGACACCCACATAAGAATGAAGGATGGGAAATGGGTTTGTTTGTTTCAGTAGTCTAGATATAGGGGCTGTAATCATAATGAGAATTTTACCCAATGGCTGAGGCCCCACTGTCATGAATAGATGCGCCTGCGCAGTGTAACATCGCCATCTGTAAGACTGTGGAGCTCAGGAAGGGCTGCTCTCTGCTGTAATGGGTGGCAGCCAGTAACAACTGTATCATTTGCAGTATGTTTATACGATGTGTAAAGGTTGTGGGGGTTTTTACCAACCTGCTTGACTTTTGCAATATCTCTGATGAATGCATCATCATTGACAAAGTTCAGTAGCTTCTTCAGCTGGTCGAGGTTAGTGATGTAATCCTCTCCAATGCGCTGTAGAAAGCAAGGGAATTAGAATAAATACTGTACCAGCATTGCATATTACAATCTATTAAAGGGAATCTGTCATCAGAATAAAACGTTGGTCTTAATAACCTCTATAGCAGGTGGTGGATCACTGAAGTTATGAAGACGCGCTGGCCTTTACATAACTTCGGTGGATCCACGGCCGCTTCTAAATGTAAGACAGCTTCCTAACTGTCTTACATTTAGATAATTTTTGGTCAATTGCTGCGGCGAGCAGGTAAACAGAGCAGAAAAGACAGTGCTCGTATGAGCTCTGCCTTCTCTTCAAACAGCTGATTGGTGGGGGTGCCGAGAGTCGGACCTCCACCAATCTGATTTTGATGACCTATCCTGGGGATAGGTCATCACTAGTAAAAAGTGGAAACCACTTTAATCTTTAATACAGCCACAATTGGCAAAATCACATTGGTTCTACTGAACTGACATCACCATAAAACACAATAATAAGCTGCTCTGTATGCTTTAAATTGTTGCCAGCCCATATCTACAGAACACTAATAGACCCTTAAACAGGCATTAACTGGCTACAGGAACATGGCCCTGACTTATCAAGACCTGCATATCCTACACAGGTCTTGATCAGCCCTAACCGCCAGAGGAGGCTTTTAATTTACGATGAGGCAAAGGCCTTGTCATTAATGAAATGCCTCTTCCAGCAGTCTGTGTGCCAGACTTACACCTACTATAGCTCATAGCTGGCAAAGTTTAGCATAAATGATGATAAACATGCCCACCTTTTCAGAAACTGGTGAGGGTGACATAAAAATTCCAGTTGCCATTAGATTTAGTCACAATGGCATTTAGAAAGTCACAAAACCAGGTTATGAGACTTTTTAACACCAAAAACCAGAAATTGCAAGATGTTCTTGGAGGCCCCTCACCTCATGACATCAATAGTCCTAATAGTTTGGTGAGGCTATTATTACAACCTTTTTAATCGGGTAGAAGTTTTTTTTTACCAACTAATCAGTTATACGATGAGGTTATAGGAATGTGGTCATTGTAATGTCAGCTGGCTCATAGGCACTCACCACACCTTAATTACAAATTTTCTGTAGCGTACCAGCGGGTATGATAAATTTACCATACACCCCTTACCTCTGCAATGACTTCTGCCAGGCCTGGGTTACACAACACTAGCCAGCGCCTGGGAGTAATGCCATTAGTCTTGTTCTGGAACTTATGGGGGTCCATTTCATAGAAATCATGGAAGCTGAAAATTAAAAGAGTAAAATTAAAACAAAGAAGCAGACTAAAGAGGAAAATTTGCCTCATGCATAGAACACATACTCACACAGTGTCTTTTATGATATCCGAGTGAATCTGAGCAACGCCATTTACTGCATGTGAGCCCACAATGCACAAATGCGCCATATTAATACGCTTAACTGAGCCTTCTTCAACAAGAGACATTCTGCGCATGCGGTCTAGATCTCCAGGAAACATGGCAGAGACTCGCTGCATGGAGGACAAGGAAAAGTGTAAGGGTGAATGGCAGTGCAAGAATACACATAAGTAGATTAGACATCGGGGTGAGAAGTGGACAGGGTAAAAACGTGGGACAGGAAAGGGAGAGGAGCATAAGATAAGACCAAGAGGGGAATAAGTTCTTCAAATATTGGAACTAAGACTGTACATTGAGGTGTCTCTGATTAATTTCATAGATGATATCCAGGTGTCTTGGGAGCAAATTCTGCAGGAGATGAACCGGCCAGCGCTCTAAAGCCTCAGGCAACACTGTGTGGTTAGTATAAGCACATGTGCGGACAGTCACATCCCAGGCCTAAAAGTACAAAGAAAAGAACCACATTATTTCTGTAGGCTGGCTTTTAGTATAATCACATGACCAGACAAGAAAATCCCCTGGCAATAATTGTGTATGACAAAAATGTATACTCACAGCTTATTGCTGTGTTATCTCTTATTTAATCACACTTAGTAAATATATTTATTCACTTAGCCTGCGTAATTCATTCTCAAATCTTTTGAATTCACATTACGTTACAAGTGTGGCCAATACAAGGTTACATTTTACAGTAGTTCTACCCACAAAAATACAATGAGAAGCACAAGATGGAAAAGGAAAAAGTCTTAATCACTTTTCAAAACCCCCTCCGTTCCAGCATCATCTCTCCCCGCAGTCTGGACAACCCCCTTAAACAGGGCAGCACTGCAGTATCATTCATGGATATTGCCCAGTGTACAAAGCTGTGCTGCTCCAGAGCAGTTGCCCAAATATATGATTGGTGGGGGTGACAGGAGTCAGAGTCGCACCCATCTGATATTGATGAGCTATCCTAAAGATAGTTCCATCAATATTACAGTCTCAGAAAAGCCCTCAAAGACGTGGGGCTACCCAAGCAGATTGATCCAATCTGGAGTTCTTGGCTGGGGGGAGTCTTAGATGAAAATGTGCCATCTGGGTATGGCAGGAATCAGATTGTTATAGTGGTCATATGTGGGTTCTATATAGCACTATTACCTGGGCCCTATATGGCAGTATGGTGATAAAACAAGAGGTAAAGTTGTGATTAGTGAGTGGACCCTACTTAATCAAATGGATTCAGAGAACAATCCACCAAAAGTAACACTGTGTAACGTAGACTGTACCAATATATCAATGTCAAATCTTACCCAAAAGATGAAGCCCAATAACAGCACAAATACAATACATAGTCTAAATGAATTTTCACCAATGCAGCAGAAAAATGATTATTTCTTAATAAACCTACTAATTAATAGCAGCAATGGCCACAGTAGATCGGCTGTAGGGTTTCTTTTCCTCTGGGTCTTCAGTTGTAGATTACACACAGTTACTAAATGTGGTGATTAGTTATAAAGGGATCATTTACAACCATCTGTTTAAGAGAATGGCGTAAATGATATTAAATGCTGATTACTTATGTGAATTGCTGCTAGTCTGATCCCGCATGAACTGTCACAAGATATTTCAGTTATGAACATCTCTGCTTATTACTTCATGTAGTTTATTTGATTAATGTAAGTATAGGAGTTATGAAGAACATGCTGGGGAGGAAAGATCTTCTGAGATGGAAAAGACAGCAGGTAGCTAATGATGACAAAAGACGATCAGCAGATAAAAGACAAAGGGGGAGAAAATGGAGGGCTAAATAAATAACAATTGTGTATGCGTATAGTGGTTATAAGGCACCGAGGGTTATGAACTTTTATTGACATGCACAAACCGTTCAACCTTCCCCTTCATATTAAAGGTTCAGTGATTCCGTGGGCTTAATTCAATACGTTCTCACCTAGCAGTGTCATTCAGTTCCTCTTACCATAAACATTCAGATTAATCAATATTCTATATTAGGTTGCATCTTTCTTTTCTCATTCCTCACTAGTTATCCAAAGAGCTCTTAAAGGGACAGCATCCATAGTAGTGCCTATTTTGCAGACCTGATTTGGGCATCTACCATATGTTAGATGTACTGTATTATACGAAGTTACAAATTATTCAAGTATTGCTGGCAATTCAATATTGATTTTGGATCATTATTGTTCCCACCAATACTACTGTTTTTTAACTGATGGTAAATGTCCCTCCCGTGACAGTTTTCTGGAATAAAAAAGTAAAAAAAAACCTTGGGTTTGCAACTTTTTTAAACAATATTGCGCCTAATTCAGTTTTCTGGCGTAAATGATTTCAGACATCTACCCCGACTATGGGCGTGATTTCAGTCTAGGGGCATGGGCTCCTGGAGGATGCACCTAATTTATGACAAAGTATGCACTTCCTCATAATTTAAGCACATCCTCCAGCAGCACAGGGGAAAACAAAAAACAGTATAAAATGGTGGTCTTTGATAATTCCCCCCTACAGTGTCATTGTAAGCACTGAATGGACAGAGCTAGAGTGTGTAGACACATACCTTTTTTCAATGTATTCACACATTTCCAGGAGGAGAAACAGAGGAATACCACAAAGCAGAGTTCTAAGAAAAGATGCTCCGGAATTGCTATTTTATCGGGAATGGCAGTACTTACTAATAGGAGAGCCAAGTGGTCCTCTTTCAGTAAAATAATAGGAGTATTGATTCTCCCTTTGTTTTGCAGGACTTGGGAATTTGCAAATTAGATTAAGCAATTTCTTAATTTCTATTGAAAGCATTTTCAGGTTACATCTGTACACAAGATCAACTGAAATATACATGAAGACAACAGCACAGAGTAATGAAGAATGAGTTCCCCCAGTATACTGTGTCTAAGGCCGTGTGGCTGCTGTAAAGCATACATTATATCTAAATGCTGTAAATAGGCTGTCCCTTAGTCTTGCATTGAAAATGGAATAAAAAAATACCATCAGATAGTAAAAACAGATTAGAAAATAAGTGTGTCACTGTCTAGTTTTATCTGTTAGGAAAAATTATAGGCAACAGATTCCCAAACAGGTTGTGAAGATTGAAACAGATGAAATTGCACTAACCCACAATTGGGTCACTGCAAAAGGTCATGCCATGTTAAAGTGTTTAAGTAAAATGTTCTGATTTACTGTGTGTGTATCCAACAGCATGGTATTGATAAGTCACAGTAAACAACTTGACTCGACCCCTTCAGGTTGCTAAGAGATGGACTTGAGTATGCCCCTATACACTAGAGAGAGTGTGCTTGGTGAAAGAAGAGAGTGGATCTACATGTGTTTACTCCTCATAACTAGGACTAAGCTCAGAGAACCTTCATCTCTGAGGCATCCACAGCCATTGCGGCATCAAAGTGCTTCAGAGAATGAAAGGATGTTAGAAGACTTTGCTGCTGTGAGATGAAACATTGCTAGCGCACTTGTCCGCACTTCGAGATGGTTTGGCCAACCGTTTCTTAATTCTGTACCCCGGAGCCTGGGAATTACAGAACATTTACCCAAAATCTCAGTTGCATGCCTCACTTTAGAAAGATAGAGAGAATGAGTACCACAACCCCAATCATTGCTGCTATCTATACATTGCTGTTGAGGAGGAATTGCAGAGTGAACTACTACTTGGAACTGTGCCTTGATACCACTGGATATACTTCTACTCCTATCCTGCATATAGAAAGACTTATTTATTTACTTCAAAGGGCCTGGTTACTGACTCCATTATATGCCGGCCTTGCACCCAAACCAACACTTAACACCAAGGACACCCAAACTATCACCAGGCAGGAGCCCCAACATCAGGCTGTGCCCCGAGGGAAGAAAAGGGTATGTCCTCCTGTCACTGCATAGCCCTAAGGGGTATCGGTGTGAGGATTGCCACTGTGACCCATGTGTACAACTACTATTGCCAGATCTACTACCACTCCCATCTTCCAATATTTGGACGGGGAGGTTCAGACTCCCAGCACCCCGCTGATCAGCTGTTTGAAAAGGCCACGGTGCTCCAGTGAGCACTGCAGCCTCCTCTTAGGCCAGTGATGCCACATTCATTGGTAACATCGCCTATGTGCAGCAGAGTCCCATTCATACTGTTCTGTTTTGGTATGCTGCGAGGAGGCTGCAGCGTTCATTGCGGCACTGCAGCCTCTTCAAACAGCTGATCTGCAGGGGTGCCGGAGGTCTGTGCTTGGCACTTGTGCAGTGAATCAAGTGCTGCATCCTGAGCTTGGCTCAGTGACTTGATGCATATGCTGTGGATCTGATGAGTGCTGCTGCTTTCCGAGCTCATCATATACACTGTGTAAGCCCCGAGTCACTATGCCTTCATGCTGCAGTGAGAACACATCTCATCCTGCCCTATCACTTAAAGGGGAGGGGCGTACATAGCACTATGGCCAGCCCACTGGTGCTCCAAACATGTAATTTACATAAATTACATAAAATTAATATGTGTACGCTCTTACTAACCCTAACGGAGGAATGAAATATTTTGCTTTACTCAGCATGATCAACCCTACCAGGCACTATGCCTGGTTTAATTGTGTTTATCACGATGACAGGGTCTGTTTCATACAACTGGCACATATCTAATGTGGTGCCAATATTTGAAAAGGGGTCCAAAAAATATTTAAAGGTTTTCATAGAGATGCTAACCTAGAATATCTTAATGAAAATCACCTAATAACATAATGTCACATGGGGCTATGAGGAATTGGTCCAGACTAGACCAGGGTGATGATGTGGATGTCAAGTATGTTGACTTTTCAAAGGTGTTTGATACTGTACCACCTAGAAATTGGTACATAAAATGAGAATGCCTCAGAGGTCAGATGTCCTCTTTTTAATAAATTTATTAATGTAGAGGGCTTACATTGTAGGCTTACATTGTAGATTTTTAATATTTGCAGATAATACTAAGCTTTGCAAAGTAATCAACACAGAGGAAGATAATATAATATTGCAGAGACAGTCAGAAATGATGGAATCTTTCGCGAAGAAAAGGCAAATGAAGTTCGGTGTGGATGATGTAAGGTTATACATTTGGGTCGAGAAAATAAAATATACAGATCAGAGAAGAATTGATCTAATGAATTGATTGATCTCAACAGCGGGATTTTTGGGGGGCTGTCCCCACAGGTGAAGAAACTCCCATCTGCTGCAAGATTGACAGAGGGTTGAACATTTAGCCGCTGCTCCGATTAGCATAGAAAGAGCACAGGCTGTACCTCAGCTTCGTCAATCTAGCAGCAGGTGAGTGCCTCTCCACCAGCGGCGACAGCCTCCCACAAGTGAAGAAGCCCTGTTGATGAGATTAATCGATTTGTTAGAATCAATTTGCTCATCTCCTATATAGTTATATAAATAGTAAAACAACGGGTAAAACTATCACAGAAAGATGCTTTTGAACAGTAAACTTGACTTTAGCCACAAGTGCCAGGCAGCTGCTACCCTGGCAAATAAAATAATTAGATATAAGAAAAAATGCATATTACAAGAATATAATTTAGCCTTTATACAAATCTGTAGTCAGACCATACATGGAAAAGTGGGACAGATCTAATAACACTCTCTAAAAGTAAGTATAAACTTAGACACACAATATGCACAATATTTATCTCATCTTTAGACATTTTATACCACCTATAAGTTGGCTTAGTTTTATTACAAATATGCCCCACAATTTCAGAGCACAGAGGCAATCTTAAACCGCATCCTCTTCCAGAGGACCCACCCTCTTTTCCCAGAAATCCATACCCCCTTCTCGGAAGAGGTGTAAAAAGTGTTAGAAAATTGTCTAAAGCACTTTTACTTATCCAAGTGATTCTAAGACTGTTTTCTCATGACAGATCATACTTCATGTTAGTGGTGAATTTGTGTTTTAACTTTACTTACCTCATAAATAGTTATTAATTAACATTCCCTATATGTCTCCTTTGTATTGGTGTCATTTTAGGCCAACAGGTTTAGGCAGGTTCTACTGCCATAAATGTGGACATAAGCTGCTGTATGGGCACATGGCACGTCTCAGAAGGGAAGGAGCACCAATTGGCTTGGAGCACAGATTTTGCTGCAATGCTTTTCAGGTACTACATCACATTTGCAGAGCCCCTAAAGTACCCATACAGTGAAAACCACCTATAATTGACCATATTTTGGAAACTAAACCCTCAAGTTATTTATCAATGGGTGGAAAAAGCATTTTGAAATCAAAGGGGTTTCCAGGAGTTTTGCACTGATGACCTATAAGTCATCAGTATCTGATTGGTGGGGTACGACACAGGGAGCCCCACAGATCAGCTGTTTAAGAAGGCAGTGATGCTTGCAGTTGCGCTGTGGCCTTCTCTCATCTTTCCCTAGGCTGAGTTTATAATTCACTTGGCCTAGCACAGCTCAGCCCCATTAAAGTGAATGGGACTGAGCTGCTATACCAAGCACAGCCGTTATACAGTGCTTGGTTTGCAGCGAAAAGGCTGTGGCGCTACTGCAAGTGCCAGTGCCTTCGTAAACAGCTGATCAGCAGGAGTCTTTGGTGTCAGACTCCCACCGTTCAAATACTGATGACCTTTCCAGAGATAGGTCATCAGTATAAGACTCCCTGAAAACCCCTTTAATGAGCAGTGGACAATGTGAAAAGAAAATTGCAAGCTTTCCATAGATATGGCATTTCAGTGCCTAACTTGAATCATCTAAGACAACCCGCACAGTTTAAATTGCTAGGCGAGTTCTACCAGTTACTTAAATGCAATACATGTGGATGTAAACTGCTTTTTGGGTACAATGCAGGGTTCAGAAGAGAAAGACCACCTTTCGGCTTTTGCAGTGCAGATTTTGATTGATTACCGTATTTTTTTGTTTGATAAGATGCAGTATTATAGGGGATTTGTGGATGACGCACTGTTATAGGGGGATCTGTTGATGTTATGTTACTATATCTCCAATCATCCTTAAGATTGCTTCCAGGCCCTGTAGTACATGGGTGCATCCCTATGGATAAAAGGGATTATAGTCATATTTAACACAGTTAATTTTTGGGCAGGGCGATGGACAGCAACTGAAACTCCTTTCCTTTCTTCTAACAGCAGGAGCAGCGGAGCTCTGTAAGTGCAGGTGCAGCGGAGTTCTGTAAGTGCAAAAGCAGTGGAGCTCTGTACCTGTAAGAGCAGCGGAGCTCTGTAACTACAGGAGCAGAGGAGCTTAGTGACTGCAAGAGCAGTGGAGCTCTGTAACTGCAAGAGCAGCAGAGCTCTGTAACTGCAGGAGCAGGGGAGCTCTCTAACTGCAGGAGCAGCGGAGCTCTGTAACTGCAGGAGCAGCGGAGTTCTGTAACTGCAGGAGCAGCGGAGCGCTGTAACTGCAGGAGCAGCGGAGCTCTGTAACTGCAGGAGCAGCGGAGCTCTGTAACTGCAGGAGCACTGGAGCTCTGTAACTGCAGGAGCACTGTAGCTCTGTAACTGCAAAAGCAGTGGAGCTCTGTAACTGCAGGAGCACTGGAGCTCTGTAACTGCAGGAGCACTGGAGCTCTGTAACTGCAGGAGCACTGGACGTCTGTAACTGCAGGAGCATTGGAGCTCTGTAACTGCAGGAGCAATGGAGCTCGGTAACCGCAGGAGCATTGAAGCTCTGTAACTGCAAAAGCAGTGGAGCTCTGTAACTGCAGGAGCAATGGACCTCTGTAACTGCAAGAGCAGCGGAGCTCTGTAACTGCAGGAGCACTGGAGCTCTGTAACTGCAGGAGCACTGGAGCTCTGTAACTGCAGGAGCACTGGAGCTCTGTAACTGCAGGAGCACTGGAGCTCTGTAACTGCAGGAGCACTGGAGCTCTGTAACTGTAGGAGCACTGGAGCTCTGTAACTGCAAAAGCAGTGGAGCTCTGTAACTGCAGGAGCAATGGACCTCTGTAGCACTGAGCAGTTATACTGGTAGGGTGGGAGGGAGTAAGCTGATTGGTGAAGGCGGCACAGGTAGCAGTTCCCGCTGACACTCACTCCAATCAGCGGTACATGGCGGCGGCAGTGCAGGGGAGAAGGGCTTTCATACCCCTCTGCTATGTTGTGGATCTGGACGGCAGCCGCACACTAAAGACATGCAGGATAGAGGCATTCACCTCAACTGAATGCTTAACTGCTCGCTCCTGCTCACCCCACACCTAAGTTGCAGGCTCAGGATCGCTCCTGACATCCTGCATTAGTGCCGGCCAGCTTGATTGCCGGCACTTTCGCTTTATAAGACACACCGACTTTTTCCCCCACTTTGGAAGTCAAATATGGGGCAATTGACACCCAAGTTGTTGTTTTTTTTACTTCCTCTGGATAAGCAAAGTAGGATTATAGGTTTGATTTGATGGACCTGTTTCTTTTCTCTTTTAAACAAATTTGTGTAACTATATAACTATGTGACAAGCTAACAGAAAGATTATTTAATGAATAGTTAGTGTAAAAAGCTACAGTACGTATCCAAGCAGTTCTCTAGATGAGTGAGAGATAAACACCACCAAAATGATATAGAAGCAATTATAAAGGCCAAAGCTACATAAAGTGATGTTCCATTACCGTGTCCCAGTCCAGTTTTTCAACATCCAAAAATAATCTCATAAGCTCAGGGATAGCCAGAGATGGGTGGGTGTCATTGAGTTGTATGGCCACCTAAAAATGTAAAAAAAATCATAAATGGAAAAATGAAGTTGGTGATTACTAAGAAGATGGGTAAAGGAGAAGAGAAGTCTACCTTTTCAGGAAATGCATCAAAGGATGTGCGGACTGCATCACGGCACCCAAATTTAGAGGATTTGAAGCGTCTGATTATATCTTGAAGAGTAGCAGCCACAACAAAATACTCTTGTTTCAGACGTAATTCTTTACCTTCAAAGAACTGGAAAAAAGAGAGTTATGTAACAACAGATAAATGGAAAAACATAAAAATTCACTACAGAAGCAAATATGCAGCCTGAGCGTGGATGCGGCTAACTTATGTAGAGACACAGGCCTCTAGATAACTTTGACGGTTGGTTGCGCCGGCCGTGCAACATGCATTAAACTGACTGCATTATGTCAGTGTTATACAATACATTTAAGAGCTGTAAGGGTTACATAGCATCATAAATCAATATAATGCTATGTGCTAGGAGGTCGGGACGGGAGCTGCCGCACAAGCGAGTTGAACTCGCTTGTTTGAAAGCAGCCTAACAGCTGTCTACAATACTGGAAATACACCAAGAGGTAATGGCTTGGTGGTGCCCCTGCAGCAAAGTCCAGATCCCTGCACAGGGTATAAGAGTGAATACCAGGGGACTGCCAGGGTAACGCCCTTTGGTTAAGGCCCCATTAACACGTATATTTGCGGGCCCGTATTACTGCGGACCCGCAAATATACGTGGGGCCGCCCGGCGTGTGTTCTGGAGCGCTCGGAACACACGCCGTGCGGCCCCATTGAAAATGCTTATACTTGTCCGTGCGCACGGACAAGTATAGGACATGCTTCAAAAGAGCCGCGGCACGGAGCTAGCTCCGTGCTGCGGCTCCCGGCCCCATAGAGGTGAATGGGGCCGCATCTATTCCCGCATTTTTGCGGATAGATACGGCCCCATTCATACGGTCGTGTGAATGGGGCCTAAGACTAAAGGCATACCAGTTGGTTGACACAGTGGTTCCACACCCACTCCCACTGCCATTATCTAGAGAAAAAGCTCAAATGCGGAGAGTGCTACATGCAAATTACCCCTGATGGGGGTAGTGCCACTGTACTAGTAACACTGTCCAGCCTCATTGTGGTTTCTGCAGTGGGCATATACCAGAGCTCGCTTGTGCTGACCTATCCTGGCCAGAAGGATATAAGGGGTTATCCAAGAGTAAAGGTGGATTTACACGTCCAGATAATCAGGCAGATTATTGAGAACGAACATTCCCGCGAACCCTCGTTCCCGACAATCTGCCCGTGTAAAGGTGCCACCGGTCACCCAATGAAACGCTGGTTCATCGGGTGAAACTGTCATTTGTGCAGGCACCTGAATTATAATTTCTGGACAACAGATTGTGCTGTCTAAACAACGATCTGCTGCCCTGAAACAATGCACCTGTATGAGGGTGAGCGATCACAATAGAAATCTCTCGTCCTCATATATACAGCTCTTCACCTCCACTGAATGAGCAGCCGAATTTTCGGGAAGGAATGTTTCCTTCCGGACAATCCACTGCTCATCTGCATGTAAATCCACCTTAAAGGGGTTCTCTGGGAATTAAGAAAATGAAAATACTTAAATATTATTTCATAATAAATATATTCCTAAATATCTTTCATTAGCTGTAATGGTTTGTTTTGTCTGTAGAGCAATCATTAGGAGAAATAAAATGGTCGCCATCCTATTTGTACACACAAAACCTGTCCTAATCACAAAGGAGGACAAGTTACTTCACAACACTGAGGTAAAGAGCTGCCTCATCCTCCTCTCTGCTTGTCAGGAATCATGATTGTGAATACAGGTGAATTTCTGTGGGAAAGGAGATGAGAAGACATGAGAGGAAGTGGGGTGTGGCTAATGAGCAGCAGCTCTTGAGCAGCCTCCATTACCACAGCCCCACATTACCACAGTCTATCTTGTCCGTCCTCTCTGTACTTCATGCCTCCTCATGAACTAAATTCCCCAGAGATTCAGCTAAAGTTCTTATCATCTGTATTCAGGATCATAATTCCTGACAAGTAGAGCAGAGAGAAGGATGAGGCAGCTCTTTACCTCAGTTTTGTGAAGTAACTTGTCCTCCTGTGTGATCAGGACAGGTTTTGTGTGAACTAATGGAACTGCGGCCATTTTGTTGCCCCTGATGATTGCTCTCCAGACAAAATGAGCCATTATAACCAATGAAAGGTATTTGAGAATATATTTATTTTAAAGTAATATTTAAGTATTTTCATTTTCTTAATTCCAGGAGAACCCCTTTAAAAAACAGACCTCCCAGAGTGGCCAAGTACAGATCATACTTATCTTGTAAGTCATCTCTTCCTCTCCCTGCCGTGCTGAGATCAACATCCATTGTAGGGGAGACATGTGACCACTGCAGCCAATCACAGGCCACAGCGGAGACCTTCTCTCCTTGCGTCATACAAACTGGTCATGTGAGGCAAGGGCTGCAGGTCACATCTGTGGCCTGTGATTGGCTGCAGTGGTCACATGTCTCTACGTCATTGGATGTTGATCTCAGCACGCAAGGGAAAGGAAGAGCCGGCCAGGGAGTGTTAGACACCGAACCCAGCGGCGGGGACAAGATAAGTATGATCTGTACTTGGCCACTCTGGGAAGTCTATCTTAGTCTCGGATAAGCCATTTAAAGAGGTAAAGTCCTTTTATATAGCTTGATTTTGGGCCAGTGTCTATTGATGAACCAGTCAGTCGGCTCTCATTTAAAAAGTCTTTACACAGGCAGATGGAAACTGCATGGGGATGAACAATTGTTACTATGATCATTCATCCCACAAACTTTTAGGCTACTTTCACATTTGCGTTTGCAGGATCCGTTTGTGAGATCTATCCAGGCTCTCACAAACGGATCCCTCATGATAATACAACCGTCTGCATCCGTTCTGAACGGATCCGTTTGTATTATCTTTTACATAGCAAAGACGGATTCGTCTTGAACGCCATTGAAAGTCAATGGAGGACGGATCAGTTTTCTGTTGTGTCAGACAAAACGGATCCGTCCCCATTGACTTACATTGTGAGTCATGATGGATCCGTTTGCATCAGTTTCTTCATGCGGACACCAAAACACAGGAAGCAGCGTTTTAGTGTCCGCCTCCAAAACGGAATGGATACTGAACTGAAGCAAAACTGATGCATTCTGAACGGATCCTTTTCCATTCAGAATGCATTAGGACAAAACTGATCAGTTCAGGACCGTTTGTGAGAGCCTGTGACGGATCCTGCAAACGCAAGTGTGAAAGTAGCCTTAACAGTATTATTTTTTGCTCTAAGAAATGATCCGATCAGTCACAAATGAGCACTGGTTTGTCTGACATATTTGTAAGCACATTTGTTCCGGATATGGCCCGGTATCTGCTGGTGGAAAATGACCTCAGTATAGGTCACTATAACTTAGGGTAGGTTCACACCTCCGATTAACTGATCCAGCAGAGAACTGGATCTGGCATAGCCGGATACTGCCGTTCACGACGGACTCATTGACTATAATGGGATCCGGCAGGGACCTGGCCACATTCCAGTGCCGTATCTTGGCCGGACAAAAAACCACTGCATGCATCCGTTTTTGTGCGTCCGAAACCCCACACTCATGCCAGAAAGCATCTAGATCCCCACCAGATCTTATTATAGTCAATGGGTGGTAATTGACAGTATCCAGCTAGGTCGGATCTAGTGAACTCTGGCAGGCTGTTCTCTTGTCAGATCAGTTAAACAGAAGCGTGCACCTACCATTAATGACCATCAACACAGCAATATTTGGCTCTGCCTTTCTGCAGGTAAGGTCTCTATTTGAGGACTGCTGTCCCTATGGACTTAAACTGACATATGCAGTAATAATCACGCTAGAAGGGATTGTTTCTTTCAGTAAACGCCAGTGAAAAAATATGGTGACTCCAATGTGTTTAAAGAGGACCTAACTCACCATGCAATAACAATACATAATGCTGTGCCATTCCTATATTATTTTCATTATAAGTTCATGGATAAATTGCCAACTAAGTGTTACCATTCCCCTAGTCAAAGAGGAGTCTACCAATGTGTGCAGGGACATACCTCCAACAGGTATTACCCAGTTATCAATTTACACATTGACTTCTAATAGGAGTAAGGGGGAAGGTACAACATAGATTCACAGAATGGGAATGCAGTTATTCACCTAAACAGACATGTCAGGAGTGGTGACAGGTCATAGTGTGGACACATTCATCTTAAGTAAAAAATATTGCATGCAGAATTAGCTTACTACTCACATTATCATTTGGATAGAGGACACGGGAGATGTTTTCTGCAAGGTTACGATCTAATACAGCCTGGATGTAGCCGCCCACATTGACTTAAGAAGGAAGATGGTAGAAAACGTTAGTTTCATATTCAGAATGCAAATATTCAATGACAGAATCGCCGATCAATAAATTGTCTTTAGGAAAGAGTAAGTAAATAAGGGCAGCAATTATGTATGTAGAAGTATGGGGAACACATATATGAGCCCCCGAAAGAAAGGAAACTATGCTGTGCAAATGAACACGTAAATAATCAGATGTGTGTGAGGTCCTGTGTAGTAATCATCAGTATTAACCATTGGGCTCATTGCAATCCTCCTAGTGTGACTGCATACTATTGATAAAGCTGGTTATAAGGAGGGCAGTTACCAGTGGCGTAACTACAACTAACTGGGCCCCACAGCATATTTTTGAATGAGGCCCCCCCCAGAAACTTCCTCGCAACCCCGAACTCACATGCAACCCTCACTCTTGTGGCTAGTCAAGATTGAGCTCTCCTAGACAAGGCCTGACAGCCGCTCTCTATAGTGTCACTGTATATAATGTCATTGTATAATACTGTTGAGGGGGGCCTGACAATAAAATCTTTTAGTCTCCCTCCTGAGGGGGCCCCTTGTGGGTCTGGGCCCCAAAGCAGCTGCTTCCCCTGCTTCCCCTATTGCTACGCCCCTGGCAGTTACCCACGGACTGCCATCTCTCACTTCCCTCAAGCACTCTACACACTCCCACCAAAAAGGCATAGAAACAGGTGACAAAAAGATAAAGGTATTATTTTATCATAAAACACTCACAGTCTTTCAAGTTGAATTCATTGGGAGCTTTTGCGGACCACAGCCTCATGGTGTTACATGTGTTATTTTTATATCCTGGAACCGGGGTGTCATATGGAAGAGCAAGAACAAGCTGTAGAATAAAGAGTAAAAGTAATTAATATATAGTACAATAATGTTACACAGCACGGTGGTAGTAATACAGCCGAGACAAAAAAAAGGTATAAAAAACAATAACAAGAGTGGTAGGTAAATTGGCGGTAAAACGTGTATAGTAAATCAGGATGTAGCGGGAGAAGATCTGGTGAATTAGTCCAGGTGGAATGTTTTATTATGAGACCAGGAAGATATTTAATTTTTTACTTCTGAGTAAGCAGTAATAGTAAAGCAGTAAAAAGGAAAAAAGAGGAGGTAGAGTAATGTTCACTTGTTGTATGTGTGATGAGATGACAGGGGCGGTGCAAAGAATTAGTCTAAAGCAGGGATACTCATGTGATGGACCACTGTAGCCAGCTGTCCAGACCCTTGCATGTCCTGCTCTCATCTGTATCTGCTCCTCAGGACATGGATCCCCTGCTTCCCCTGATTCAGAGAGGCATGCACCATGGAGGTCCACTCCATACTGTGCTGTGTGTGGCTCAGCGTGGCAGGCACAATGACGTAATCAATCCTACTAGTGGTGAACCACTGATGGCAAATTGAGAAGGAGCAGGGAAATAATGGTGAGGGAATGTGGGGTGAGTGTTTAAACTGGAGGCAATGCAGGGCATCTCTCCATGAGGGTCATAATGGAGCATTACTCTACAATCTTTGGAGACAGCATTTAAGGGAGCACTTAAGAAGGCATCACTAGGAGAGAGCCACGTAAGAGGACGTTACTCTGTGTGGGAGGACCATCTAAGAGGGCATCATTCTGTGAAGGAGGCAATTAAGGGGCATCAGTGTGCAGGAGCCACTTAAGGGAACATGATACTGTTTGGGGGCCACTTAAGAGGATATAATACTGTGGCGGGCACTTAAGAGGTCATACTTGTGTGGGGGTCACTGAAGGTGGCATCACTGTGAGAGGACACTTAAGCAGCCATCACTGTGAGGGGGCATTTAAGAGGGTATCATACTGTGTGGGAGACATTTAAGGAGGTCTCATTTTGTGAGGGGGCATTTAGGGAGCCTTAGTATGTTGAGGGAGCCACTTAAAGGGGTTTTCCGAGTTATATATATTGATGACCTATCCTCAGGATAGGTCATCAATATCAGATCGGCGGGGGTCCGACACCCGGCACCCCCGCCAATCAGCTGTTTGAAGAGGAGGCGCGCGCCGTATCAGCGCTACCTCCTCTTCACTGTTTACATGCTGGCCGACACGGAGGTAGTGGTGAGTAGGTGTAATTACACCTAACCACCCCATTAATTTCTATGGGAAGAATCGCGTCCATACAAGTCTATGGCAGCGATTCTTCCCATAGAAATGAATGGGGTGGTGAGGTGTAATTACACCTACTCACCACTACCCCCGTTACGGCCAGCATGTAAACAGTGAAGAGGAGGCAGCGCTGATACGGCGCGCGTCTCCTCTTCAAACAGCTGATCGGCGGGGGTGCCGGGTGTCGGACCCCTGCAGATCTGATATTCATGACCTATCCTGAGGATAGGTCATCAATATATATAACTCGGAAAACCCCTTTAAGGGTGCATGATACTGCATGGCAGGCACTTAGAGGGCATCACTTTGTGTGGGGGATTAACCTGCTGTGAGAGGGGCACTTAAGGTTCATCCTGCTGTGAGGGGTCCACTTAGGAGAATCCTACTGCATGGGGGCACTAAAGTGGCATCATATTGTGTGGAGAGGTAATAAGGGGGGCATCACACCGTGTGGGCAACTAAAAGTGCATCAACTGTCTTGGGTGTGCTAAGGGGCATCATTATTGACGAAAGGACATCACTATTGTGAGGTGGCATTGAGGGGACAGTCTTATTGTATTGGAACCCTAAGGGGAATGGATAGGATTACAGGTGTGTCTTGCTATTATTTTTTATTCTTATTTTTGTTTTGTTTTTGTGGCTTCACCCAAAAGCAGACCCAGGTATGTGGATCTTTATAAAAAGTTCTTGAGTGCCCCTAGTCTAAAGTAAGCCAACCAAGAGGTGGCAAAAAGAAACATGAGCCACTGTGACAAATATGGTCCATCTTTTGTCTGCCTGGTCACATTTAAGTCAGTAATAATAATCTCCCTAATGTGTGTATTCATAGATATTTTATTTCTTGGGGTAAGAAAATAGATTTTGCAACGTCTATGACACATGTTTTAATATATTTTTATAGGAAAGTTTTTTGTTTTTATTTGAGCTAATATGTACAAAATACTAAAATGTTTCTCTTTTTAAGGTATTTATATTTATTTTTCAGATTTGTTAATTTTCACTAAAATAAAGTATTAGTATTAGGTCCCTTTTTTGTTTCATTTGTTCTGATATATATTATATATTGTCTCACATTATGGTACAGCTATCGTTGGCTGGACCAGACAATAAATAGGTGTTTCATAGCAAAGAGGGCGAATACATATGCACTAGAACTTTTCAGTTTTTTGTTATTTTTTAAACAAGGTATGTTTTATTCATCCCACTCGGGTCTGTTACCTAAATTCCAAATGAAAAGCCATTTTAATTCCAGTTTGTAATAACGGGAAACCCCAAAGCGGTGAATACTTTCACTGTAAGTGCTGAGCTGTCTTAGTGAGCACTTTAGGTATCATTGTCCACTTGTGTTGTAGTTGTACATGTACTTGATTTTTCTGTTTGCAGATCTAATGCTGATTCCACACATATCATTATTTTCATTTTATGCAACAAATGCATGATCACTGTTCATTGGCGTGCTAATTGACATTTGCCCCAATTTTGAGTTCCAAATAAAATGGATATAAATCATCGCAATTCACACAAAAAATGACTGATGTGCGATTAATAATAACAGTCAGCTAATCTGGGCCCAAAACCACGTAATTAACTTTGTGCCGCAAAATACCACAAGTCACACAGGCAATTACTGAGGTGCATTTTGTGCCAAAATGTTCTATTTTGATCTTGATTTAAAATCTTTCTGTTACATTGCACTCTCTGCACTCTTTCCGAGTCTCTCCTTCTGGCCGTACAGAACAGTTTCTAGTAGTAAAAAAAATAAAAATCCAGGTCACGGGGGGGAGCTAATATCAGGGGGAGAGGTGCACCCTGGCTCCACTACACCTCTATACTGTTAAAATGAGACATAATGTGTGTTTCATTGTCCTCACCTGTGTATCCACCCACTCTGCACCTTGTGGAGTGTGCTGGACTTTACCATAGAAGTAAACAGGAATCATGTACTCCGGTCGAGCTTTTTCCCATGGGTTTCCATACCTCAGCCAGTCATCCGCCTCCTCTACCTGTAATAAATGAGATACTAGTAATAACAATTTTAGAGATGAAACTGGCATATACACACTGATATACAAAGATGGCACTGATGGTGTGAGAAGTAAATGTAAGAGCTAGGGGTTGACCGGGGTTGTCCAGGTTGTCCGATCTGCACTCATTCACCATGAATGAGTGGAACACCGGAGCTCTTCATGCTCCAATACTCTCCCTTGCTCTGCACTGAATTGCGTAGGACATGGAAATTTTCTTGAGATCCAGTGATGTACCGGGTTCTCCATGCGTAAGTCTAGAAGTGAGCCTGGTGACGTCTCCGGCAGTGGCGTAACTAGTAATGACTGTGCCCCACAGCAAATTTTTAAAATAGTTCTCACCCCCCCTCCCTCCCCCACCAACTTCTTTGCAACCTTTTCTGCACTCCTGTGGTTAGTCAGAATTGCTCTCTCTCAGAACAGGCCCAGCAGCGGCTCTGCCCATTTCCTACAGTGGGTCCTGACAATTAAATCTTTCAGTTCAGTGAAAAAAAAGAGTAGCCCTTAGAAAACACATATATAGTCGAGAAACATTACACCGTTCACCAACATTACTCATACGGTGCACATGGCAGGGGTGCTTCTCAGGAATACAGCAGTGGTAACATGTAACAATACTCCACCACTCAGTAGTACTCTTCCAAACGCCGTCCTCAGGATAGCAATACGGTTAGATGCTGTGGCGGGTCTCAAGAGCAATGTTTCTCTTCCCCACTGTTACCTCTGATAGGCTTCAGGCTTGATAAGTGTAGCCTATCAGAGGCTGGCACAGGAGCCGCGATGTTGTAGTCATTGCGCCACCTGAGACGGGCAGCGTACAGCTCAGGAAACAGGCTGGAAAAGGCCTGCATTGCATCGCTGAGAGGTAAGTATTTCAGTTTACTGTTTTTTTTTATTTGTCCCCATGCTGTTGAGCCACCATGGGAGGAGCATTATGGGGTCATCTACTGGGGGCACTAAATAAGGACATTTTGTATTGGCACACAGAAGGGGGCGTGCTTTTGTACTGGCACACATTATGGGGAGCACTATGGGGAAATTGACTGTACTGGGGGTACTAAGGGGCATTTTTTGTACTGGCACACAGAAGGGGGTATTTTTTGCACTGGCACACACTATAATGGGGTACTTTTTGTGCTGGCGCACATTATAAGGTGTTTTTAAGGATCACATTTCCATTTAGAAAGGTTAAATATTCACGCATGAGATATTAACATAAATCATTTTCACAGACCCCTACAGATGCTGTCTGACTACGTCTTTTGTAGAATATTTGATTTCAAGAGAACTAGAGAAATCCTTAATTGGCATTACAGAAACATGAATGTGTTTTCATGTGACAACAAGCCCATGGTAATGTGATTTAGAATGGCTCTGGTATCCGCCCAAACAGAAAATTCTGTTTCCAAAAGTTACACAATTGAAAATCACTGAAAACATGAAAATAGTGCCATGGGCATCACTTAGGCGTCCTAGAATACGTAGATGATATATGCACAATGAAGCAAACATTTTTTTTCTACAAAAATCAAAATGTTCAGACGCTGTAAACACGGAGCCAGTATACAGGCCCAAGGGATCCCTGCAGGTACACTGAGGGACACTACAACCCCCTAGACTTATAGAGTTGCCATATTACTGCCTCATACACCCTGAGAATTGTATTTCTTTGTGTGCACAGTGCCCTAAATTCAACCTTTTCATAGGTATAGCTCTTTTTAATTGAGTGAAATCCTTATGGCCCCCTTTTAAAGTCTCTGCATGGGTTGTTTTCCAGCCCTTCTAGGATTCTGAATGATAGAAGGAGGTCACCTCAAAGACTTCCTGTGTGCGATGATTTATTTACACATATATATACGTACTTTATCATCTCTATCAACAAAAAACAAGCCACCCTTTAACAACAGTGATAGACATAGCATGTTACTAGGGATGAGTGAACCCGAACTGCAAAGTCAGGGTTTGTACCGAATATTGTGGGTCTGGCACCCGAACATGGACTTCAGAAGTCCGTGTTTGGGTTCGGTGTTCAGATGCAGAATAAATCTTGTATAAATGCTAGATCACGTTTGTCACCGCCATTCTGCTCCATCGAGTGTAGGGGCAGGACGCAGCTTCAGCGAGGGACAGTGGAGAGCATCAAATAAAGGGCCTGGCCCTGGTCGTGGTGCTGCTGGTGTTGGTGGAGCGTTGGCATTATTCTTCCTGGGACACATTAATGGGGGCATTATTTTTCTCCGGGGGCCCTAATGGGGGCATTATTCTTACTGGGGCACTAATGGGGGCATTATTTTTCCTGGGGCACAAATGGGGGGGCATTAATCTTACTGGAACGCACTAATGAGGGCATTATTCTTACTGGGTAGTACTAATGGGGCATTATTCTTACAAGAGAGCACTGATGGCGACATTATTCTTACTGGGGGGTACTAATGGGGAGCATTCATTCTGGGGTACACTAATGGGGGCCTTAATATTACAGGGGGCACTAATGGGGGCATTAATATTACTAGGGACACTAATGGGGACAGTATTAATTCTGGTAGGCACTAATGGGGGCATTACTATTACTGGGGGCACTAATGGGGGCATTATTAATGCTGGGTGGCACTAATGGGGGCATTACTATTACTAGGGGCATTAATATTATTGGGAGCCACAGTATGACAAAGAATTAACCCCCTGTGTTAAGCCACGCCCTCACAGACACACCCCCTTTGGCCAGTTTTTTTTTGTTGGGAAAGGTGGCAACCCTATATGTGACGTACCCACAGGTGGAACTACACCTTGCACATGCTGTAAAGACTGTGGGAGCAGCAGCAGGAGATAGTGGAGTTTCAGCTGCAGCACGCACAGGTGAGTCGCTCTGCGGAACAGCACCACTTCACCACCAGTGAGTGGGCCTCCATGCAGGATGTGTGTGCCATTTCGAGTACTCCACCAACATGGCCAGCGCTGATGACGCCATCCTCAGCGTTACTATCCCACTTCTATGTCTTCTTTAAAAAAACGCTTCAGGTGCTGATGGAAGAGGATGTGGCTCAGGAGGAAGAGAAGGAGGAAGAGGGATAATTTCCACGGTTGTCATGCAAGTTGTCCACACGGGGGCACAGTTTTGGAGGATGAGGAGGATCCGCATTCACAGCAGGGTGGCACCCAAAGCTACACATGGGAATCACTGGAGCGTGGCTGAGGCGATACAGAGGACACAGATGATAAACCTCCCACTGAGGGCAGCTTGTCGTTGCCTCTGGGCAGCCTAGCATACATGGGCGGCTACATGCTGCAGTGCCTGGGCAACGACCGCCGAGTTGTCCTGATTGTTACCAGTACTGATTACTGGGTGGCCACCCAATAACATGTATGGCTATAAGAAATTACACTATGCTTGAGCAGTGGAAAGCAGATAGATACCTCCAGGGGCGTAGCTATAGGGGGTGCAGAGGTAGCAGTCGCTACCGGGCCCAGGAGCCTGAGGGGGCCCAAAGACCCCTGTGCCACATAAGAAGACATGCAGAGCACTAAGGGAAGGGGGGCCCCAAGCTGAACTCTTGCACCAGGGCCCATGAGCCTTTAGCTACGCCCCTGGATACCTCTACTGTCCAACGGTATCACAGGTCAGCTTGTAAGGGACGTTTGTATGGATGCAAGTATCTTACATGCTAATGTATGTTCACTACACTGCCGTATTGTATGTCTGTGTGAATCAACAGATAAAAAATCATTTCAAATGCATTACAATACTGAATGACAAGCATTCTTTTTACAAATATATGAAGTCCTTTATTATCCAGAAATATGCCAATATTAGATGCATTTCTGGTGCAGATTGCAACTTTTCCCCACTCACTCCAGGTCTAAAAAAGTTGGCGGGGCGTTGGCGTGTAAGAGGACAGGCCGGCAGGCCCGTCTCATTCGTCATTTTCTACTCCTGTTTTGGGTGTAGGAAATGGTATAAATGTAAGATAGCTCGGAAGCCGACGCCTCTTCATAACTTTGGCCCATCACAATTGCTTTTTGTTTATAAATTGCAGTGGACAGGTCAAAATTGATTGCTGGTTGCAATGGTTTTAATGCTGATATGAACCTTGGGGGTCATTTCTGCAAAATAGTTCATAAAATATATATATATATATATATATATATATATATATATACTAGCAGAAAGACCCGGGTTAAGTCCTTCATTTCAGGGTGACCAGAATTACAGGTCGATGCCATGGTAATTTATGAGGACACGCCATGGGTAACAGTGGAAGAAAACATTGCTTTGCGCGGGTTTATTTAATCTATTTCATTTAATGTTTCTGTATGTTGTTGCAGAAAGAAATCCAACCTCCCTCCCATCCCTGCAGCTGACAGAAGTTGATTTTTACCATCATTTTTTCAATCCCCGTTGGCTGCGGAGTGGGAGGGGGCGTGGCCTGACAGAGTCGGAGCGTGGTTTCGCGAGATCTGGGGCGGGGGTCAGAGTGGCATGAATTACAGGTCGATGACATGGTAATTTATGGGGACCCACAATGGGTAGCAGTGGAAAAAAACATCTTTTATTAGTACTGAATGGTCGTAGTCTAAAATTAGTCAATTTCATCTACGATTTTTGTGTGTCGTTGCAGAGAGAAATTCACCCTCCCACCCCTGCAGCTGATTTTTTTCAATCCCCGTTGCCTGCGGAGTGGGAGGGGGCGTGGCCTGGCAGAGTTGGGGGCGTGACTTAGCAAGACGATTCGAACAGTTGTAGTCTATAATTAGTCTATTTCATCTAAAATTTTTGCGTGTCGTTGCAGAGAGAAATTCACCCTCCCACCCCTGCAGCAAACAGAAGTTTATTTTTACCTTTATTTTTTCAATCCCCATTGGCTGCGGAGTGGGAGGGGGCATGACCTGACAGAGTTGGGGGTGTGGCTTAGCAAAGCGCTTCGCATAGGTGATTTAATCTATTTCATTCAATGTTTCTGTGTGTCGTTGCAGAATGGCTGCAGAGTGGGAGGGGGCGTGGTCTGACAGAGTTGGGGGCGTGACTTAGCAAGACGATTCGAACAGTTGTAGTCTATAATTAGTCTATTTCATCTAAAATTTTTGTGTGTCGTTGCAGAGAGAAATTCACCCTCCCACCCCTGCAGCAAACAGAAGTTTATTTTTACCTTTATTTTTTCAATCCCCATTGGCTGCGGAGTGGGAGGGGGCGTAACCTGACAGAGTCAGGGGCGTGGATTAGCAAGACGTTTCACATGGGTGTATTTAATCTATTTCATTTAATGTTTCTGTGTGTCGTTGCAGAAAGAAAGTCAACCTCCCACCCATCCCTGCAGCTGACAGAAGTTGATTTTTACCTTTATTTTTTCAATCCCTGTTGGCTGCGGAGTGGCAGGGGGCGTGGCCTTACAGAGTCGGGGCGTGGCTTAGCAAAGCGCTTCGCATAGGTGCATTTAATCTATTTCATTTAATGTTTCTGTGTGTCGTTGCAGAATGGCTGCGGAGTGAGAGGGGGCGTGGCCTGACAGAGACGGGGCGTGGCTTAGCAAAAGGCTTCGAACGGTTGTAGTCTATAATCAGTCTATTTCATCTAAAATTTTTGTGTGTTGTTGCAGAGAGAAATTCACCCTCCCACCCCTGCAGCAAACAGAAGTTTATTTTTACCTTCATTTTTTAAATTCCCATTGGCTGCGGAGTGGGAGGGGGCGTGACCTGACAGAGTCGGGGGCGCGGATTAGCAAGACGCTTCGCATGGGTGTATTTAATCTATTTTATTTAATGTTTGTGTGTGTTGTTGCAGAAAGAAAGTCAACCTCCCACCCATCCCTGCAGCTGACAGAAGTTGATTTTTACCTTTGTTTTTTCAATCTCTGTTGGCTGCGGAGTGAAAGGGGGTGTGGCCTGACAGAGTTGGGGGTGTGGCTTAATGAGACCTGGGCTGGGGGTTTTAAGTACTTCTTTTAGGGTGGCCTGAATTAAAGGTCAATACCATGCTTATTTATGAGCCCACGCAATAGGCAGCAGTGGAGGAAAACATCTTTTATTACTACTGAACTGTAGTAATAGAAAAAAACATAAGTTATATTTATGGTAACCGGAATACCTTTAACAGTGTCAGTAAATAGAAATGGATGAGATCCTCAGCTGCTGATAATTACCTGGTTGTTATGGAAACCTGCCCTCCCTGTGTTCGCCTTTGCAGAGAATGGCAGTTGGAGTTTAAAACCAAAGTTCCCAGTTGTAATGTTGGCTAATGGAGATCATATTTTGGGAATATCTCAGGAACGGTATGTCCTAGAGAGATGAGACCTGGTCTAAAACCTTCCCGGACACCTGATGTACCTGTGTGCCGAATTTGGTGAAAATCGGTCCAGTAGTTTGGTCGCGCATAGAGAACAGACAGACAGACAGAAACTCATTTTTATATTATTAAGAGATATATATATATTACTGATAGCAAACAATGGGATTGCCACTGTAATATTCCTGGAAAACTTTTGGACACAAACGGCGATTTGTTAACCTTTTCTGTTGTTAGCAGAGTCATTTTTCACTGTGCATCAGTTTTCAATGTGTTAGTGCTAAATCACCCTGAAGAATATTTGCTAGGCTAGGATCAATATGTATTCCACAAGCCAATCTCATGATCTTGTGGACTCCTGTGCTATATAAGTGAAATTATATTTCGCATCCAGGTTTATGGATTCAGTAGTGGGACAGGAATACAGAATATAGTCATAGATAATGTGATGATTCTGGCTGGTGTTACTGCTGCACCTTTACTCTATGTCTTCCAATACATGCTGCAGCTTGTGTCTGTTATGTTAAAGGGGTTGTGATATGAAAAATATTCTACGTTTTTCAAACCAACACCTGGATCTGAATACTTTTGTAACTGTGTAGTATCCCAAAGGGGGAACTACCATTCTTACACCTAGCTACTGTCTCTAATGGCTAGCAGAGAATGTCATCCGTGAATTTATTTCAAGGTCCCGTATATTGTGCCTTAATAATATTGTTATGCAACTGCTATTACGTGTAATGTGTCTGGTTGTCCAGCAGGTGGCAGTGTACCTGGCAGAGTACTTTTAGAAAGAATGGAATTAGGAATGTGTGAACTTGTGTTTTTCAGGTTCGGGTATTTGTGCAATTCTGTTATGGATTCCGTTATTAGAATGCACCACAGAAGCCTTTAAGAGGCATTCTGTCATAATAGAAGTCAATGGGCAGCATAACGGATCCGGACGGTTTCCATTATGCAGGACTTCTGCTGTTCGTTCTCTTCCTTATTTCATGTCCTCCCAGGGGCGGATTGGCCATAGACCTTACAGGGAAATTTCCCGGTGGGCCGATGCCCAAGGGGCCGCCTGGGCCCTCCTCACATCCGGCCAGTAGAAGTTTTTGGGGATGTATTTTGTGCTGCTGGCATTATTATGTGATGAACTGTGGTATTTGGCTTGGTTGGGGTGGTATAATGTGCCACAATATGGTATTGCTGGCCCTGCCTTCCATCAATTTGGACCCAACTACAAAACGGGGCTACTTTTAGTATTTATACATATAGTATCAGAACCATGAGTATATATTATACATGTAGTTTGGTCTCCAGCATTCCTCCAAATACCACCCAGCTTTTCAAAGCTGCTGAAAGGCAAATCTGCATATTATGCAGTGAAAGGTAGAATTATCACTGTATAAGTATCAGATTAGCTAGTCTGCTATATGTACTATGGCTGGTACGATGTATATACTACAGCTGGTACTATTGGTACTATGGCTGGCTGTGTTACCAAATCTATTTTGTACTATTAGTAATGGAGATTCCTTCCAACTAAATCGCCACATTCAGTGTGTAGACAAATGGGAGGCTGCCTAAATCCAGCCCCCTCCTCCTAAACATGTGCACTATCATCAGACGGGGGAGAGGGAGGGGGGAAAACATGGCTGCAGCCTTGAAGAAGAATACACTGGTTTTCTATGTTATTTTCCATGTGTGCAATTGTGATAGAGGACAAAACAAGAACAATTAAATTAAAGATTGTATATCAGGTTTTGTTCGTTGTTCCTTTTTTGTTTGGATTCTGGGTGTTCCTTTAATAGGGTTGGCCACTTTCTGGTTAATTGTGACTAATGTGTATGTAAGATGACTATATGGCACTTACTAATACAGCCTATACTGTCCACATAGAAGTCCTGTGCTGTCCACATAGAGGTCCTATCTACAAGATGGCTGCTGATGGAGGGTCTTGTGACCAGACACATCACTTACCCTCTTCCATTCCTCCAACACAGTGCACCTGCACTAACCTCTTAAGTGTAGATGGCAGGTGTATTGCATGTGAATGGAGGAGGCTGGGTTATTGGCCTGGTCAAATGACGCTCCATTTGCAGCTATTTTATGGACAGAACCTCCATGTGGACAGCACAGAAGATTTGGCCAACAAGGGGACATACCTTATAAAATATAGAAAATGGCACAGAATATCAACAAAGGCTATGTTAGTAAGTGCCATATAGTCATCTTACAGACACATCCATCAAGAGTAGCCAGAAAGTAGCCAACCCCTTTAAGGAATGAGTAATCTACAGGAAACCATGTACAATTTTGCTAGAAGACTATTAAACATTCACAGGAATAATCATTGCTGCATATTTGCTGAATGTAATTTGTACTTCTTTCCATTGTCTAATATGCTGATCATTTATGAAATAATATTTGAAAGATCTATCATACAACTTTCATACTTTTCTAACTACCATAAAGTGTCAGTGATTACGTAAAATATTGATGTATCTACAAACCTGCCAGCCATTGGCTATCTTCTGGTTGAAGATTCCAAATTCATATCGGATTCCATAACCATACGCAGCCAACCCAAGGGTGGCCATGGAGTCCAGAAAACAAGCTGATAAAAATATGGATATTACATTAATATTACAACAATAAATCTCCACTGGAAAAAAACTACAGACATTGTCATGCATTAGAAAATAATAATATTATTCTAATCTATGTAATATAAAATATATTTTTGAACCATTTTTGTTAAGCAGGTATACACGTTTCCTTCCCTGACAGCAAACAGAGATCTTAAAAATTGTGGAAAAGTAGGCAACCTTTCAATATACAATAATGCATCAAATGGTTAAACATTTAGGAGAATATCATTATGACGTGTATAGTACCGTAGTGGTAAAAACCCTTGAACTTTCTTAATTTCTAAAACAAAATAAAAAAGTAAAAAATAAAAAAAAACTTTTAAAATACAAAAACTTTTTAAAATAATAATAACAATTCAAATAAGGATTCAAGCAGTAGTGCATGTGACCTAATAACAGAGGTTCTCACAGTGCAAATGCACAGAAGCCATGAGGGTAAAGAAGGTGAGGCCTCTCCAAACAGGAGCGGACTGGGAACTTAAATTGGCCCTGGAAAAAATACTAAAAGTGGTCCTGATTTGTAGTCGGGTCCAAATTGATGGAAAGCAGGGCCAGCAATACCATATTGTGGCACATTATACCACCCCAACAGAGCCAAATACAACAGTCCATCACAAAATACATCCCCAAAAACTTCCACTGGCTGAATGTGAGGAGGGTTCTGGCGGCCCCCTGGGCATAGGCCCACCGGGAAATTTCCCTGTAAGGTCTATTGCCAATCCGCCCCTGTCTCCAAATCCTATCCAGACCACTCTTCAATGTAATTTGGGTGGTTGTCTCAAAGAGGTATCACTGTACGTTTATTGAGGGTCCTACTTGGAATATGGAAAGATCATTCAGTGGACAGGGCTGTCCAGGCTCTAGATATTGATGACCTGTCCTTAGGTCAATATCAGATGGTGGGGCTCCAGCACTTGGCACCATCACCAGTCAGCCATTCTCAACAGCTGCCCAACCTCTTCAGTGAACGTGATACCATTGCCACAAAAGAGAAAATGGCTTCACTGACCATAGAGGATGGGGCGCCTGTCACGCTGTTTAGGTTATTGGGATCAGGAAATGATATGTAAGAACAGGAATACAGAAGCCCTCTATTCCAGGAATTGGTACATTAAGACAACAAACATGTAGCCTCAGATTTACTAATACTGTCTAAAATTAAGACAATGTAAACTGCACCAGATTCATCACAGCGGCCGATGCTAAATATCCAGTCTAAATTTGTTAGGCTTAGTTTACTCCAAAAAATGCACAAAATCTTGGCACATTCTTTGGCGTATGACGCCACATTTAAACCCATGCCATTTTCTCATGTCTGGGGAGTCATAAAAAGGTAGAAACTCTTTATAACAGTTTAATAAACGTGGTACATGTAGCATGTATGCCAGTTTTTGTGTAAACTGCACTAAAATTCTGGGGCATCTCAGATTAGTCTCAGATTAGTAAATCTCAGCCTTTCTCTGGAGCAGAAAACACTGGACAGATAAATGAGTAATCTGTGCGCTGCTGAGGGTTCTGACATAAAACCGTGAGAGCTGCGCCCTCATAAGGACCCCCTTAATCATATCAGCTCCTGGATAGCAAGGGACCTTAATGGCATATCCACACATTGCAGATTTATTACAGAACTGTCTGCAACTGGAAATCTGTTGTATTCACAGCCTGCATATAGATCTCATACTGATACAGTCACAGAACGTACTGCAACCAATCTCCCTCATGTAAATCTCCCCCTGTCACGACTCCATGTGCTGCATGTGTTCCCTCCTGTCATGTTATATACAAACCTGCAGCAACTACCCACTTTCAAAATCACAGAGACACCATGTGATTCAAAGTACCCGCATTTTATACTGTCTCCAAATGTACAAAAAGAAGCCCAGTAGGACCTTCTGGAAACGAGATGACAATAATCTCACACAACAGCAGAAAATACTACGTAACGCCATCGGCCACACTTACCTGCCAGTCTTCCCAGACCACCATTTCCCAAGCCTGCATCTTCCTCAATCTCCTCAAGCTCTTCCATGTCCAGTCCAAGCTGATTAGAAATTGGAACATATTATATACAGTATGTAGTATATGTATCACCACACATCACTACAGATCCACCACTCTCTTATTAACAAGCATTTTACAATTAGACACTTAAACTGCAATGGGGGCTTGTGAGACTGGTCACTAATACAGAAGTGATAGTCTACACATCATATTACCTGATATACCGCCTCATCACAGGCATTTTCAAGACCCAGGTTTACCATAGTATTCTGGAGAGTGCGACCCATATAAAACTCCAGGGAGAGGTAGTAAATTCTCTGTAAAACACAATAACAGATAAACAGCCATAAAAGTATCTGCATAGTCAGACCGGTGTGATGTTGTATCCAGCTAAAGGAGTAAACCTGTTTGACACATCATAACTCAGAGACTCTATTGATGGAAGTAGGGCTGATCTACAGCATAGAGTGCCCTGTATTTCCCAATATAACATGAGTCTTGCTGTGTGCTCAGCACCAATGACAAGTGAACATGTTTCTATGGGTGTATTTACATTTATTAGTCAAGCCTCTCATAATTAATTTTACATAATCCAAATTTATCAGCAATGAACTTAACTGATCATCAACCGGTTATTATTATTAATTATTAAAGCACCATTAATTCCATGGCGCGGTACATATGATAAGGGGTGCACATACATAATACAGACAATTGCATGAACAAGATGAGTAACAGACTGGTACAGAAGGAGAGAGGAACCTGCCCATGAGGGCTTACAATTATGGATGAGCGAATCGACTTCGGATGAAACATCCAAAGTCGATTTGTTCTAATACTGTACGGATCAGGAGCTCTGTACAGTATTAGAATGTTTTGGCCCCGATGAGCCGAAGTTATTACTTCGCCAAGTCTCACGAGACTTCATGTAGTAACTAGTAATTCATTTTTACTGTAAAAAAGATTTCCCGAACTCTGGTTCGGTTCCAAGTGGTTCCCTTATTAGAGCCAATACATTTTAATACTGTACGGAGCTGGACAAAAAAAGCTGGACAACCCTTTTAAGTACTGCTCTTACAGCTAATCTATAGTATTAATAAGTATGATAAGTGCTTACATAGTGCCCTTTAATTTCAGCACTGCAGCTTTGACATTTCCTGTCTGCTTCTTCTCATACAATTGGAATGGTCATTGTCTATTGAACATGTCCCAACACACTCTGCTGTAAGGATGCACCCTATAAGTACCCTCATAAGGGGGATGGTAACACTCAGCAATTTATTCAGACATTTTCCAGGAGGAATGAGTGAGGAACAGTGCATTGCTGACATTGAAAGACATTTACACAGGCCAATAGTCAGAAATATTATTGGGAAGAAGCATTTCTAGGATCACTCATTCCGGATGACTGCCCTGTGTACAGGTGCCACCAGTCATCCTGTGACTGAACAAACACTTGTTCAAAAGGTGAAAGCATCACTGGTGTGGTCACCTAAATCATCGTTCCTGAGCAGCAGATTGTGCTGTTTGAACTGTGATCTGCTGCCCAGAAATAATAAATGTGAATGAGGACGAGTGATAGCAGCAGTGATCACTTGTCCCCATATAGTGGAGGTGATTGCTGCATGTAAATGCTCTCAGGTAATTATCATGAACAAACAGTTAATTCCCGATAATTGCCTGCTGAGTCAGCCCATGTATAGGGACCTTAAGATTTCTCCAGAATTAAAATTGAAGTGTTTTACTAAGAAGGCATGTCTGGAGTGCTGCTAGGTCCTCTTTAGCTATGGATAAGCTTTGATGAAGAAGCTTGAGGCATGGATAAGATGAGATACAATCATTAAACTGCCGTATTATTCTTTCTTCTAATGTGTAGGGATAGTGATCGGGAACATTTTCTAATACACTTTATTTAGAGAACATTTATACGAGAAAACGTGACCTAAAATGTCATGCAGTCAGCACTGCCTACTGAGGAGGAGAGACAGGGACAGGGTCGGACTGACCCATCAGAGGTACCAAGGATCCTCTGGTGGGCGCAGTCTTTTAAGCCATAATTGGCCTCAAAGATCCAAGCAAAAACTTGGAGTATTTGTAGTCTATGTCTTAGGTTTTGAATGAATGATATAGGGGTTGGGCCACAAGAGTAATTTCCTCTGGTGGGCCCAAGCAACCCCGATCTGATGCTGGACAGGGAGTGGCTAATTTATAGTATATACTGCCCCTATATGTTGTAAATCAGCTAATCACTGTCTGCACAATCTGCCCTGCATTTCCAGGCGGCTGATTAGTTACTCAGCACACCAGGAATAAAGAAGAATTATTCACGGTCAGCTCTGGCCACATTGATCAGTGTCTCTATAACAGGAGGACAGAGCAAATATATATGCATAGTACAATTTCTAGAAGCCAGCAGGGAGGGAAAAAGAATTAACCCAAGCCATCTTCACAGTGAGCGCTGCTCTGTACTATGTAGACAGTCATGCTTCGGCGTCACTCATTTAAAGAGTGCTTTTAAGGGACATTTTAGGGCAAGTTCTCTAAATGAAGTGTATCAGAAAATATTCCATAGCACTGTCCCTACACATTAGAAGAAGAAAAAATAAATGTCACTACGATCTCTTTACAGCTGACCGATGAAATATATATAAGCCACAAAAAAAACAGTTCTAGATGTAGGACCATAAAACTATTCAGTATGAAATATGAACTGGCGAGTCATGCTGAAGACGGAGCCTGGATCCTGCATTCTGCACTGAGATTTAGAAAGCAATGTCTGCAAACGTAGCATCGACAGACAGCATAAATTGTTTTGTTCAGATAAAGCGTAGCCTGGCTTATGCAGTCATTCCTTAATCCCAGTTCCCAGTTTGTCATCACACACAAAGCTCTGATCAAACCATAGTGTGAAAAGGATGAATTACCCTGACAAGTGATGTTAAGACTTAAGACTCGCCTGGTATATTCAGACCTCTTGTAAGATTCACTTCATTCAGTCCCTGCAAATCTGGGGATCTGAGGCCTATGTGATTAACTCTGATTGGAGTGCTTGTGTAAGTTGTGTGCTACACAGATTTTACTTTGACATGGCTAACAATATCATTAGGAGAATCCTCATCGCATACATTTCCTTACAGATTAGTAAAATGACATTGATCAGAGCCTCAAACTAGAACATGGCAAAACCATGGACATCTCACAAAGCTGTCATTTTTTTAAATTTCCAACTTAATATGAGAACACATCCTCACATTTGATGCATTAATTTGATATTATATTATGATTTGTGCCAGTTTTCAACTCTTATGAATTCCCATTAAAGGTCGTGCTATGTTTAAATAATAAATATCTTTTATATAACGAAAAACATAAGAATATTACAATTAAAATACTTAAAAAATGTTCATGTGTCTGGATATTGTTGTTGGATACTTGCTATGGTCCCTCCTGGTGTTATTTTAATTCTTTGTCATGAATCAGAATCATCCTAGTTGGATGCTCCATGTTCTGCGAGGTGAACAAAAAGAACACCAGGGGGCGCCATAACACATATGTGGCAGTACACACAGGAGCATTAAATGATTCCAGGTAAAAGTTTTGTATGATCTAACAGAGAAAGTCTAAATTGGAACAACCACTTTAAAACTGGATTCACACCACACTTTTGTCCTATGTTTAATGTAAAAATTTGGAAAAAAATAAAGATGCAGAGTCCAGTAAAAACATTTTTTGTATACGTAAAATATGAGACAAAAAAGTGATGTGAACCCAGCCTTAAGTAATATGGGGCTGTCAATGATAGGGCAGTACAGCTACAGTTTGAATAAACTAAGGCAAAATCTGGATAGAGTTTGTATGTTCTCCCAGTGTTTGCGGGGTTTCCTCTGGGTATCCTGGCTTCCTCACATCACCCCAAGAAGATGCAGATAGGAAATTTGGCTGTAGTGTGACAGCGTGTTTAAGAGACATTAGGATGGGAAACTGGCTGATGTGTATAATGATAATCTCTATACAGTGCTATGGAATAACAGCATCAGGAATTTTGAGAATCTCTATTAAACCCTGCCAGAGGCAGGGTGTAATAGGATGTTAGAGAAATCACTGAACACTGCAACACAGAAGATACAGGACAAGTCTGCTAGGGAAACTATATAAGGTGGAAAGTTTAACACGCCATCAGACGGCTATGTTGGCGTACAAATAAAAAAAAGGTTATGGCTCTTTGAAAATGAGGATGAAGAAACTCACCTTGGGGTCATGTTCATAGTAGTGCTGCTGTGTTCGGATCCACCGACCCACCAGATGATCACGCACCGTGTGTGCGAGGGCAAAGTAGTAGTCACGAGGATTGGCCACATTACGATCCTTCACAAGGGTGAAGTGTAAGTGCCGATTAAAGTTCTTCTTGAGCTCGGAAACATTTTCTGCTCCAGCCAAACCCCGAACACTGATCTGCTTTCTCTTCTCCTGGTCAGTAAGAGGCCTGGACATGGCAAAGGTAGAGTGTGCTACACAATTAGAGGGTGAACGTAGGAATGGTGCTGGTGCAGAGCAGAGTGGAGGTGACAGACTTCTGAGTGCCTCACTGACTCAACTCATCTCTTCCAAAAAGCACACCCTTCCACTGCCCCTCCTACAAAACAAAATAGCCAAAGGGCATGGCAGCAGGAGGCAGGACATACAGAAGGTTAAGGGGTGGTGAGAGGCAAGTGGATTGAGTATACGTGCAGGGTTAGCCAAAAGTGCATGTCAATGCATTTTACATTCTTGACATGATCCTGTAAAGGTGAAGGTTCCTGCAAGGTTCTAGGTGCAGGTATCAGATACAGTGCGACAGCAGCAAAGTGAGCAAAACTGAGCACAAAGACAGAATAAAATAATCACAGAGGGTGAATGGTGTTTTCTGGTCGTGGGCAACAGATGGGTTAATGTGGATACAGGAGATCAGATTTAGTCTGTCCCTCTAGTGTTTAAATATAGTGGTGACCTTCAGCTGGTAGGATATATGTATTACAGGGCAGAGAGCAGGGGTGATACAGAAGACATCGCTGTTTAACTCTCAATTGCCCAGAACTATATACTTTAATGAGAGACCTGAACCATAATGATATGATGATCAGCTATGACAGCCAGTCTTCCAGTGATTAGAGAAGTACAGTGTCACCCATCTAACCAGCTAGCCCAGCACTCAGCACGCCTGTAGTTCTACCATCAGCATCTAGGTAGAAAATGTAACTTTCCCCCACAAGATCCAAGAACACTCAATAACCTGAAGTGCAATGCAGTAAAGCATTTCTAAAGTCTAATGCACATGACCGTATGTATTTTGAGGTCTGCAAACCGCGCATCCGCAAAACATCGATACTGACCATGTGCACGCAACATTTTCTTAATAAGACTGCCTACTCATGCACATGACCACATTTTTGGTTTTTTTGCAGACCCATTCATTTTAACAGGGTTGCAAAAAATGTGGACAGCAGACCGTATGCTATCTGCATCCGTTTGCTTGTGCTGTCCTACTTTGGTCTGTTTTGTGGACAAGGGTAGGACATTTCTATAGAATGGAAAAAGAAAATTGTGGCATGCATACAGCTGGTATCTGTTTTTTTCTTTTACGGATCCGTGGTTTGTAGACTGCAATTATGTTCTATAGTCTGAGGAACGGCCTCACGGATGTGGACAGCAAACGGATGACATCCAAGTTCTGTCCACATTGTTATGGCCCCATATAAATGAATGGGTCAATATGAGATCTGCAAAAACGCAGATCGGACGCAGACCCAAACAACTTGCATTTCCTAGTGCTCCATACTGCATCATCTTAACTCCATTCTTGCCTAAATTCCAGGTTCAATTAATAGAGGTTGCAGTGACCGATGTGGTATGCGCAACATTTGGCTTCCCAAAGGTCACTGAGAGGAGAGAGCGACACGTATGGGAGGTAGCAAGGCGATGAAGAGGCTACAGCTGTTGTAGGAGACGGGAAGATGAGAGACGTTACAACACGCCACTGTGTATTTTAGAGTGAGACACCCAATGAGAGACAAACTGGTGAATTAGAGGAGAAGGTAAAGGCAATTGTCAATGAGACAGATTTACAAACTTATATTTAAGTTCCTGAGGGCAGCATTGTGAGTGTGGCAGGAATACGTGACATGACAGCTGCCTCAGCCTATGTGGCCCAGACTATAAATACACCACATGGACAGAAGTGAGAGATTGGGGAGGCCATGAGTGACAGGTGAGGCTGCACTAAGAAAAGGTCAGAGGTGACTCGGGACAAAAAGCCTAACCTCCATCAGACATTTTCAGTATCATCTGAAGACACACCGTATATGACAATGCTTTCTCAGCAACACATTGTAGTATCTGCAGACATTACAGAGTGGGTACCAGAAAACATGTGCATTCAGCAAATTCTCATTGTTCGTTTCCACACATTTATTCCTATGAAACCCAGAGTTGAGGGCAACAAACTTTTTTTTCCTCTTGTTGTTTTATAGTTTTCAGCAGACGTATGAATCTGCATTGTCGTCTTACAGATTCAGATTTACCAAAAAGAAAGTTTAAGATCTATTACTGTTGATTTCCCGCTGTATCATGTGGAGGTCTGTTCCATTATTCATTACATAGAAGACATTATTCCTGATCTTTTCTCTTCTTCATTTTCGTTTATGCCCTTCTACAGCATGGCGTGTAAATGTACTGAAACTAGAGCGCCCTTTTAACCCCTTGATAAGTTGTGAGTGGGAGTGATTTGTAGGCATCGGTTATGTGAATTGAAACTTGGGTTCTTTATGTTTCAATGTGAAGAAACGGTTGAGGGGATGGACCTACCCTACATATACCCAGTGTTCTTACGGCCCTGCACAGCCATTCTAGTGCCAGCAGGAGACCACAGGGCATCAGAGGTGGTAGACAGTGTTATCCTCTACCTCCTGATGATACACCATATTAATACTAGAGTGCAGAAACGCATCAAGGAGCACTGTGGGCATTACTTAGCTTAGTTCACAGGAGTGTAATTGAAACGTGGGCTAGCAAGTTATAGCTTTTGTAACACAGTCCAGTAGAGCATGACTATTATCTGGGCCGTGGTAGCTTTATGCATAGTGTATCAGTGGTGAGGGTAGCTGAAATAGTCTGTTATAGACTGTACAGGAGGCAGGTGGATCCCCTGGTGTTATCGCTGATTGATAGTATTCTGTGTGAGTGTACAGAGATAGCTGTCAGTCACTGATCACACCTCCCTCATGTACTGAGAGCACTTTAGCAAATGGCAGTTATCATGTAGGAGGACATTGATACAAGCCTCTTAACTAATGTATTGAGATTATCCATATTGTTCCTTTGCTGGCTGGATTCATTTTAACATCACATTATACACTGCTCGTTTCCATGGTGACAACCACCCTGAAGTCGATCAGTGGTGGCCGTTATTGCACACTATAGGAAAAAGTGTCGGCCTCTCTGGTGAGACTGTGACAGCGCACATAGGCTGGTTCTTTTTTCTATAGTGTACAAGCACAACCACTGCTGTGGGATTGCAGGGCGGTCTGTAACAATGGAGAAATGAATCCAGCCAGCAAAGATAGTAATATGGATAATAAAAATACATTAGTAAGTGACTTCTATTAACTTTCGCTACATAATAAACGCTATTTGCGACAACCCCTTTAAAGAGCAAAGACAACTCAGTAGCTGAACAATTAGACATAGGAGAGTGGACTTTGAACCAGAAGACATTCTGATTAGGCCTTATCAGTGTTTTGGTCAGTGATTGTGAGCCAAACCAGGACTGCAGCCTCCACAGACATATGGTGTAAGGGAAAGATCAGCTCCGGTTCATAATCACTGATGGAATGATGTGTGAATAAGTCCTTAGGCTACTTTCACACTAGCGTTTTATAATTCCGGTATTGAGTTCCGTCATAGGGGCTCAATACCGGAATAAAACTCTTCAGTTTTGTCCCCATTCTCTGTCAATGGGGACAAAACTGAACTGAAGACAACGGAATGCTCCTTGTAGCATTCCGTTCGGTCTTCAGAACGGAGAGCAAACCGCAGCATGCTGCGGTTTGCTCTCCGGTCCAGGCATCTGCACCAAGACGGATCCGTCATGACCCCCAATGAAAGTCAATGGGGACAGATCCGTTTGGTGTGATACAATGGTGAACAGATCCGCCCTCCATTGACTTTCAATGGAGTTCATGACGGATCCGTTACCTGCACACATACATACACATATACAGACATACACATAAACATACACAGACATATACACATACATACTTACATGCTCCCGGCAGGTCTCAACAGCGCAGGAGGAGCAGGACGGCGCACACATAGGACGATTCCACCCTGTGGGGAATCGTCCTATGTGCGCGCCGTCGTGTGTGTGTGTGTGTGTCCGGAGCGTGGTTCCGGCCCCACACATGTCCCTGCGGCAGCACCCTTCACTTGCCGGATCTGTGCTGCCGCTAATGTGAAAGAGGCCTTAGTCAACAGTTGGGGTCTGCCCAAAAAAAACATTTACCACCTGCATGGATTCTCTCTTCTCAATGAATCCAAGTACTGTACAGCATACCCATCCAAAACTTAATACTTCTACCCTATCAGACAGATAAAGACATCATCCCTCTTGAAACAAGTAAAGAACAATTCCATACATTGGATATCAAGCACCTCTCCTCCTCTGTGATCTGTGGAGCTTTTATCTATCCAGAACAGAATTGTACATTTACTTCCTGCACCAGTCCTAGAGCGTACATGCTCAGTGCCCAAGCTGCAGACCGCAAATTGCACTGAACAAGTACGCTCGTGAGCAATAGCCCTAAGGGGACACGACTGTTTCCCTCATAGACATACAGTCTGTAAGTGGGCCATATGTCCTGGAGCGGCATTAATCATGACTAGTAACATAGTATACAAGACCGAAAAAAGACATCTGTCCATCCAGTTCGGCCTGTTTTCCTACAAGTTGATCCAGAGGAAGGCAAAAAAAAAAAAAAAAAAGTGAGGTAGAAGACAATTTTACCCACTTTAGGGGAAAAAAAATTCCTTCCTGACTCCAATCAGGCAATCAGAATTACTCCCTGGATCAATGACCCATCTCTAGTAACTATAACCTGTAATATTATTACCCTCCAGAAATACATCCAGGCCTCTCTAACTCTTTTAGTGAACTTACCATCACCACCTCCTCAGGGAGAGAGTTCTATAGTCTTACTGCTCTTACCGTAAAGAATCCTCTTCTATGTTTGTGTACAAACCTTCTTTCCGCCAGACGTAAGATGTCTCCTTATCTCATGTATTAAATCTCCCCTCAGTCGTCTTTTTTCTAAAGTAAATAACCCCAATTTTGATAATCTTTCAGGGAACTGTAGTCAACCCATTCCAGTTATTACTTTAGTTGCTGTGCTATGTCTGCCTTGTTCACTGGAGCCCAGAACTGTACACAGTACTCCATGTGTGGTCTGACTAGTGATTTGTAAAGTGGCAGGACTATGTTCTCATCACGGGCATCTATGCCTCTTTTGATGCAACCCATTATCTTATTGGCCTTGTCTAGTCTGACACTGGTTTCTACAGCTTAGTTTGCTGTTCACTAAAATTCCTAGAATGATGCTGTGTACGTCGGGCTGCCCGCGGTGCTATTGTCCTGCACTCATAAGATCATACGACTGCAGGACAATGGTTCTACAGGCGACCCAACGTGCACAGTATCACAGTAACCTATGAAGCTGTGTGCTCCCCTGCACATTATCAATGCCGCTCCAGCACATATGGCCTGCTTACGGATCATATGTCTCGGAGGGCATATGGTGTTGTGCAAGGGGCCTAAGGCTAAGTTCACACTTTAGTTATTTTATCAGTTATTGTGAGCAAAAACCAATGGTGAAGCCTACAGACATAAGGTGTAATGGAAAGATCTGCACTTCTGTGTTCTTGTCCCGCACCTGGTTTTGGCTCACAATAACTGAAGTGTAAGCTCACACGACAGTTGCCTGTTTTGTGGTCCAAAAAATGCAGATCGGCGAACATAGGTACAGACTTATCCTTGTCCGTAATACAGATAATAGTACATGATCTATTTTATTTTTTTTTTTGCAGAGCCGCCATGCACACATACTGACATTGAGGAAAAACTTTTTTTTAGGCCCCTTTGAAGTGAATGGTTCCACATACGGCCCACAAAAAACATCCATGTACATGAGCTAAGATGCGTTTACTTCCCCAGAACTGGCCTTTGGGAGGAGGGTGTTGCATGCTGCAGCCCCTTCCATAAAATCTGTGGTATTTTTCATGTGGTGCTGTCATGGTGGCAAAATGTGAGGTGAAATTGTGCCTCATTAATAATTTGGCTTTCACAAGTCCACTTCCCAACTTGCATATATTCTAGAAATACATTTCAATATTCAGTAGTGGCTGCGTCTGTTTTGATTTAGAAAACACTGAAGGAGGGAAGGGCTTTTAAACTCTGTAGGGCACATTTTCTTTTTAGTCGCATTTACTATTGAAAATAGTTTTGGAAGCGGTTGCACCTCATTCACCTATTTTAATTTCTAACACCAATTCCAAAGTTTTCTAACGTTTGCGTCTAATTTAGTCTCGAGACTCCATCACAGGTGTACTTCTGTCAAGTTTAGAGGCGAGTTGTAGGAAATTCTGCCTTAAGAGTCACTTTCATGAAGAAATGCACCTATTTTCAGCTCACTTGTGCAACATTTTCATACACGTACTAAGACCAGTCTTAGTGACTATGAACCTGTCATACTGATAAAGTACCACTAGAGGTCAGACTAATAGCAATATGTCTAATCTGATTTATGAATTGATGTGGGACTTTTTAGAAATACTAGTCAAATGCACCTGTCTAATATTACACCTAATAACAGGAAAGCTAGATAAATGTGCCAGTGTTACTGTGCCTATAAGGCCAATTCGAGGGCCAATTTTCAGAGGTACACTTAGGCTAATTTCAGACAATCTTGCCCACTGCAAAACACTGTGGGAGTATGATTCCTGTTATATGGACACTGCACCTTTCACAGGACTGCATGGCATTATAATTTATAAGGCTGGGAGTCTGACCATCCTTGCATCTACTGAATTATACTGGCGGCATTATGTCAGTACAATTCAGTAGATGTCAAAGTCAGGCATTAGAAATCATAATGCCATGTGGACTGGTGAAAGGAGTAATGTGCATAATGGGAAATCACTCTCGCAGAGCACGTTTTCCACAGTGGACACACTCATCTGTTATTAGCCTTATGGTGGATTAATGAAAAACAATTATCACTAAAGTATAATCCCAAGGTACATCTGAAAGCAAAGAATCTAGAGTTTAATATGATACCATTAAAGTTCTAGCCCATTATTTTAGCTGCAAAATATGGAAGACACAATACCTACATCCTAGGTAGTAAAATGGGTTAAGGGGTGCCTGCAACATGGAAGCATTTAGTAGCACTAACTTTCCAGTTTGGCACCAGTTTTTTGCCTCATACTTTTTGCAGTAAAAAAGAAATTGACAATCTGCTATAAAAATTCTATTTTTAAATTTCCCCTCCATTTTGGTTAATTTCTATCTGGCTATATTCCCATACCAAATCCCAAGTCTTATTGGAAAGTTGGGAGCCCATTCCAGTAGGTGGCGCTAGCGAGATGGTTTTCTTCAGAGATACTTTGTTGCAGGTTAATTTCTGTTAAAGGGTTTCTGTCACCAGTTTTGGGCACATAAAACAGGATGACATTTGCAATGTGCAAATGTCACCTGATGCCCAAACTGGTAATTTTTTTACTGGTGCCCCCGTTTTTGTAATAAATGAACTTTTGTAATATGTAAATTAATCTCACTAGGTGCAAGGGGCGGTAACCCTGCACCTAGGAGCGCCGTTTCCCTACCTTTATTCACGCCCCCTTTTCTTGTGATGGACAGGGCCAGGCAGCTCGCTGTATGTGCTCCTGGCCCTGTCCGTGCTGGAAATCCCGCGCCTGCGCCGTGCGGACTTCATTCGGCGCAGGCGCAGTGAGTGCCGATGGCTGCCGGGCTCCCGGCTTCCTCACTGCGCCTATGACGTCACAGTACACCCGGAAGAGAAGGCGGCGCAGGCGCAGTGAGGAAGCTGGGAGCCCGGCAGCCATCGGCACTCACTGCGCCTGCGCCGAATGAAGTCCGCACGGCGCAGGCGGGGGATTTCCAGCACGGACAGGGCCAGGAGCACATAGAGCGAGCTGCCTGGCCCTGTCCATCACAAGAAAAGGGGGCGTGAATAAAGGTAGGGAAACGGCGCTCCTAGGTGCAGGGTTACCGCCCCTTGCACCTAGTGAGATTAATTTACATATTACAAAAGTTCATTTATTACAAAAACGGGGCACCAGTAAAAAAATTATTACCAGTTTGGGCATCAGGTGACATTTGCACATTGCAAATGTCATCCTGTTTTATATGCCCAAAACTGGTGACAGAAACCCTTTAAGTACCTAGTTGGCAAACTTTCTAGATGCTATTTTGAATACTTTGAGGGGTGCACTGAATGATTTTTGTGGAGTTTCCAATATAGAAGCTTTTCAAAGCACCCAAATAAATGGTTGCATAAAAAAAAAATAAAAAAAAATAATAGGTTTTGGAAATGTTGCGACATGACTTAAAGGTTATAAACACCTTTGGGGCATTTTTTACTACTGCATTTTACTCATTATGGTCTATATTTTTTTTCAAATGGACTTTATTAGAAATGGTCAGTATTTCTGATGTGGTTTTCAGTTTAAGTGCATCTGCAAACTAGCAGGCTTTCTGGTTTAGTGACTCCATCAGAGAACTGCTCTCTAACAGCTCAACCTTATCTCTAGTTCACTAACAGCTCAAACACTGACTATAGCTAAACTATTAGTTTCATTTAGCATCAATTACTGTTTATGAGCTGTCAGGAGTTCAGATAACTGTAAAACAAAGCCTCCTAGTTTGCAAATGCACTTAGAAAGCTGTGTAAGGCTACTTTCACACTAGCGGCAGCCCGGATCCAGCAGGTGAAGGGTGCCGCCGGATCCGGGCTGCCGCAGGTACATGTCACACAGTACCAGTCATACACACATACTCCATGCAGGCAGGCCACACATCTTCACACGCAGGAGGCGCGCAGCTATGACGATTCCCCACAGCGCCCTCTGCTGGGCGCTGTAGAGAATAGTCATAGCTGCGCGCCTCCTGTGTGTGAAGACGTGCGGCCTGCCTGGAGTGTGTGTGAGTGTGAGAGTATGTGTGTGTGTGAGAGTGTGTGTGAGAGTATGTGTGTGTGAGTGTGTGTGTGAGAGTATGTGTGTGTGAGTGTGTGTGTGAGAGTGTGTGTGTGAGTGTGTGTGTGTGTGTGTGTGTGTGTGTGTGTGTGTGAGAGAGAGAGAGTGTGTGTGTGTGTGTGTGTGTGTGTGTGTGTGTGTGTGTGAGAGAGTGTGTGTGTGTGTGTGTGTGTGTGAGAGTGTGTGTGAGTGTGACGGATCCATCCTGAACTCCATTGAAAGTCATTGGAGGGCGGATTCGTTTACCATTGTGTCACACCAAACGAATCCGTCCCCATTGACTTGCATTGGGGGTCATTCCGGATCAGTCTTGGTGCGGATGCCTGGACCGGAGAGCAAACCGCAGCATGTTGTGGTTTGCTCTCCGGTCTGGAGACAGAACTGAATGCTTTTAGAAGCATTCCGTTGTCTTCAGTTCAGTTTTGTCCCCATTGACAATGAATAGGGACAAAACGGAAGCGTTTTTTTTCGGTATTGAGCCCCTATGACGGAACTCAATACCGGAATTTAAAAACGCTAGTGTGAAAGTAGCCTAAGAATGACTTGAAAGTGTTTAATAGTCAAACTGAAAGAATGACTACGTTAAGTAAACTGCAATAATAAAATGCCCTGAAAGTATCCATAGCCTTTAGGCCCCATTCACACGTCCGTATTTGTGCACATCCTGGAAAACGGTCAGTTTTTTGCAGATCCGTTCCGCAAAAAAAAAAAAAAAAAAAGTTTTTCCAGGACATCCGTTACGTTTTTCCGTAAAAAATCCATATGTCATCCGTTTTTTGCGGATCCGATGAATAACATCTGTACCTATAGGATGAATAACATCTGTACCTTTTCTTTCTCCCCTCCTGGAACAGAATCCACAAATACGGATGACATGTGGATGCCTTTCCGCATGTCTTCTGCATTTTTTGCTGATTCATAGACTTTCATTGTGCTACGGACCGCAATTCGGGAGAAAAGTAGGACAGGAGGATTTCTTTATGCGGACAGTCAGAACGGACACACGGATGCAGACACCACACGGTGTACTGTCCGCATTTTTTCGGGACCCATTGAAATGAATGGATCCGCATCCTATCCGCATAATTGTCCGCAATTGCGGAAACGGATGCAGACACATTATACGGACGTGTGAATGAGGCCTTAAGAGCAGAAAATTTCTAAACAAAAAAAAAAGTTTTGATTTTTTTTTTTTATTTTTATAAATAAAAACATATTGACCCAAATTAACTCTCAACTGGGTAATGAACAGGACACTTACATGGTGACCTCCTTTTCATCTTTTTAGTTGCAGACCCCCGTTATGACTCTTCTGCTACCCAAAATTGCTGCAGTGCTTCTTAAACTATCATACAAAGTGTGCACTGGTAACACAAGTCACTTCTAACATGTGCAGTTTAAGGCAAGGGCTACACGACGACAGTTGTCACGCGACAATTTTTATAATGGAAGTCTGTGGTGTCGCACTGCGACATGCTGCGACTGCAACAGGATGGGATCCAGGATGGGTTTTTCTGCGACTGTCGTGTCGCAGCAGGTCGCAGTGCGACACCATAGACTTCCATTATAAACATTTTCGCGCAACAACTGTCGTGTAGTTGTGCACTATGTGTAGCGCAACACATGCTGCCGTGTAGCCCTAGCCTAACTCTTCGATTTGTCAGCAGTACCGCCCAATCCAAAGGCAGCAGAAGTGTCTTAGTCTACCAAACAGTGTGTGTCAGACAGACTGAGAAGTGGTCTGGCCATCCGAGGAGCCCAGGAATTGATGGATTTGCAGCTAAAAAAATGAAAAAGGCGAGAACTATGTACCAAATTTTTCAGACTAAGACCTAATAGGATTTGGAGGAGGGAAAAAAAAAAAAAAAAAAACCCTCAGAGCACACCTCCCCCCTATTTTTCACCAGTCCTCAGATCTGGCGCCATCAGCCTCATATTGGATCCTCCTAGCCCCCCATCCCCATTAGCCTCAGAGAAAAAAAAAAAAAAAACAACAAATGTACCCTGCTTGCTCCAGACAGAGCTGCAGATCCACAACTTTCCACATCGCTTCTTCCAGCCTGCGCTGTACTGTGATTTGATGGTGCACAGCATCAGGTCATAGTGAGGGCCTACATGCACTACGTCCTGCTGCACGTGGTCAGGACACCATGCACAGCAGGCCCAGAAGAAGATTAGGGAGGAAGAGTACAGCCAGCACAGCCCTGACCTCCCCATACGTCCTGCATGCTGATGATCCCTTGCATAATGGAAGTAGTCATTAACATTCCGACTAAGACGCACTTTTCGGGGTTGTGCAAATTTTTATGTTGAACCATAGGGTCTTTCTAAACACAGTCACAGAAAAATAAAGTATCTGTATGACTTGGATAAGTAAAAGCATCACAAAGGTTTTACCACAAAGTGACATTTTAGATTTCAAAAACTGGGCTTTGATTTGATGGCCAAAATAAGCCCAGTTCTAAAGGGGTTACATTATTTTAAAGGGAAATTCCAATAGACTTACAGATGCTTGTTTATGTGGCAAAGATATATGCTTTTTGCCCTTCCTGGCACTGTTCTATAAGATGTGGCAGCATGTATGCGCAATACACAGTGAATGAGAATTCAAAGGCATCATTCACGGGGCTTGGGCAGCCAGTTTCAAAGAACTGTTCAATAAGTAAACTTTTACTAGAGTATTCCTTTAATACTTTAAACTGCAAGATACTAGATGTTACATAAAATTCAATCATTCCATTAATAGTCTTCAAAGACCCACTGGTTAAAAAATAAAAGTTATTCGATAAGCTTTATACAAAGTCAGACAAAAAAACAAAAAAAAAAAAAACGCAAGCAAAAGGGCGCTAAACATCAGACCCTTTATCTATATTCTTTAACCAATGGAGGATCACATCAGTATCAGGAAAGGACAGACATACTCCAGGTACTCTGAACACCCAAGTAGACGAGTAAACAATATCATTAAATGTATGTAGTCACTAAGCAGTGAAGGACCAAATGTAAGAAAACGGATCAGAGACGTGTTAAAAAGCACTTTGGGCAGTGGGTATATTTGAAGGATAGTGGAATTCATTTCAACAGGCAGGAAACAGCGTAAAAAAAGTCAGTATTCCTAGCTAAACTAGCAATATTTGTGCCGTTAGGTTTGCATACTTCACATTAAACATCCTATTCACTACCGCTGAATTCAGAATGTGATCTGGATATGTAAGAGCTTATAGTTGCCATAATATGACGACAGCAACGACCCTAAATGTTGAAAATCACCATACATAGAAAAGCTATGAAATTCCTTTAACCTACGAGAAGCATTACTGACATACTGAAGGTACTGAATTCTATAAAACTGGTGGACTTCACTCTGAAGGACAAAATCTTGAGACGAAGTTTAGAGCAGAATGCTAATCCTCATTTGCTTTCTTGGGAGGAGGCATTTGTCTACTGTGCGGAGTTCTGATATTTAAGGCAAAGTGCCCCTGTCACTTTATTAACAGCAGAAGATTCAATTTTGAGGAGGGGGTGGTGGAGGGGCAGGCGGCATCGAAAATGGGGGTATTCCAGGAACACCCATACCCATCATAGTGACAAAGTTGGAGGGATCCATGGGAGGAGGTGGAGGCGGTGGTGGAGCATAGAGAAGCCCAGAGGTTCCAGGAGGAGGTGGTGGTGGAGGTGGTGGAGCACTTGGAGGTAATGGTGGCTGGACACCAGGAGGAGGAGGAACAAGGGAGGCACTCGACTGGATAGCATTGCTAGATGAGGCTGTGGCAGCACTTTGTTGCTGCTGCCAAGGAGGAAGAGAAGCTGAACCAGTGGTGGTGGTTTGAGAGCCTATACAGGAAAAAAATAGGAATGAATTAATAGGTTATATGGATGAATATAATGCATAAAGGGGTTACAACTTCAATACAACGATTGAAATCAATGGCCCACATTAATGAACTGAGCAATTTATAATCCAAAACAACTGAATCTCCCCTTGACACAAACCTATGCATAAAGGAAAAGTGCCGTAATTTTATCCAGTGTGAAAGTTAACCCCTTAATGTGCACCTAAACTTTTAGGAACACTTAAAATTATTAGTTTATAGTATTTTTCGCTTTATAAGACGCACGTGATAAGACGCACTTAAGTTGTAGAGGAAGGAACAAAAATATTTGAAACCAAATGTAGTGCTTTGGTAGAGGGGGGTTAGGGCTCATTCACACAGCCCCAATCACTTCAATGCGCAGCTCGCGATCTTGCCGAACCTCCGCAAGAAAATATAGAACATGAATTCTTGTGGACAAGAATAGGCATCTTCTATGTGGTGCCGGTGATGTGTGTTCTGCAAATTGCATTTTTTGCGGACCCGCAGTATCACGCCCGTCTGGACGGCCCCTTATAATCGCATTTAATATAAACTCTGTCCAGAGACTGTACGGTAATTGTAAAGTGTTTATTTTAAGCGTTTACGTTAAATAGGACTATAACCCCATCCTCATCTGTAGGACTGCACCCAAGTAATGTAGTATATGGATGTACCCTTAAGGGTTTCACTTGAACGGGGCTGAGCTGTGCCTAGGCCATGTGATCAGCGAACAGGTCGTCACTGGCCTAGGAAAAGCAGATAGAAGGTCGCGGCACTCAGGGGAGCGTCAATGCCTTCTCCAACAGCTGATCGGCGGGGGTCCAGAGGACAGGTCATCAGTAAAAAAAAAATCTCAGAAAACCTTGAAGGTTTCAATGACCGTACAGTCTGAGTTATTAAATGTGACTATAACCCTCCTCATGCCTTAGAATACACCCATGTACTACATGAGGGGGGAATCTAGTCATATTTAATGTCCAAGTAGAGTCCTGAGCTCCCCTTCATGTCACGGCTTCCACTCGGCCAGGAACTACAGTAGACAGTCCAGGGGATTGCACTCATTCACTCCCTCCTTGGCTGAGCAGTGCTGTGCTACAGGGCTGCTGTCAGTACAGCCGCAGGGAGAGATTATGTACTCATACACAGCGCTGTATGGGGGTATGGATTCTAAAGCGCAAATAGGCACTTGAACTCGGGTGCCCATTTCACACGAAGAGGTAAAAAAAAAAAAAAAAAAAAGTAAAACGTTTAATTTTTTTTCAGAACATTTTCTATAATTTTTGTTAAAGTGGATGCATACAATTTTTGCATTTTTCTTGAGACCCAATTTTACTCTCCAAACCTTACCTCTCTCCAATATGGCTACTGAAAGCTTTATTCATACTGATGGCAGATGATTTATGCATTGAGGACAGGGTCTTACCACTTTCTGACTCAATTACCATCTTAAACATTTACATGTGAACATGGTGGTCAAGCGTGACTGGCATCTGGGAGGCGTGATTCCAGGCGTGCACTGGCTCCCCCTAGCAGGGATTGGGGAAGCTGTCTGCAGTGTGAGGCAACCTTTGCTGCCCTCCTGAAAGACCCTTGGGGTGGAAGGGGGGTCTAGTACACCTCATGGGTCACAAATAACTGAGCCAGTAGTACATAGAAGTCTGATCAGATCAGTAATTTTATTTCACAGCAATGCTTTACCTCTTTATCATAAGGTACAATTATACAGGATCTAATCTTTAGGTTAAATAAACTGAATGGCTGACAAGACCAGCCCTTTAACCATTACTTACTTTGCTGCCAAGGTAGGGGAGCCCCCGGTTGGGGTGGTGCACCTGTAGTTTGTTGCTGCTGCCAAGGAGGCAAAGATGGTGCGGATGGAGGAGGTGGTGGTGGTGCAGGACCACTAGGAGGTGGTGGGGGCGGAGGAGGCATCAAACCCATAGGGTGAGAGTGCAAGAGACCTGGAGGGGAAAGGAAATTAAATGAACAAGAAAAGCGTTTTTTGGCTCAGTTCTTCTAACTACTGGCTAATTGCTTACCCATCGGATGAGGACCAGGTGGATGTGCTCCCGGATGATGCTGCATCCAGTGAGGGTGAGGTCCTGCAGGATTAGGCTGTAGAGGAGGACCGTTTCCTGCACTACCCATTGGGTGAGGGAAGGAATGAGGGGCACCATGCATGGATGGGAATGGTCGATCGGTTGCCATCCAAGGCGGCCGGTTCTGAAAAGCCAAAAGACAGATGACATCAAGTGGGATCAGATAAGCCATGACATAATTAGTGGGGGTCATATCAAATGAACAGAGTGCTGCTGGACCACCCCCTGGGCTAATCTGCATGTGTGATACAAGTCATTTCCACCTATATAACAGCAGTGCTCCACAGAAGATTGCAAACACGTTCCAAACATACCTGTGTGTACTTTGTGTCTTTATTCCATGTCCATAAAAAGTATTGTATTCTGCTGAAAAAACGGCTCCCAAGTGCCCAGACAGATAGGGTTTGCTTTGGTCACTTGGAACAGCAAGATCCAGGGAGCCCTTTTCCAGCAGAATAAAAGTGCTTTTCTTGGACATGGAAAAAAGACAAAACAGGTACACACAGGTATGTTACAATGTGTGTACAAGCTTCTGTTATACAGGTGAAAATGACATGACAACAGCCACAGTATGTTTCTAAATCTCTTTAAAAGAACATTCAAGCCAAATAAAAAAGGTTTGCAGTAGAATACAAATAACGTAAAAAAAACCAACCAGTCCCTGGCCGCTGCAACAGTGCCTGTGTCCTTACTTCACTCCGCTTACTGCTGATGTCCAAACATGGCAGGAGATGGGTGCTGAGGGCTGCAGAGATAACCCACCTCAGCCAGTGCCTGCCTGAACACCAATCCCAACCACTTCCTGCAGTGGAAGGACATCCGCAGGGACCTGGGCAGCCTTGGATTAGCAGCATATCAGTGATAAAGAGCATAAGCTTTATTTAGTTTTTATTTTTGTATTTTTTTTTACACACCCTCTGTATCCCACTGCAAGCCCTTTTTCTAGGTCATAACAGATCACTGGGGGAAATCTATTTTTTTCATTGTGCTGTCCCAACAATATAGGTGCTGAAGTTACAGGGGAAACAGGCATCTACTGTGACCATAGTCATTGACAGAGCTGATCTGGTTCTGCCAAACCCCTCTTATGTCAGGTCACTATCTAGCACTGGGCGCTATACAGCCTGTAAATGAAGGCCGTTAACTGCTTCAATCTTCTCCTCAGCGTTCCAGGCTGCACAGCCCACCGCCAAAAAAGACAGTGGGCAGTCACTGAGACAGTCGAGGGTTCCTGTACACACAGTGCTCTCTGCTCCCTGTCAAAAATGGCCTCACAAACTTTCTATTGAGCCAGTCTTCAGCAGCAAGGAGAGACAGCGCTCTGTATGAGTCTCTATCATCGTTTGAGATTGGAAGGGGGTCTCTTCACTTAGAGCCCACCAATGAAAACCTTCGACGTTACTGACATACAAAAGTTTTGGTGAAAGTACATGTACACTTTAAAGAAGACCCCTTAAACTTTGCGCATTTAAAAGAACCTCTACAGAAAAGATTGTAAAGCACCAACGTACACACGACTGATTTTACCACGTACACGGTCAAACATTGGCTTGAAGTCTTACAGCCTCTTATAGGGGTCATTATAGCAAACAGGAGGCTGGAGCGACTACTTATTAAATCCTACTGTTTTCTATACAGATGAGGACCTACCGTCTTATAAGGCAGACATTCCAAGACACCACTTTTTTTATACTTCCATTGACACAGCTGTCTGAGGGCTTACTTTTTGTGGGATGCATTACAATTCCTAATGGCACCATTTAATGTTCAGTATAATGTATAAAAAAACTCTGCAATTCCACCATCGTCCTTTTGATTTTGTTTTTACACTGTTCACTATGTGATGACCTTTATTCTGAGGGTCATGGTGATTACACATTTTTACAGTGTGCCATGTTTTAACACAGGAAAAAACAGAGGCACAGATAATTTGTTGTCCTGTATTCATTTTTGAAGAGCCACAGCTTCCACCTTTTTCTGTTCACCAAGGCAGATGGGAGCTTGTTTTATGTGGGACAACTTAACGCCACTATTTCATTTACCATAGCATGGGTGTGTGAAACTGAAAAAAAAATATAAAATCCTGACATCTCATGGGTTTTGTTTTTATGGCCTTCACCTTATTCTGTGTCAGTACAATTATGGAAATACCAAACTCAATTGTTTTACTACTTAAAAAGAAATTAAAAATCTTTGAAAAATAAAAAAATGCTTTTCAACTCCGTATTCTGACACCCACTTTTTCATATTTCCAGGTACAGAGTTGTGTCAGGGCTTGTGCTTTGCAAGGTGAAGTGTAGTTTTTATTTCTACCATTTTGGGGTACATATGACATTTTGATCATTATTCAGTGGGTGAGGTGATTCGACTATTTAGATTTTTTTTCCCAGTTAAAAATGGTGTTCACCGTGACAGATAAATACTCATATTTCAATAGCTCAGCAAGATCTATTATAATTTTTATAAGATTAGGAAAGATGTGTGATTTTACATTTTAATATTGGTTTTTAATTTAATTACCCCTAGGGGACATTCAATACTGGCGCTCTTAAAAGACTTTACAATGCAGGATAAATAGTGACGGTCTAATATTTTGAACATTGTTGTATACAGTGATCATTTTTATATGATTTTAAATTGTTTTAATATTTTTTTAGACAACTTAAAAGGGTTCTGCAGTTCTGTAAAACTCTGATCGGTGGCAGTCAACACCTGGGCCCCCCGCCGATCAGCTGTTTGAGAAGGCCCAGTGACGTCACGACTAGTCACTGGCCTGGGCTAAACTCTGTTCACGTGAATGGAGCTTAGCCCCGCCCAGGCCAGTGATACTAGCCGTGACGTCACTGGGCCTGCGATAAACACAGAAGGCCGAAGCGCTCCTGCAGGGGATAGATCATCAGTTTTACAGAACTCCTTTAAGGGAGTTGAACTGAAGCCCAATTACACGTGCACATGTATGGCAAGGAGCACAAATGGGTTAAATGCTCTGCCTTCTACTTCATGCCAATAATGTCTACATACCACAGGTGGCTGGCTTGCAGTTATGGCAGCTGGCCTTGGAGATCCTTGAATAGGAGTATGTGTCGGAGCAGTTGCTGCCGCCATAGAAGACGGGACCGGTGCTTCTCCAAGTTCTGCCATAAGGGAAAGGTATTCTTTATCCATCCTTGCCTTATCTTGTGCTGACTGGGGCTCTCCAGGCCGCACTGTCACACTAGACAACAATGTCACAGAAAGGTTATATCACATTTTCAACATTATCAAATGGTAAATTTGATCATTTTAGATTTAAAATTTCACCTTGTAAATTTGCAGTCAGAAGCAATATGTCCAGCCCCTCCACATTTGGTACAGAGGGTGGTATTGGTAATGCTTCTAGATTCTGTATTTTGCCAGGGTCGCAGAATCCTACAAATAGAAACACTTAGTATAGAACATAATAAAAATAGAGAGGGTAAGAATTAAATAGAAAAAGAAAACAAACCTGTTGTCATCCTCGCGCAAAGTACCATTAAGACGTGCCAGCTCTCGCAGCTGCATTTTACGGAGATCATTCTGGTCTTCTGGTGTTTCAATTCCCTGTTTGAGAATATTACGAATCTACAAAGAAAAGCAACAAACAGCAAAACTTAACCCTTAAGAACGCAAGTGCACTGAGGAGGATTAGTTCAATGCAGTTAACTACACAGTTTATATTGTATAATGTGGGAACTACAAGTATAACATGACCAGCACCTGACGCCTCAAAGGCAGCGGGCTACATTAGTGCCTGAAGTCTAGGCTATTTAATAAGGGTATTACAATAACCTCGCAGAATACAAGTCTGGTTGACATCTTTAGTGTAAATTTGCCCCTTTTCACCTCCTTTGCTACCACAACATAGAATATCTTTGGTGCATTAAAGGGGTTCTCTGTCATTTCCTACTGGAGAGGCTCTGCTTCTTCATGGGGTGGGAATGTGCAATATGTCTGACATTACAGGCAAGCAAAGCCACTATGATGTCACTGCGGAGCGTGCCTGTACAAGCATGCTCCCGAAACTACCAACAGAAGTTTCAATGGCAGCATCAGCTGTGTAGGACCTTTATGTGTTCCCACAATCTTAACTACCAGAGGAAGGCTCTGAAGAGGATGCCACACACACAAGCGTGGTCACCCCTGCAGTGGTGGCAATAACCCCTGACAAGCTGTAAACACATGGCGGAGAGGGAGACGTGATAAGAAAAGGAGGCAATTATAAACAAATGCATTTAATGGGAAAGAGCCTTATTTGCACATGTATAACCCAGTAAATTGGCACTGCCAATATAGGAATACTCTTAATGCATGGAAGTGTAAATAATCCATAAGAACATAAGCATATTATAAAGCATGTTATAAAGCAGTTTACAGTACAAATTAACATGTCCATTATAAATCCCAGCATACTGTACTGAACTGTAAAAGTCATAAGTCAAGGAATGATGTACTGACATCTAGTGGCCAAAAACTGCAATACTAAAAATTCTCCATTGAGAATACTGATTAAGACGTGCCTATGATACACCCTGTATCACTGTGTACACCCAATATCCGTCCCTCAGCACTCTACATACAGAAGAGTGAACAGCTAAGTAGCTGATATTTCTGTCACGCTCAAAGTGAAATGAAAATGCAGAATGAGCATGTTTAGCTAGTTCTACTGCTCCAATATATCTATGTGCACAGTGCACCCTTCAAAACCTTTAACCTTCACATTTTCTTACTGTAGAGGTGCTAGAATGAAAAAAATGTACATTTTCCTCATCATTCTGCACTCAATACCCCATAATGAGAGTGAAAACTGAACGTTCAACATCTTTGCCTATTGATTAAAAAGAAAAAAAATAAATCTTGCATTGACATAAGTATTCAGACCCTTTACTCAGTACTTAGGTGAAGCACCTTTGGCAGTGATTACAGCACCTAGTCTTCTTGCTTATGATGCCACAAGGTTTGCACACCTGAATTTGAGGATTTTCCTCTCAAGCTCTGTCACATTAGATGGAGACTGTCAGAAGACAACCATTTTCAGGTCTCTCCAATGATGTTTGATTGTGTCATGGCTGCCGCAGGCCACTCATTCAGAGTTGTTCCTTAAGCCACTCCTGGGTTGTCTTAGTTGTGTTGCTTATGGTCATCGTCTTGTTGGGCGGTGAACCTTTGGCCCAGTCTGAAGTCCAGGGCACTCTCTTATTAAGAATATCTCTGTACTTTACTCCATTCAGCTTTCCCTTAACTCTGACCAGTCGCCCAGTCCCTGAAAATCCCTCCCGCGGCATGATGCTACCACCACCGTGCTTCAATGTGAAGATGGTATTGGGCAGGTGATGAGCATTGCCCGATTTCCTCCCGACTTAGAATTGAGGCCAGAAAGTTCAATCTTTGCTTCATCAGACCAGATAACCTTGTTTCTTCCAGTCAATCAAGGTGCAGAGACAGCTCAAAGAAAGTTGAGAGAAAAAGGAGGCCCCCAGCGCTAAATACCAAGTGTCAGACCACAGGGTCTATTTTTTAGTTTTTCCTATCTAATACATTCGCAAACATTTCTAATATTTTTTTTTATTAAGGGGGTATTGAGGGCTTGCTTCTTCATAAAATGCCAAGAACGACATCCAACAAGTTCGCTTTAACCAACATTTACCTGATCTACGGCTTTCTTGACATTCTCCATTGTATTAGCGGTTACCAGCGCATGGAGGGGCTCATCTTCCCCTGGAAGCATCTGCCCGTCTTTGCGTCCCACTTTGCCTTCTTTCACTGAACCTTTGCCACGGATCATTATCTTAGCGTTACACTCTTTTTCAATGTTTTTCAGTGTATTACCCCTAAATGAAACAGAACAGGCAATGACTCCAGACATAAGAACACAAAAATCCAGCAATTTATCTACATAGGACATTCCATACCTGGGACCAATAAGTAAGCCGACAAAATTAATCTCAGGGTATTCATCCTGTGGGATCATAACTTTGTCACTCACACGAGTAGCAGGTGGTCTGGAAAAGAAAAGAAAGTGTAAAACATTAAAACAGACAGGACATGAAAGCTGGACAAGATATTACATCAAGGCTGCATGGGAAGGAAATCTTACTATCCCTAAACTGCCAGGACTCCACTGGCACAGGTCAGATGTTCCCTAAACTCAGAAGTCAGACAATACCCCTATAGGAGTTATACACTACTGTGTGCTCATACAGAGGACAGGGACAGATCATTATGATCTTCAATTAATGCAATGACGAGGAAAGGAGAAAATCATAAGCAATCTTTACATAGCAAAAATACTTTGAAGTTTTCTTTTAATTTAGAAGGTTTGTAATTTTTTTTTTAAAAACAGGGTCAGAGTGCGGAAAAAAAAAGTATATGTATACTCAATCATCTGCCACTACTGTTTGGCTGCTGCTCCACTCTCTGCACTTGCCGATCTTGGGCTCAAAATGCCAGAATTGGCTTATGGTGCATTCACACAGCCCGAGAATCAGGCGAAACGACTTTTCCTGACAATAAGGCCATGTAAATGGGCTACCAATCACCCACTGAACAAGTGAAACGCTCATTCATCAGGTGATCCCGTCGTTAATGTAGGCATTACCAATCATGGCTTGTGGTCAGCAGATCATGCGGTCCAAACAGCAATCTGCTGCTCAGAAACCATAAATCCCACGTCCTCATGCAGTGAAGGAGATCGCTGCATTTACAATTGCATCTCAATAAATTAGAATAGCAAAGTTTTTTTTTTCAAGAATTCAGTTCAAAAAGTGAAACATATTATATAGAGTCATTACAAACAGAGTGAACTTTTTCAAGTGTTTATTTCTGTTAATGTTGATGATTATGGCTTACAGCCAAGGAAAACCCAAAAGTCATTATCTCAGAAAATTTGAATAATTAACCCAAAACACCTGCAAAGGCTTCCTAAACTTTTGAAAAGGTCCCTTAGTCTGGTTTAGTAGGCGACACAATCATGGGGAAGACTGCTGACTTGACAGATGTCCAGAAGGCTGTCATTGACACACTCCACAAGGAGGGTAAGCCACAAAAGGTCATTGCTAAAGAAGCTGGCTGTTCACAGAGTGCTGTATCAAAGCATATTCATGGAAAGTTGTGTGAAAGGAAAAAGGGTGGTAGAAAAAGGTGCACAAGCAACAGGGAGAACCGCAGCCTTGATAAGATTGTTAAGAAAAGGCCTTTCCTAAATTTGGGGGAGATTAACAAGGAGTGGACTGCTGCTGGAGTCAGTGCTTCAAGAGTCACCACACACAGAAGTATCCAGGACATGGGCTACAAGTGTCGCATTCCATGTGTCAAGCCACTCATGACCAATAGACAACAGCAGAAGCGTCTTACCTGGGCCAAGGAGAAAAAGAACTGGACTGTTCTCAGTGGTCAAAGGTGTTGTTCTCAGATGAAAGTAAATTTTGCATTTCATTTGGAAATCAAGGTCCCCGAGTCTGGAGGAAGAGTGGAGAGGCACTCAATCCAAGCTGCTTGAGGTCTAGTGGGAAGTTTCCACAATCCGTGATGGTTTGGGGAGCCATGTCATCTGCTGGTGTAGGTCCACTGTGTTTTATCAAGACCAAAGTCAGTGCAGCCATCTACCAGGAAGTTTTAGAGCACTTCATGCTTCCCTCTACCGACAAGCTTTTTGGAGTTGGAATTTTTATTTTCCAGCAGGACTTGGCACCTGTCCACACTGCCAAAAGTACCAATACCTGGTGTAATGACCCCAGTATCACTGTGCTTGATTGGCCAGCAAACTCTCCTGACCTTAACCCCATAAAGAATCTATGAGGTATTGTCAAGAGGAAGATGAGAGACACCAGACCCAACAATGCAGACGAGCTAAAGGCTGCTATCAAAGCAACCTGGGCTTCCATAACATCTCTGCAGTACCACGGGCTGATCACCTCCATACCACGCCGCATTGATGCAGTCATTCATGCAAAAAGAGCCCCAACCAAGTATTGAGTGCATTTACTGTACATACTTTTCATTTGCCCAACATTTCTGTGTTTTAAAAAAAAAAATGTACAGTTGGTCTAATATAATATTCTTATTTTCTGAAATAATGACTTTTGGGTTTTCCTTGGCTGTAAGCCATAATCATCAACATTAACAGAAATAAACACTTAAAAAAGTTCACTCTGTTTGTAATGACTCTATATAATATATGGCTTTCATTTTTTGAATTGAATTACTGGAAAAAAAAACAACTTTTTGATATTCTAATTTATTGAGATGCACTTGTACATGCAGACTGAGCAGCTGACCTTCAGGAAAGAATGCTTGATCAGATTCTCAGTCGGCCGATGTAAATCCAGCTTTAGACTGCCCACTCAGCCACACACTGAGCACAATGGTGACCCACCTCAGCCAGTGATTTTCTGAGCGTGCAGTCCAAGTCATTCCCAGTGTGCAGAGTCTAAGACCAGCAGGCACCGGTGCTGCAACTGAACAGCAGTGGCGGGGGATTGGTAAGATGAGTAAAGACTTTTTTTTTACCCACTCCAACTCTAAGTTATTCCACCCTCCACATGTAATTAACGCTAACGGACATACTTATAATCTGCTGGAGGTTTGAAGTCTGGGTTCAAGCCAACCATCTCTGTAATAAGGTTATGGCGCTCCTCCTCCAGCTTTTTACGTGTCCTGAACTCTCTGGTGTTAAGACGCTTCCCTTCGCTGTTATAGATGGGTTCAGGAGATGGGGACCTGAATGGAGGGAGAATAAACAGTATAAAAAACAAGAAACAAAATATCAAAAAGAAAACTATTCTTTAATGCACAGGTATATACATGTCCAGTATTACATATGGCTGCTATATTCATCATTACAATGCTACTTGAACATGAGTTGTTAGCAGTGCCATCTGTGGCACCCTAGCAGGAGGAGACATTTATGGGCTAAGAGATTAAAAGTAAAAAGATCTTGTTAACATTACACTACTTGATATTCCATGAATATAAACTAGTAATAGTGGAAGAAAACACATGGCTAAGGATCCTAAAGGGAACATGTAACCACATATGAAAACATTAAACCTCCACCAAAATGATGTGCACAATAGCTATAGGTTTGTAAAAATGTCACTGTAAAATGTCACTGGTTACGGCAGCAGCGTTCCCGTTACAAGCTCTGACCGCTATACCATGGTAGCTATTAGGGATGAGCGAATCACCTTCAGATGAAACATCCAAAGTCGATTTGCATACAACTTTGTTTGAATAATGTACGGAACGAGCGCTCCGTACAGTATTAGAATGTATGGGCTCTGGTGAGCCAAAGTTATTACTTTGTGAAGTCTCACGGGACTTTGTGTAATAACTTCAGAAATTCATTTCTATTGTTAAAAACCTTTTCCTGAACTCGGGTTCAGTTCATAGTGGTACAAGTAAAGGAGCGGACAGTCCCTTACTGTATTAACTGTGCATGTGCTGATGCAGGAAATTTTAGAGTGACATCTTTATAACATTATACAAGTCTATGGTGGTAGATTAAAGGCGCCATATGCGATTGCTTCCCTTTAAATCTGTTTAAGTGTATTTTACATTTAGGTGCCAATATTTGACGTCTGTAAGCATCAAACCAAAATTTCTTCAACTGCTGCATAACGTCCACTGAAAATGACAACATACTGTAATAATTCCTACTCCGATGCGGCAACTATTCCTGTAATCTAGCTGAACGTGGCACGTGCACATTGAGATGTCCAGTTTAAAAAGTGGGTAGAGACATTTGAGAAGGTCAGGAAACTGGCAGACTTCTTCATAGGGTCTTACCCATGCCTCTTCCATAATGAAGATATACCTTCATATTTAGAAAGATGGAAAGTAATCGACAAAATGTATTTCCATGGAAAAGGTTATGGGTAGATGATCCCCTGCTAGACTCGCATTATGTTCAGACAGTGATACGCAGGAAAGGGATAAAAAGAATGCTTGGGCAAAAGGAGAAAAAAAAAAGTCATTTTGATGACTAGAGAGAAAGTCAGCAGGTTACATCTGTAAATGTGGTTAAATATTCAGCCGAAATGCAAATAATTTGAGGGCTGCTTTGAGGGAGAAAAACATTAGAGTCATTAATTCATCTGCTCACAAACCTTTTTAAGTTGGGCCCAATGTTTTAAAACCTGTTTAAAAAAGGCTGTTAACCATTAAGACAACAGTTAACTTCTCTAATACCTGCTTTTTAGCCAAAACAGTGAATTAGGAATTGAGAGAACAGGGTAGGTTAAGGTGGCATGACAGAAACCGGCTATACGTGGAATAATTGCCCTATAAATTCTCATCGTAATAACGGAAGTGACAGAAGAAAAGCTGCTGGAGACATTTATACTGGGATAGAGAACACAGAGAAAATGGTTACTGAAGCCAGAATATCTGGACAGAGCTCAGGTAATAAACACTGATGTCAGGGGCCAATCACATACAGAACCAACTCTCCAATCTTTCCAGGAGGTCCTACTCGTTCTACTACATGTATAGGTAGGGAGCACTCATCCCATACGGGGCCTGTACCTAGCTGTAGCCCTTCAATCAACATTACTCTGGAAGGTTGTGGAGAAGACCTTTCCATGAAGACTGGGGCTTTATTCGAGAGGAAATAAAGCATAATGGCAAAGCTCTTCTGAATGCAAGCGATGAATGCTGATACTCTAGCCTACATGGAAATCGGAACATGCAGATTAAATGAGAAACTAAAGCTGTAAAACCAGTAATCTAAGGAACACAACAGGTAAAACTGATGATGTTCTGCCTGGAGCAGGGGCCGAGATCCTAAAGAGGACCCCCACCAGCCCAGAACACTGCTCACGTCCGGCCTGCTGTGTTCACAAAGCAGCACTCATCTAAAGAGTTTTCTGCTTCATTAAAGTATTGACAAGAGCACCTTAAACAGGAGCTGCCCCCCTCCTGACATGTCACTAAGTACCTGCATCCTCCATGTAATGCTACATCTGGAGCATCTATACTTATGGTACCAAGTTGTGCCATTCCTGTAAACTGTCCACAACCTACAGTAAAGGTACTGCTGGGTGTTACCAGTATCGAGCGTGTCAGACTTTACTGCAAGCTGCTGACAATTCATACAAGTCTAGTAGGAATAATAAAGAAATGGCACATCACAGAGTGCTGAGAATAGATGCTCCAGAACTGTAATTACATGAGGAATGGAAGTAGTTACTACGGCAGGAGCGGTGACAGGTCCTCTTTAAGCTGAAGGTCAAAAACACCAGCAAATGTTGGTAAAAACAAAACTGTCAAACTTAAATTTTAGATAAAAAAACAAAAAACAATTCAGTTAGTGGAAATCTGCTTGCTCTCCAGACAAAATTAGAGACGTAGGCTCTGTGCACACAGTAGTCGCAGCCTCTGCTCTTAAAAGGCCGTATCTGATCCAATTTACTTGTACTTGGTCTGTAGAAAAGTACAGCAAACCGCTATCCTACTCATCGTAAATCCATGAAAATCCAACAGACTGACTGCCTCCTTAAACATTTGGACGAGCTAATCACGGTTTCCTGTCACCAAAACATTAAAGGGGTTGTCCACTTTATGTTGACGGCCTTTCCAGAAGATATCACATTTTCCTTAATCTAGTGTCAGACCTGATTGGCACCAGATGGATTATCAAACTTTTTTACACTTTAAGGGTACATTCACACGACTGAATGAATGGGTCCGCATGCGAGCCGCAGTTTTGTGAAACTGGTGCAGACCCATTCATTTCAATAGGGCCACAAAAGATGTGGACAGCACACTGTGTACTGTCTGCATCTGTTATTCTGTTCTGCACCGCCACAAAAATATAAAGCATGTCCTATTGTCAATCAGACAAGAATGGGCATTTTCTATATAGGGCTGGTCATGTGAATGCAGCCTAAGGGAGCTGTCCCATAGCACTGAATCCACAGGCAAGATCGGACTAAGCACTGGTCAAGGAAAGTGTTCTGGACACTGCTGAGCAGCCGGCGCTCCTCTGTTTCCATAACTTCCGTAGCGGTGCAGGATTTACAGCATAGCGCTTTTGCATTACAATGGAAACGTGAAACACCCGGATGCGCTAATAAAGGGCAATTCCAACCATTAATAGGAACATAACTTGCTGCACATTCCTGGAGAAATCACCTGTACTGATGTGGGTTTAGGAAGCCAGAGCAATCGACCCCCCGGCAGGTTATATGACATACAGGCTGCCGTCCTTTCTGGGTATCCTGCGTTTGTGTCAGCAGGAAGTTAAGAACAGGTTCAGGGACGGGATAGCAATTTCTTTAGTCACTGACTGATAGCTACAGAACTTTTTATTATACAAACAGCTGAAGACATGTCCTGACCAGACAAGTAATGGGATACTAATATCAGACAGACCAGCAGGGGAAAGTTATTAAAAAATGAATGCAGCAAACCTAATAATCTAGAAATAAAAAGTAGATGGTTTGTCTCTAGACCAACAGAAAAAAAAAAAAAGAACAGACTTGAATGTACTTGGTGGTGAGAATTAGCACAAGACATCAGAGGTCAGTCAGGTGAATTGGGGGGGACACAGGTAGCTCTTAGTCCTGCACTTAGTGTAAGTATCCAATAGGAAAGTAAACCTTGACACTGGCCTCACGTTGTGTATTTTGGGCACTCTTTTACATAAATTCACGTGTTTTGGGTAAAATTTCCACGTTGTTTGTTCCAGGTGTCCTAGTTCCAGTATCCCTGCTGGATCAGAAAGGTGACAGTCTACCAGGACCACTTCTGACCTCAGCTGTGATGTGTGAATGAATGGCACCTGACTGCTGAGACTACATACACACGGCTGGCAGCAGTCACTCACATGTAGACAGTATGTCACACTTCCGGTCCAGCAGAGCTGCAGCACTGTAACCAAGATAAATGTTTTTAGCAATAACCTCCCCCCCTCGGACATTTTACTGGGTCTTTTAGGCTCCTTTCAAACGAGCGAGTTCCACGCTCCGGACTCACAGCACGAGTATAACACAGCTCTCGTCCAGACCTCCCAGCACTGACTGGGTCATATAGCATTATATTGATTTATGATGCTATGTAACCCTTACAGTTCTGGAATGTATTGGAAATTATATTATGATTATGTTAGTGTTATCCAATACATTCCAGAACTCTAAGGCCCCATTCACACGACCGTATGAATGGGGCCGTATCTATCCGCAAAATTGCGGGAATAGATGCGGCCCCATTCACCTCTATGCCGTGGCTCTTTTGAAGCATGTCCGCGCGTACGGACAAGTATAGGACATGCTTCAAAAGAGCCGCGTCACTGAGCTAGCTCCATGCCACGGCTCCCGGCCCCATAGAGGTGAATGGGGCCGCATCTATTCCGCAATATTCAATATGGTCGTGTGACCTAACATAGCACCATAAATCACTATAACGCTATGCGACCCCGGCAGTGCTGGGAGGTCAGAACGGGAGCTGCTGCATGGGTGATGCGTGGAACTTGCTCGTCTGAAAGGGGCCTTAACATTTCAACTTTGATTAAAAACACGTTTGCGTTTTTAAAAATGCAACAAAAATCAGTACGAACCCAGCCCAACATGACAGGAGAGCAGAAGATAATTCCACTAAGTGAAACCCTGCTTACATGCCATAGCTCACAAAATATACAGGTTACTATATTAACAAGCCCAAGAGAAGATGAAACGGTTACTGTCAGGTGACAAGCGAGTGGAGGGGGTATCCCAACCTGTCTTCTGGGTTAGGGGGTATTCCCAGGTCTCCCGTGCGAAGCTTGCGAGTCAGATCCTCAATTTGTAGTTGAACTGGAAGAAAGCAGGTTAGAAAACAAAAAAGGAACGGGAGAAAATTGTTACAAACCCAAAAAGGAGTAAAATCAAACCCATAACATTTCGATTCAATACAAGTTATGACCGGAAGAGAATGTGTTAACAGTTGACAAATCTTGTACATGGCTGTCAATAGGTTAGGGTTATTGAACCTGTGTCACATTTTACCATAAGCAGGACATTCTGAACAGGAACTATTGTACCCCAGTAATCTGGTCAGTTATGCCCCAGACAGCACTAGTATTACATCATACAAGTTCCAGAACACAAGACTAGTAAAATAACATCAAAAGATGGACATTAACCCATGACGTCAACCCCCAACATAAACAGGCAGTCACGATTTAATGGAAACTCTATACATTACTATCAGCACCAGAAACATGATCATGTATCAGACCCTGCACCAGCAGGACATGTGTAAGATCGATCAGCAGGCGGGAAAGACGCAACTGCATTTTGCATCTTTATTACAGTTCTAACCCTTAAAAGCGGTTGTCTCACGTCAGCATTCATCATGTAGAGCAGGGATGATCAACCTGCGGCCCTCCAGCTGTTGTAAAACTACAACTCCCATCATGCCCTGCTTTAGGCTGATAGCTGTAGGCTGTCCGGCATGCTGGAAATTGTAGTTTTGCAACAGCTGGAGAGCCACAAGTTGAGCATCCCTATGTAGAGAAAGTTAATATAAGCCACTTACTAATGTATTGTCATTATCCATATTGTCTCCTTTGCTGGCTGGATTCATTTCTCCATCACATTATACACTGCTCATCCATGGTTACGACCACCCTGTAATCCATAGCAGTGGTAGTGCTTGCACACTAGAGGAATAAGTGCTGGCCGAGATCGCATCAGTGCACGTAGGCCAGTACTTATTGCTCTAGTGTGCAAACACCACCACTGCTATGGATTACAGGGTGGTCGTAACCATGGAAACTGGCAGTGTATAATGTGATGTAAAAAATGAATCCAGCCAGCAAAGGAAGAAATATGGACAATCACAATACATTAGTAGGTGCCTTGTATAAACTTTCTCTACAAAAACGCTATTTGCTGAAGTGACAAAACCCCTCTAAAAGAATTTTCCCCGTTAACTATATCGATGAGCTGTCCTCCTTAACTGCTTGCTGAAGGTCCAAACTCTGCAGGTGTTAGAACAGACTTCTGCACGCCAGCCCTGGTGGCACTGACTTATTCAACATGCAGTGGTTTTCAATGGATGCATGCTCATGTGCTTCCACTGGACCAGAGGCCACGCAGTTGACTGTACTAACCGCGTCATGAGTGCGTAACGTGTAATAACTATTTATTAGTTTTTAAACTGTTTCAAGCACATTTCTGAAAATAAACTGGCCTGCCCTTCTAAATCAAACACATTGTGTATATTATTTGTAATGGGAACCAGGGACACATTCTTCTAATCTTTATTTTCTGAATGCTGCTTTGCTCAGTCCGCTTTACAGCAGCTACATGGACTATAGGAAACTGCTGCCTGCCACGGAGAAGGAGATCTCATGTAGTGTTAGCCAGGAGACTGAAAAGATAGGACTGTCCTCAGTAGTGGATACTTAACGGCTCCTGGGGACTTATCTCTACTTCTATTGGAATCTATCAGAGCGGGTTAGTGCTACTGTGTGATATCAGGTCTCTGCACTGGCTCATATTTTGGGGGTGGGGGTCATTTAATGCAGCATTTCCCACAGTGGCTGCAGCAGGAAAAATGTGTCTCTGACCACAGCTGGCATTTTTCTCCCAGACAAGTGCTTGAAGCATATGCGCATTATAAAGAGATAACAGGCCACTGTCTGATGATCACTTACTACGCGGCGCTCCAGTCATTTGAACACTACTTGCTGGACTCCTTTACCACACATATGACTAAGTTTTAGTCTTATTTAAATGAATTTATCAAACTTACATCCACAAAAATCTGACCATTTCTCATCCGCATGACTGTCCGTTCTGCATCGGTGTGAAATCGATGTGTCTGTCAACATTCCCTCTAATTTTACAGATATTTTACCAGCATAGCTTAGTATCAGATGTGACAGCACATGGATGACGTCTGTGTTCTGTCCATTTTTGACAGTAAACCGGCAACTTTTTAGTTTTGATCTTCCAGGCCCGTTATGAGTTTAGTTGCTCTCCTCTGTACTTTTTCTAACTCCAGGGCATCCTTTTTATGGACTGGTGCCCAGAACTGAACTGCGTATTCCAGTTGAGGCTGCACCAAAGCTTTATATAGAGGCAACATTACATCCCTGTCCTGCGAGTCCATACCTCTTAATACAAGACAGATGCTGCATGCAGATTATTAGCCCCCAGGTGCACAACTTTTGGAATGTTATGTTTTAAAAGGTTCTTAAATACTTGCGTTATCGTATTGTACATATTTCATATGTTGTGGAGGTGCCTTGTGCGCACAGTTTTTGTTTTGTTGTGGATTTTAAAAGGACATTTTCAGACAAAGTGATACCAAATATATGGTTTATTTTCAGATGTAAAATTGGAAAAGCAGAGTGACTGGAGTTAATATATTGGTGTTTATTTCTAAAAATATTTTTGTTCTACTTTAATTTTAGCCCTATTAGGGACTAAAAGTGCAGCCGATCACCAGATGAAACAGCGGCCCAGTTAGGCATCTAAATTAGTTTCTGAGCAGCAGGTTCCACCATCTAAACAGCACTTGGATGCCTAGAACCAATGCCGCTGTAGGAGGGACAGCTGGGAATTGAGGGGCAGGTCCCAGACACTGCCACAACATAGTGGACAAAGCCTTCTGCTTCTAGCTTCATCCACCGTCCGTGTTCATCCACATTCCGTGTCCAGCAATGAGTGTCAGACTCCCTCCCCCAGAATTTAGAGGAGTTGTCCCATTACAACATACTTCGTTATCCAAAGGAAAGGGAATAAATGCTGGATAGGCAGAGGTCTGACCACTGGGAGCCCCCACTGATCAAAAGAAAGGAGGGGACTGTATTCCCCTGTTAGAATGGAGCGGCTCCATTCAAACACAAGGGGCTACAAGAGATAGAGTGCTTGTTTATTGTAACAGACACATGGATGTGAATGTCCCACTGATTTGAACGGACAGCATGCGGATGTACCATTCTTGTGGGAGTGATGTTTTGATGTTTTATCCACTTTCTTTGTGATTTAAAAAAAAAAAAAAAAAACACACAAGGAATAATCAAAACAAGTATATTCTAGTGCTGAATGTCAAATAGCGCTCAGTGTCAGTATTGACCAACTTCAACACTACTAAAAATCAAAGCTCCTGTGATGTTAAAGGCTTAACATTTTTCATAAAATATTAGTTTCTTAGAAATTCTTTAATGTCTGGTGTCTAAAAAAACCTATTCTCATTAATACATTTATATTTATGACAAGGCTTGCAAATTAAATGCTAACAAGTAACAGAAAAGTAAATGTTACCATATAACTGACGATCACAGTAAAAGAGGAAACGTGACATTACCTATATATGCTCTCTCCTGTTCACGGCTGAGCCCTGGAGGGATGACTGTGGGCATCCCAGGAATAATGGTCTTTTGGTCCGGAGTTTCATCATTCCAGCGACTGCGTTTTCGTTTTCGGCTGAAATCTGTAAACACAGAAGAATGTTTTAAGACTAAAGAATTAAGAAATTACAAGAAAAAAAATTAAAAGTTATGACTGCTCGAACACAAAGAGGGAATATTATAGGTCTTTATGGCTAAAATTAATTATGTAACTACAGGGTTAAACATGCAAGTGTCACAACAAGATTTATAAATAAAAAGTGACATTTTCGGGAGGGTTTTTCCATTAAAGGTGTTCTGCAGTTCTTTTAAACAGATGATCTATCCTCTGGATAGATCAGTATCTGATCGGCGGCGGTCCAACATCAGGGACCCCCACCGATCAGCTGTTTGAGAAGGCAGTGCAGCTCCAGCAGTGCTCCGGCCTTCTCTGTGTTTTCCTCAGGCCCAGTGACGTCACGACTAGTATGACTGGCCTGGGCGGGGCTAAACTGTTCACATGAATGGAGCTTAGCCCCGCCCAGGCCAGTGATACCAGTTGTGACGTCACTGGGCCTGTGGTAAACTGTGGAAGGGCCACAGCACTGCTGGAGCGCCAGTACCTTCTCAAACAGCTGATCGGCGGGGGGCCCGGGTGTCGGACCACCGCCAATCAGAGGCTGATGATCTATCCAGAGGATAGATCATCAGTTTTACAGAAAGGCAGAACCGCTTTATTGTGACCGTAAGGCGGTGAATCTGCTCAGCTCCTCCTGCTCCAGGACATGCTTCCCATAGACTGGACTATAAAGAGAATCTACCAGGTTGTACATGAAGACGACCTGTGACCAACACAAAAGAACTGCAGTGCCAGATATGTTAACCCGGAAGGACTAGCAGAGAGGTGCGGCCTGACAGTCGTCTTTATAGAGGAGGTTTCACTCCGGTGTGATGATCGCTGTCGCAGAGAAGGAAGATGCAGTGTGATCTTGTGAGACCATCGTAGCTGTAGATGGGGCTGTCTTACACTTGAGTGATACGCCGCCTCTGAAGAACAGAAGAGCCCTACAGGCCCTGCCTCCGATGACAAGACCCAAAAGCCCTGGCAGCTGCTGCAGGACAACAGAGCCCAGCAGTGCTGCTGACGGGAAGGTAATTACCTTATACATATGTCATATCCCCTGATAGATAGAACTGCTCGGTGCCTAGAGATGTGATGTCAGCACAATGTATAGGACAGCCTGGGCTGTAGTTTGTACAAGGTAATTGTCTGGTCAGTGGCGCTGGCTGGCAGGGTCTTCTCGTCTTTGGCAGCTCGGCTTTTCCAATCCTCTATGGTAGCCCAGCCTGAAGCCATGACGCAGAGTAACCCCCCGGCCGCACCTCCGTCACTCCGGATTAACATATCGGGCGCCGTCAGGGTCCCCCAATCATCACAGCACGTTGCCACGCTCAGTGAAACAAGGCAAACAGCACTACACATGTCAGTTCTCAGGTTGGTGACAGGCCCTCTTTAAAATTGGCAAATAATTTTACCATCTCTTTCCAAAGGACAGTAAAATGAGAAAAGTCCAGGATTTTCATTAGTACATTAGCTGAGCCCATCGAGTTGATCCCTTAGCAGTCACATTAAGGCGGGGTTCACACTTGACAGAATAGCTGCAGATTTCCATGATCAGTAAATCAGTCTGCAGCAGAAACTGACCTGTGAGGCGCATTTTAAGTCTGCAATTTATACTGCAGATTTCATCCTTTCCAATGCAAAGAATTAAACTGTTTAATCTACAGCTTTAGGGCTCATGCACACGTGTGCGGTCAGTGCCCGTGCTGTGGACCACAATTTGCTATCCACAATGCACAGGCACTGACCGGGGAGCATTCGGATCACGGACCCATTCACTTGAATGGGGTCCGTGATCCGCATCTCACGGTCTGCACCGCAAAAATGTAGTGCATGGACAACTTCTTTGTGGTGCGGAGGCACGGCCAGAAACACCACACCATTTAAAGGGTTATTCTCATTTTAGACAATGGGGGCATATCGCTAGGATATGCCCCCATTGTCTTATAGGTGCGGGTCCCACCGCTGGGACCCGCACCTATATCGAGAACGGAGCCCCCGAAGTGAATGAGGGCGCACTGCGCTTGCGCAGCCGCCCTCCATTCATTTCTATGGGGCCGCCGAAAATAGCCGAGCACTGGCTCGGCTACTTCCGTCGGCTCCATAGAAATGAATGGGAGCTCACCGCGCATGCACGGCCCGGCTCCCATTAATTCCTATGAGCGGCGCGGGGAGCTGCGCCTGGTGGTGGCCGGACCCCCGGAAACCTGGGGTCCTCCAGGCGCAGCGCTCCCCGCTCCGTTCTGGCTATAGGTGCGGGTCCCAGCGGTGGGACCCGCACCTATAAGACAATGGGGGCATATCCTAGCGATATGCCCCCATTGTCTAAGATGAGAATACCCCTTTAAAGTCCATGTGTAGCACTGACCCTATTGTTTTAGGTCCTGGTGGCCCCAGCCGATCACTGCAGCAGTGTTAGGACTACTACCCAAATTTGTTCTGATATTTTTTTTTGCCGCTAAAACGACAAGTTTTTTCTAGCAACATGATTATGACATTCTCTGATGTAGGAGTTTTGCAGCTTTTTTTTTTACTACACAGAATTTAAAAACACAAATGCACACAACATCACATTGCAATAAAAAAAATAATGAAAAACACAACCGAATAAAGGTGGCAATTAAAACTGCATGTGTGTACTGCATATCAAGCTCCATAGACTTTCAGCTAACATCTGGAACTGGCTTTTTTCAGAAAAACAAATGCAGCACAAATTGCACATGAAGCCAGTCTAAGAGTGCTCACTCATCAACCGAGAGCTGAACCAGTGCACCCAGAACTGAGGCTATTCCTTACAGCCATAGACAGTCCACGAATCAGGAGCACCATGATAGCTGGAGGGAGAGACTAAATGAATGATATGATGACGTAAGGGATAATATTACAGAAAACTGCAGGATAGCAGGCTCTAGTACTCTGCTGGACCACCTCTAGCCTAGATACAGATGAGATCAGGTTGGACATGGAGGTATACAGGTTCAGCAGTCAGGACACTGCACACTGGTAGGTTGCTGTAGCTGGTGTCCCAGCTGGTTCCATAAATGACTGGTGACCAGGCAGGCCAAGGAGGTGTTACAATCTGGTGGGGAAATTCCTGGGAAACCTGTTTAATAGTAGGTGAGTGTTATCCTGCTGAAAAATGCCAGCTGGAAGCCCTGCCATCAGAAGACACGTGGCCGCAGGACGTCCTGTGCATATCGCTGAGCTGTTAGTGTCCCTCGTATCACTACTAGAGGGGACTAAATGTCATGTGTGATGGCTCCCCAGATAATCACACCAGCAGTATGTCACTTCACAGCAAAGACAGGATTGAAGTGCTCACCATGAGGCCTCCATACTGGTAATAATTTACGTATATGCTGAGAAGTGGCGGTATGCCGGATTTTGCAGCAATCTGACATTTCTATCTGGGTGCACTATTTTTGGCAATGAGTGTATATGGGTGCTCTGCAGACAGGCACAATGCTGGCTGCTGTGTTACTACACAATTACAGTGGAAGTCTGATTATATCTAGTTATACCATATCCAGAACACAAGAAGATAACAGAGATTGGTAGACGCCTGACTGCAGGGACACCCACTGACCCTACAAATGGTGGAACCATACCCCACAGGCAGACGTGAATGAGCGGCAGGTTAAGCATGGACACTGTGGTGGCATTCATCTCTACAGGAGATGGCGATATTGCCAGCAGCCACACATGCACACGCTCAAACAGCTGGACCACTCATTTCAGGGTGAGGATGGCATGTACGTTTTTAAGGATAAGGGTGGCATGTAATATCAATACATGTCTTCATGTTCTTCTGGGATAATTTTCACACTGATTTTCTTGGGCTTCTCAATCCTAGATGTCTACAACTTCATGGAACTAATCACATGGCTTTTTTTTGGAATCCACAGATCCTGTGACTTTTGCTCCAAACCATGTAGGCTGCATTTTACTGGAACAGGGAGGGCCAGAAGATGACCAGTGAGGGAGTACAGGGGCCTGCATTACTTCAATACGAGGACGGCATCTTGGGCACACTCACATTACTGCCCGCTGGAAACAGCACCACTACATCGGCGGGAGGACAGCGATCGGGGTTACTTATTTTCTAAGTGCTCTGGTAAAATGAAAGCTAAGCTCTGATTGGTTGCTATGGGCGACCGTTCTACATTATCCTGTACAAACCTCTCACGGACACCGGGATGTTTTCGTGCCCTATGCTGCACATAGGACACTGTATATTTATGCTTTAAACCTCTTCAGCAGTTTTCAAAGCTACTAAAATGCCTGGACAACCCCTTTAAAGAGAACCTGTCACCACAAATTCATATACATTATATGAAATACATTAACATCTTTCCTTTGACATAGGGCTAACTCACTTCAGTAAATGGCATTTATCATGTAGAGAAAGTTAATAAAAGCCACTTACTAATGTATTGTGATTATCTTGCTGGCTGGATTTCCATGGTTACGACCACCCTGCAATCCATCAGCGGTGGCCATACTTGCACACTATAGGAAGAGGCACCAGTCTCTCTGGTGGCCAGGACTGTGCATAGGCCAGTGTTTTTTTACTATAGTGAGCAACCACAACCACTGTGCTGCATTGCAGAGTGGTCGTAACCATGTATAATGTGGTGGAAAAATGAATCCAATCAACAAAGGAGGCAATATGGACAATCACAATACATTAGTAAGCAGGGCTGTGGAGTCGGTAAGCCAAAGCCCCGACTCCAACTCTGACTCCTCAGTTTCCCCTAACTCCGACTCCCTCATACATGGCGCATGTTTAAAGAGGCTCTGTCACAACTAGGTATTTATATACATAGGCATGTAGGTGTTGTAATCCTCTCCCCAGACATACCTTCAAATTGCAGAGCCAAGCAGCGATTCTTCCAGAAAAAGAACTTTTATAAATATGTAAATGAGGCTTCGGAGCACCGGGAGGCGTGCTCTTTCAGTCTGAGCACTGCTTCATCAACGCCCTCCCGGCTCCAAAACCCGCCCTGCAGCCTTTATCCCCACCCCTCCTGTCTCTGATGGACAGCGCTAGACCCTTCGGTCTAGCGCTGAAATCTCGCGCCGGCGCATGCGCTGTACGCTTGCAGTGACGAACACTGCAAGCGCGTTCAATGTATTGCGTACGCTCCGCTCAGCTGAGCTTCTGAACGCGCCGTCACTTCCGGGTTTAGAGAAGTGACAGCGCGTACGCAATACATTGAACGCGCCTGCAGTGTTTGGCACCGCAAGCATACAACGCATGCACCAGCACGATATTTCAGAGACAGGAGGGGTGATAAAGGCTGCAGGGTGGGTTTTGGAGCCGGGAGGGCGTTGATGAAGCAGTGCTCAGACTGAAAGAGCACGCCTCCCGGTGCTCCGAAGCCTCATTTACATATTTATAAAAGTTCTTTTTCTGGAAGAATCGCTGCTTGGCTCTGCAATTTGAAGGTATGTCTGGGGAGAGGATTACAACACCTACATACCTATGTATATAAATACATAGGTTGCAAAGTGGTGACAGAGCCTCTTTAACCCCTTCACCCCCGGAGCTTTTTTCGGTTCTGCATTTTCGTTTTGCGCTCCCTGCCTTCAAACAGCCATAACTTTTATTTTTCTGTTCACATAGCTGTATGAGGGCTTGTTTTTTGCGGGACAAGTTGTACTTTCCAACGCCACCATTTAATATTGCATACGGTGTAGTGGGAAGCGGGAAAAAAATTCCAAACCGGGTGAAATTGCAAAGAAAACGCTATTCCGCTACAGTTCTACGGGTTTCTTATTTACAGCGTTCGATGTGCATTAAAACTGATCCGTTACTTTCATTCTACTGGTCAGTACGAATCCGGCAATACCTAATATGTATAGTTTTTCCTGCGTTTTCATAGTGATAAAATAATTAGAAAGTTGCCCTTTTTTTTTTTTTTTTTCCTTGTCAAATCTTGACCCCTATAACTTTTTGGTATTTATGTGTACAGAGCTGTATGGGGGCTCATTTTTTGCGGGACGATCTGAAGTTTTTATTGATACCATTCTGGGGTGTGTATGACTTTTTGATCACTTTTTATTTAATTTTTTTAGAAAAAAAAAGCGACAAGACGGCAAATCGCCATTTGGACGCTTTTTTCCGCCACACAATTCGCTGTATTGGAATTTTTTTTTTTATATTTTAAAAGTACGGGCGTTTTCGGTCACGATGATACCCATGATGTCTATATTTATTGTTATTTAGGTATTTATTTTTTACTTATACAGAAAGGGGGGTGATTTGAACTTTTACATCTTTTTTATTTTTTATATATTTTTTAACTTTTTTTAAAAAATTTTTTTTTTACTATTAGAAAGCTCAAATATGGGCTTATATATTGTGGCTTTTTTTTTTCTCTTTATGAGCAATTCTGGGTTTTATAGACTCAGAAAGCCATGAATTGCTCATTTCTTATCCTGGCCTGCCATCTAGTGGCCAGAATAAGAATTGCACTTTGAAAACTGTAATCCTCACCAGCGAGGATTACAGTTTTCATATGGTGTACAGACACCCCGATTGGCCACACGGGGTGTCTGTACACCACCCGGAAGCGAACGCTTCCGGGTTTAGCCGCAACTAGATGCCGTGATCACGTGTGATCACGGCATCTAGTCAACCCGGAAGACGCCGCCGATGTAGTAGGTAGCGGCAAGTCTCTGCTGTTAGAAACAGCAGAGACTTGCCGCCCATGACGCCCGCCGCACCCGCCATGTGCCCGTATCGCCCCAGCGCCGTACATGTACGGCGCTGGGGGTGAAGGGGTTAAGTGATAACTTTACACAAACTTTGCATAAATCAATAGTACAGATATGTCATGACAAAAAAAGTTTGTAATATATGTTTTACTAGATATCTTTACTCTGAACTTTCAGTATCAGGCTTTTCTCTGGGTACAGCTCACTAAGAGCCTGATGTATGAAAACTGTCTAGGTCTAAGACTTTCTTTGTTGCCCATAGCAACCAATCAGAGCTCCCCTTTCATTTCTCCAGAGCACTATATGAAATGCTGATTGGTTTCTATGGGCAACAAAGAAACTTCTACACCTAGACAGTTTTCATACATAGGGCCCTGGATAACCCCTTGCATCAGCAGCATATAGAAGCCATGAGAGCAGATAACCTCTCCAAACATGAGCTCAGAGGAAAGCATACAGAGAGAACATGCACTGGACAAGTGATTTATGCGCAGTTTATTGAAAGTTTAGATATACTAAGAAGTACTTGCTTTAAAGGGGTTTTCTCAGCAAATTGATTCACTGGCTGACAGGCAGTTTGCACTCACTCTGTCTCCTCAGGCCGTGGAGGGGGATGTCTCCACAATTACAGGTAAAGCCGTCCTTCTCAGTCCTCAACACATTTTGCTTACTGAGGTCACTCCTGCTCTCAGCCAATCAGATAAGTCTTTCTGGTCTGCAGGTTACCATAGAAGCCTGTGTGCAGTCAGAGACCTATAGTTCATAACTGACCACTGTATTTAGAAAATGTATTCTTTTAAAGGGTTATTCTCATTTTAGACAATGGGGGCATATCGCTAGGATATGCCCCCAATTGTCTTATAGGTGCGGGTCCCAGCAGACCCGCACCTATTTCCAGAACGGAGCCCCCGAAGTGAATGAGGGCGCACTGCGCATGCGCAGCCGCCCTCCATTCATTTCTATGGGGCCGCCGAAAATCGCTCGGCTACTTCCGTCGGCTCCATAGAAATGAATGGGAGCGCACCGCGAATGCATGGCCCGGCTCCCATTCAATTCTATGAGCAGCGCGGGGAGCTGCGCCTGGTGGTGGCCGGAACCCCGGAAACCTGGGGTCCTCCAGGCGCAGCGCTCCCCGCTCCGTTCTGGATATAGGTGCGGGTCCCAGCGGTGGGACCCGCACCTATAAGACAATGGGGGCATATCCTAGCGATATGCCCCCATTGTCTAAGATGAGAATACCCCTTTAATTGTCCCTTTATGTTGAAAGCTAATCTTTGTAACTAGTGAGAAAACCTCTTTAATCCTGTTTTCTCTAGTAGATCTGCGATGAGTGCAGCCATTCCTTCCCAGTGCCTTTTCCTCTGATCTGTAGCAGAGGAGCTTCACTTCTGAGCATGTACATGAAGGGCAGCACAGTTATCTTAACTGAAAGCCTAGATCCTTAGTTCAGGAATAGAACAGACATTTATAGAACATTTCATAATGTTCCCAAATTCTTATGAAAATATATTCAGCACATACTGCATTGAACTAAATGTACCAAATTATTATATATTTTAGGAGTCAGAGTCGGTCCATTTTATACCGACTCCAACAAAATGGTCACCAACTCCACAGCCCTGTTAGTAAGAGCCTTGTATTAGCTTTCACTATATAGAAAAACCTATTTGCTTAACAACCTCTGTAAGGCTCCATTAGAGTGATTTTCTGGCCATCAGGAACAATTAATAGGAACATTAATCAGAATCAGGGACATGTTTTATTTTCGTTCCGGACGTCTCTCGGCAGGGGTTGCCGTGCTGTGGCCGGATCCGCGGCCCGCCCCCATTACAGTGAACAGGGCCGGAGCGTAGTTCTGGCCCCACACGTGCACCTGTGGCAGCATGGATGCGGCAGGCTTTTCACCCACCGGAACAGCCTTCCGGAGCCCCGTGGCGCAGGTGTGAAAGGGGCCTTGTTCTCAATAACCGGTCACATAATCAGCATCTTCTATCAGGAGGAGTGAAGGGCGACTATCGGCAGTGTATCTCCATGTGTAATCAGGGAAGTGCTGACCATAATCATTACACCTGAATGAGGGAGGGCCGGCTGTGATTGTGATCATTCCTCCCCATTCACTGCCCATCGGCCTGTGTAATACACTGAAAAACTAGCGCCAATGGATGTGTATCCCCCTGTCTCAACACAGGGCAGTGTAGTAGCGCCCTCAGCTGTACACAGGGGCTGTCTTATCATTGATAGCATTATCCACCCTGTGTACAAGTGAGCTCACAAAAAGCAGGGATTTAAAGGTATAAATTGCAAATTTTCCTGAATCTTTCCTCACAAAACTATACAATCTGCTCAGCTCCTCCTGCTCTATATAACGTGGCGACTGCAGACAGGTCCTGTTTGATGGGTCATTCCACATGTACTTAGCACCTAGCAAAAAATATGGATGGCGTCCGCGTTGCAATTTAAAAAAACAAACAAACAAAAGAACAGGATATTTACTTTTTGTTGAACTGCAGCATGCACATGTGGATACGTACAAAACTGTGCTGCCAACATTTTGTTTTACAGACCCACTGAAATGAATGGGTCCACATTCAATCACATGAATGGGGCCTATGTACACAGCCAAGTAGAACATACTGGTAAGTCTATAACAGATCGAGAATACACATGCAGCTTCTGCAGAACCTCTTGGATAAGGCCCTAGTGCAGGACACCATCTTGTGGCCCCTCAGCTCCCGAGCTGCGAGAAGCGGTAACAGCGAGAATATCTGCACCGCGCCCACTGCAGCCTCAGGTCCCCAGCCTATAACCTGCACATGCCTACATACAGGCTAATACTACACGCCTGCCGGCCTACAACACAACACACGTGCACGGCGGGAGCCACCGCACCCGGGCCTGTTACGTATCAGCCAATAGCATCTGCATGAATCGCTCAGCCGCAGCGGTCAGACACAAGCGCGGTCCACACGGGGCCTCTTTCTTACCCATTTTGCGGCCACGTTTCGTTACAACCCTTTCATCCAAAATGACTGCGCGCTTACGTTAACATCTGGACATTTTATAAGCTTGGTTGCTCCTCCCACTTAAGAAAAGCAACGGCGTTTATTGGTTCATAATGAGGTTCAGCGATTGGAAGGATCCTTAGCGCAGCGTCTGAAGGGAACGTCGTGACGTACGGAGCGAGAGCGACGCCGGATGAGCTTTCTTATCATTGGACGGTTAATGTGCCAATCAAATGCCGCCGTGTCTGTAATTAGCTTGCGCAGCTCTTGGGTTGTGGAGGAGGTGGGCAAAATGATCGACCGAGTTGATGAGGGAAGGGGGCGTGTCCGCAGGGGCGTCCTGACCTATCACTGCGGGCGACTCATTTCCATCATGAAACGCGCGCTTACGTCCTATTAGCTACTCGTACCGAGTTACTGGTTTCTTCCTGGCGTGCACGTGGTTTCCTGCTCCGCCTACCGCCGCCATTTTGCAGTGTGATTTTTTTGGCAACTCTTTGACGTGACGATGTGGGAAAATGGCGGCAAACAATGTTGTTATTGGCCTATATTAGTGGGTGTTGCATCGTGTACACGCCGTGGAGTGCTGGAGATATCTCACTTGTTTTAGTGGTTTTTACGCTTCGAGTCTTGGAGTGGGAGAGTTATTAAAAGTGGTGTGAAGGAAAACTGACTCAGGTGCCCATAGCAACCAATCAGATTCCACCTTTCATTTTTTTCAAAGCTCCTTTGGAAAATGAAAGGGGGAATCTGATTGGTTGCTAAGAACAGTTTTCTTCACACCACTTTTGATAACTCTCTCCTTGGTGTTTATCCTGAAGACTAGAGCATTGAGGGAGATGCTTACAGGATGATGTAATGTGACAAAGGGTGATTAATGGGAGTGGACTATTGCTGCTGTACTATATCATAGTATATCTCCCAGGCTATAATAAGGACACACCAGGCAGCGTGCTGTGCATGCCGCGTTATTAACCACTTCAGATCTGGGCCATTTACCCCCTTCCTGACCAGGCCTAATTTTGCAAATCTGACGTGTCACTTCATGTGGTAATAACTTTGGAACGCTTTTACTTATCCAAGTGATTCTGAGACTGTTTTCTCGTGACACATTGTACTTCAAGTTAATGGTAAATTTGAGTCGATAAGTTTTAATTTTATTTATGAAAAATTCAAAAAGTTAACAAAAATTTGAAAAAATTCACTGTTTTCTAAATTTGAATCTCTCTGCTTTTAAGACAGATAGTGATACCCCATAAAATCCTTTTTAATTTACATTCCCCATATGTCTACTTTATGTTGGCATCATTTTGGTAGTGTCATTTTATTTTTTTAGGACAGTAGAAGGTTTAGAATTTTAGACGCAATTTTTGCAAGTTTGCAAAATCAACTTTTTTAAGGACCAATTCAGTTCTGAAGTCACTTTGTGGGCTTACATAATAGAATAGAAGAATAAATTACCCCATGTTAGAAACTACACCCCTCAAACTATTCAAAACTGGTTTTAGAAATGTTGTTAACCCTTTAAGTATTCCACAGGAATTAAAGCAAAATAGATGTGAAATTTCAAAATTTCACTTTTTTTGTACATTTTCCATTTTAATCACTTTTTTCCTGAAACACATTAAGGGTTAACAACAAAACAAAACTCCATATTTATTACCCCGATTCTGCAGTTTGCAGAAACACCCCACATGTGGTCGTAAACTGTTATTTGGGGATACGCCAGGGCTCAGAAGGGGAGGAGCAGCATCTGCATTTTCTAACATGGAATATTCTGTCATGGTTTGTAAGAGTGATAACTTTTTAATTTTTTTGTGGACTGAGCTGCGTGAGGTCTTATTTTTTGAGGGACAAGCTGTGCTTTTTATTGGCACCACCTACCTCCTGTACATCTGGCTTTCTGATCACTTTTTAATCTAATTTTTGGTTAACTAAAAAAAAGCAGTTTAGGGGCATTTTTCTATATTTTGTTTTATACCGTTCACTTGATGGGGTAGATCATGTGATATTTTTGTAGAGCCAGTTGTTATGGACGCAACGATACCAAATATGTCTATTTTTTATTTTTACATTTTACACAATAAGAGCATTTTTAGAAAAAAATGTTTTTTCCCCTCACCCCACGACAGCACCACGAGAGAGAGGATCCGCCCCCAAGACAGGAAACCTGTAGCACAAAAAGCGGAGACTCCTCCTGTGCCTTCAGTATGGTTTCCTGTCTTGGAGGAAGGAGCCTATAAGTACTAGCTCTCTCCCCCGGGGCTGCCTCCTTACCTGCCGATCCGGGATCTCAGCGTGGCACATGGTGCGCGGCAGGATCGGGCAGAGGCGTGGGGGCCCGGTGCGTTGGGGGCATTACACTTCCGTGCTCTGCACGAGTAAGTGTTTTTTTAAGCAGCGTTGCAGGTTCTGGCGGGCTCCGGGGGAGGGACGCCGGCGGCTGGTGCTTAGTTTAAGCGGCGCCGGAATGACGTGGAACGCATTCTTGCGTTCCAGGAAGCGTCGAATGACGCGTTACGTCGCCGGGGGCGTGGCTAAATGCAGGAACCCGGAAATAGGCGTTCAGACCGCGGTCTGTGCCTGTTCTCAGCGTGGTGAAGTGGTGGCAGGACAGGATCTGGCTCAGTCTGACTGCTCTCCCCTAAGTCTTCACTGAACATGGAGGAAAAGGACATATCTGAAGAGCAAGTGTCCGCTCCAGCCCTGGTACCTTGGTTGGGTGAGAGGCTTTGGCCACTGGAATTTTTTTTCTATGTATTTTACTTATATGGGGCATATATGTTTTCCAGGAAAAACCTAAGAAAGCCCAGACTAAAAAGAAAAACAAGGAGTGGGCTTTATGTCGATGTTCGCTTCCTGGGGGTTATAGCAAAAAGTTATGTCGTGTATGCATTGATAAAACAGTTGTGGAAGAGTCCCCGTCCTTTTATAAGAACCTTCAGTCTTTTATTAGATCTGAAGTGGACTCCTCCTTATCTCCTCCTCCTAATGGCTGTTCCAAGACAACATAAAGCAAGGAGGAGTCAAGTATTGTTGTCTGATTTGGAAGAAAGATCCATGTCTACGGAAACAGCCTTATCTGATAATTCTTCATATATGTCAGATGAAGACCATGAGTCTGTGGGTAAACCTTTTTTTCCAGTGGAGGATGTGGATCGTCTTCTCAAAGCTATTAAATCCACTATGGGAATTGAGGACGTTAAAGAGCCAAAATCAGTTCAAGATCTTATGTTTGGAGGTCTTGAATCTAAACAACATAGGTCTTTTCCGGTCCACAACAATGTATCTGCCCTTATTAAGGAGGAGTGGAGGAGACCAAATAGGAGAGTGTATATTTCTAAGACTATGAAAAGGAAATACCCCTTTGCTGATGATATCTCTGCTCCTTGAGATAAAGCTCCTAAAATCGATGTGGCGATCTCCAAAATAGCCCGGAAATCGGCGCTTCCCTTTGAGGATATGGGGTCTTTAAAAGACCCATTGGATAGGAAGGCTGATGGTTTTCTAAAAGGAGCTTGGGAAGCCTCATCCTCATCGTTGAGACCATCGATTGCCTCTACTTGTATGGCTTGTTCTCTTATTGTTTGGCTTTCATAGATTGAGAGCCAAATAAAAAACAGATGCCCTAGGGAGGAAATTTTAGAAAGCTTTGCGACCGTTAAAAAAGCGGCCGATTTTGTAGCAGATGCTTTGGCCGATGCTATTAAATTGGCAGCTCGTTCATCTGCTCTAGCTAGTTCTACTCATAGGGCTCTGTGGTTGAAGGGATGGAATGGAGATTTGCTTTCAAAGAAAAGACTCTGTGCCATGCCTTGTGAAGGGGAGTTTCTCTTTGGTTCCACCTTAGATGAGTTACTAGAAAAGGCTTTGGACAAGAAGAAAAAGTTCCCATCTCAATCCTTTCCTCCGTCCAGAGGGGCTTTCAATCATTCCTTTTGTCCCTTCAAAGATAACAAGGATAGAGATAATAAGGACAGGGACTTTAGATTCCGTACTCAAAAGAGAGGTAGTAGAGGATTCTTTTTCAGCCAGTCTTCTGCAGACAAGAAAAAGGCAGACCAGCAATGATGCCAGGCCCCATGTGGGGGGGAGACTAAAAGAATTTCTCCCTGCATGGAAACTGATCTCCAGAAGTGCCTGGATTCTAGACACCATAGGTATGGGGCTAAAATTGGAGTTCAAGTCCTCTCCACCATCAAGGTTCATAATAACAACTTTTTCCAGACATCGGCCAGAGGTTTTGCAGGCAGAAGTGCTTGCCCTGCTAGAGAAGGGGGCGTTAGTTCCAGTCCCAAGGGGCCAGGAAGGAGGATATTACTCTCCCCTTTTTCTAGTTCAAAAGCCAGATGGGTCATGAAGGACTATTATAAACTTAAAAAACCTAAATCGATTCCTGTTATTAAAAAGGTTCAAGATGGAGACTATAAAATCAGTCATAAATATGTTATTCCCAAATAGCAGTTATAGACTTAAAAGACGCATACTTTCATGTACCAGTTCACAAAGACCATCAAAGATACATGAGAGTGGCAATAGAGATACAGGGGGTTCTCAGACATCTTCAATTTCAAGCTCTCCCTTTTGGTCTCTCCATGGCTCCCAGGGTATTTACGAAAGTAATTGCCAAAATGGCGGCGCACATAAGAGAGGAAGACATTATCTTCATTCCCTATCTGGACGATTTTCTGGTGGTGGCAGAGACTGAGGAGTAAGGCAAGAAAGCAGTACTGACTGTTCTGGGAATCCTGAGAAAACTGGGCTGGATGATGAACAAGGAAAAGTCGAGGCTGAATCCGGTTCAAGTGCAGCAATTCTTGGGGCTGATATTGGACTCCAAGAAGCAGATGTCCTTCTTAACAAGCGAGAAGGTTATTTCCCTAAGAAAGAACATCTTAAGACTCATGGAAAACCCAACTATCTCATTGAGAAGAGGTATGTCAATTCTGGGGAGTCTAACCTCATGTATTCCAGCAGTGATGTGGGCCCAATTTCACACCAGGGATCTTCAGTGGGATCTTCTAGAGGCCTGGAATGGAGAGAAGCAGTCCTTAGACAGGAAGATCACGATCCCAGTCCGGACCCTTGTCAGATTAAGATGGTGGTTGCATCAGGAAAACTTATTGCAGGGAGTCCCCTGGAGAATCGAAAATTTATTGTGTCTCACGACGGATGCGAGTCCCTGGGGCTGGGGGGCTCATATTCAGAACAGATTCTATCAGGGAAGATGGTCAAACGGTCAAGAATCAACGTCCTCCAATATGAAGGAGCTTCTGGCGGTAAAACTGGCAATGTAGAATATTCTACCAGAACTGATAGGGAGAAATCTGAGAATAATGTCAGACAACAACACGGTAGTCTCGTATATCAACAAACAGGGAGGGACCCGGAGCAAAAGTCTGATGTCAACCCTGACAGAGATTTTGGAGATAGCAGAAAACAGATGCAGTTCCATCTTGGCAGTCCATATAAGGCTACTTTCACACTAGCGTTTTAAAATTCCGGTATTGAGTTCCGTCATAGGGGCTCAATACCGGAATAAAACGCTTCAGTTTTGTCCCCATTCATTGTCAATGGGGACAAAACTGAACTGAAGACAACGGAATGCTCCTGAAAGCATTCCGTTCCGTCTTCAGACCGGAGAACAAACCGCAGCATGCTGTGGTTTGCTCTCCGGTCCAGGCATCCGCACCAAGACGGATCCGGAATGACCCCCAATGCAAGTCAATGGGGGTGGATCCGTCTGGTATGACCATAATGGTAACCGGATCCGCCCTCCATTGACTTTCAATGGAGTCCATTACGGATCCGGCTACACATAGACACAGACATACACATAAACATACACACACATATAGACATACAAACACACATACATACTTACATGCTCCTGGCAGGTCTTCGTAGCGTCAGAGGGACAGGACGGCGCGCACAGATGACGATTCCACCAGGCGCCCAGCAGAGGGCGCTGTGGGGAATCGTGACCTATGTGAGCCGTCCTGTCCCTCTGACGGTCCAAAGACCTGCCGGGGAGCATGTAAGTATGTATGTGTGTTTGTTTGTCTATATGTGTGTGTATGTTTATGTGTATGTATGTACTGTGTGACATGTGTGGGGCCGGAGCGCGGTTCTGGCTCCACACATGTCACTGCGGCAGGCCTGATCCGGCAGCACCCTTCACCTGCCGGATCAGGCCTGCCGCCAGTGTGAAAGTAGCCTAAGGGGCAAGGAGAATATCCAGGCAGATTTCCTGAGCTGTCATGCTATCTCTCAGGGGGAATGGGGTCTCAGTCAGACAGTTTTCAGTCAGATTGTCAGTTGTTGGGGTCTCCCGTCGGTGGACCTATTTGCTATAGCCCAGAACAAGAAAGTAGAGAAGTTCTTCTCCCTGTCCCCAATAGGGTCCCCTCTTGGTCTGGATGCCTTCCTTCACGTATGGTCCTTCCCACTAGCATATGCCTTTCCTCCTCTTCCACTTATACCCAGGGTATTAAGAAAAATAAGGGAGGACCAGGCCAGGGTTATACTGGTGGCTCCCTTCTGGCCCAGAAGACCATGGTTCACGTGGTTAAAGAAGATGTCGGTGTCAGACCCCTGGGTCCTACCAACACCTCGGGACTTGCTTGTGCAGGGGCCAGTTGTCCATTATCAAGTAGAGAGACTACACTTGACGGCCTGGAATTTGAACGGCTCCTGCTGTCAAGGAGAGGTTTTTCCCCCAGACTAGTTGCTACTCTCCTTAAGAGTTAGAAAAATTCTACAATTTCCATTTATGCCAGAACTTGTCCTTTGCAGAACTAGATGTTAATGATCTTTCGAGTTAGGTTCCAATAGTTAAGGTGTTAGAATTTCTTCAAAAAGGATGGCAGCTAGGTTTGTCGCCTAGTACTCTTAAAGTTCAGATCTCTGCCCTGTCTTCACTTTTTTGTAGTAATGTAGCATCAAATCCTTGGGTTGTGCGCTTTATTAAGTCAGTATCCAGGAGTTCTGCTGTACTTCCATCCAGAATTTCCCCTTGGGATTTAAATGTGGTTTTGGGGGCCCTTACTAAACCTCCGTTTGAACCCATAGAGGAGATTTCAATTAAGCATTTGTCCTTTAAGCTTAGTCTTCTGGTGGCCCTGACCTCTGCCCGTAGGGTTAGCGAGATTTAGGCAATATCCATCAATCCACCTTACACTACCTTTTTAGATGACAGGGTGGTTATTAAACCAGATCCAGCTTTTCTTCCAAAAGTAGCTTCTAGGTTTCATAGAACTCAGGAGATTGTCCTTCCAACTTTTTTTTGAAAATCCTTCATCTGATGAAGAAAGATCCTTACATTGTCTAGATGTTAAAAGGTGTATTACACAGTATTTGTCAGTGACTAAAGATTGGAGGAAATCTTCCTCGATGTTTGTTCTTTTCCAGGGGAAGAATAAGGGTCATCAGGCATCTAAGAAAACCCTTTCAAGATGGATTACATCTGCTATTGCACTGGCATATGTTTCGGTGGGAAAAGATCCACCTGAGGGACTCAAGGCGCATTCAACTAGGGCAGTATCTACCACATGGGCTGAGAGAGCTTCTGTCCCTTTGTAAGACATTTGTAAAGCGGCGGTTTGGGTGTCTCCTTCTACCTTTTTCAGGCACTACCGTCTTCAGATAAATACACCAACTGACTTATCCTTTGGTTCTTCGGTTCTTTCTGCTGTTATCCCACCCTAGGTGTTCCTCGGTTATTCTCTCTCGTGGTGCTGTCGTGGGGTGAGGGGAAAAATGAAGATTACTCTTACCGGTAATTGGATTTTCCTGAACCACACGACAGCACCCATATTTTTCCCTCCCTATTTTCACCGGGCTATGGTTCTGTTGGTCACTTGGGTGTTGCATTAAAAAAAAAGAAAGAAATATGTATATAGAAAAGCGTATATTAAAAACTTCAGTGGACTAATTGTACATGGCGGAGTTCCTCAAATCCTTGGATACATACTGAAGGCACAGGAGGAGTCTCCGCTTTTTGTGCTACAGGTCTTGGGGGCGGATCCTCTCTCTCGTGGTGCTGTCGTGTGGTTCAGGAAAATCCAATTACCAGTAAGAGTAATCTTCATTTTGTGTTGCAATTTTTTTTAAGAGCCTTTTTTTTTTTTTTTCATTTTTCTGGCTATGATCTTGTGTGGGGGCTCATTTTTTGCGGGATGAGGTGACTTTTTATTGCTATCATTTTGGGATGCATACGACTTTTTGATTGTTTGATATTATGTTTTTTTGGTAGGTGAGGCGACAAAAAAAGCTGTTTTGCCATAATTTTTATTAGAATTTTTTTTACGCAGTTCACTTGATGGGGTAGATCATGTGATATTTTTATAGAGCTGGTTGTTTTCGGACGCAATGATACCAAATATGTCTATTTTATTTATTTTTATTTGTAACATTTTTTTAATGACATATTTGGGGGAAAATTTTTTTTTTTTACACTTGATTTTTCCTATAACTGGGGCTGACATAGTAGCCCCAGTTACAGGGGAAATACATCCTCAGAGAGGCTGTACAGCATAATACTATGCTGTACAGCCTCAGTGCAGGGCTGATCGGGCCGGAACAGGAAGTGCAATAGCAGCGATCTACATGGCAGGGACCCCTGGGAACGGCCCCTGCCTTCTCTTTGGGGTACCCTGCTGTCACTGACAGCAGGTACCTCACTGTGCAGCTGCGTTTCTGAACGTCCATTCAGAGCTAGATAACCACTTCCCCGACGTTTATTCACTATGGGCGGACGGAAAGTGGTTAAAGGGGTTTTACCATCTTGGACAATGGGGGCATATCGCTAGGATATGCCCCCATTGTCCTATAGGTGCAGGAGCCACACCTATATCGAGAACGGGGCCTTGAAAGCGGCCTGGCTCCCATTCATTTCTATACAGCCGACGGAAATAGCCGAGCCAGCGCTCGGCTATTTTCAGCGGCCCCATACAAATGAATGGAGGGCGGCCGCGCATGTGCGGTGCGCCCTCCTTCACCCTCGGGGCCCCGTTCTCGATATAGGTGCGGGTCCCAGCGGTGCGATGTGCTAATGTCAGCGGACCCTAACTCTGGTATTATTATGTTTATTGGGGGCCCCTTACTGTGATAATCTTACTTTTGTAATATGTAAATGAGCCTCTAGGAGCAGGGGGGGCGTTGCCCCTGCTCCTAGCGGCTCCGTTTTCCTACCTCCTTCCATGCCCCACGTCCTTGATTGACAGGACCAGCGCTCGTCTTCTCCAGCCAGCCCTGTGTGCCGGGGAAATCTTGCGCATGCGCAGTGCAGCACACAGGGCGGGCAGTAGGAGACAAACACTGCCTCGCCCTGTCAATCAAGGACGGCGGGCGTGGAAGGAGGTATGAGAACGGAGCCTCTAGGAGCAGGAGCAACCCCCCCCCCTGCTCCTAGAGGCTCATTTACATATTACAAAAGTAAGATTATCACAGTAAGGGGCCCCCAATAAACATAACAATACCACAGTTAGGGTCTGCTGACTTAAGCATATCGCTAATGTCAGCAGGTTTAAGAGGGTTAAATTTGATGACAGAAACCCTTTAAAGAGGTTCTATGGGCTTTTACTATTGATGACCTGTCCTGTGGAGGTCTGACTCCCAGAACCCATATGATCAGCAGTATGAAGAGGTGGCACACGGTGTGCACCTGTGGTCTCTCTTCCTGCTTTGCCATAGACATAGCAGCAGGAAGAGAGATGGCACTGCTCATGCTGGCTCATAAAGCTGATAAGCTGGGGGTGCCAGTGATGTCACCGTACATCGGTCATGTGGCCCAAGTGAATGGGTCTGAGCTGCGATACCGAGCACATCTGCTATACAGTGTACGGTGCTGTGCCTGCTGAGCTGTGAGGAGTCTGCAGGCTCACCATAGTTTCGGTAAGTGCCGTGGCATCCTCAAACAGCTGATCCTGGGACCTCTGCCAATCTCATAGATTGTAAGCTCTTGCGAGCAAGCCCCTCACTCCTAGTGTTTCAGTTGTATATTAGCCAGTCATTTTTGTATTGTACAAGAACCCTATGATTTTGTAAAGCGCTGCGGAATATGGTGGCGCTATATAAATAAATATTATTATTATTATTTATTATTATTATTATCTCATATTGATGTCCTATCCTGAGCAGAAGACATCCATCTGAAAATCCTGGATAACCTTTTAAAGGGGTTGTGCCAAGTCTGACCGCTGGCACCCCCATGAGAACGCCCCTGTTTCCCAGTTCTAATGAAGCAGCAGGCCATGCATACGCACTGCTGCTCCACTCTCTATAGGAGAGCCGGAGATACCTGAATGCTGTACTCTGCTATCTCCAGCACTTCTCTTAGGCCTCTTTCACACGACCGAGTTTTCTGCGTGATGTGAACGCATAGCACCCGCACTGAATCCTGACCTATTCATTTCAATGGGTCTGTGTACATGAGCGTTTTTTTTCACGCATCACTTCTGCGTTGTGTGAAAAACGCAGCCCAGATCCCATAGAAGTGAATGGGGCTTCAGTGAAAAACACATTGCATCCTAATGTAACCTGGATGCACTCCGGGTACAATGCCCTTTTCACTGAAGGTTGCTAGGGGATGTTGTTTGTAAACCTTCAGTTTTTTTTAGACGTGTGAAAAACACATCAAAACGCATTGCACCCACGTAGAAAAAACTGAACGCAATCGCAGACAAAACTGACTGAACTTGCTTGCAAAATGGTGCGAGTTTCACTGAACACATCCTCAGTCAATCCGTATCATTCGTGTGAAAGAGACCAATCCAGAGCGGAGCGTGTGCCATAGCCCTGCGATTAATGAACATGAATTGTGCTAAGAATACTTCATTATTAACCCCTTAGTGACCAGCCTGTTTTGGGAATACTGATCAAGTGTTTTTCTTCCATTTTTCATTGCCTTCCAAGAGCTATGACTTTTTTATTTTTCTGTTTATGTAGCTGTATGAGGACTTGCCCCCTTCATGTGTTCTTCCAGCTTCATGGGTGTGTAACATTCACTTTATTACTCTCTGGTGGTCCATTGGGTTCGATACTTCCATAAATGGCTGATATTACTGAATTAGACTAATTTCATACGAGCGAGTTTTCTGTCCAGATGCAATTCATGTAGTGAACATATAGCATCCAAACTGACTTCTGACCCATTCATTTCAATGGGTTTGTTCACTTATCATCTCTGCGTTCAGGACAACTTGCAGCACGTTCTGTATTGTGAGTTTTTCACTCAGCTCTGGCTCCATAAAAGTGAATGATGCTTGTGTGATACAGATATCCGGATGCAATGTGTCTGTGACTTGCACAAAGGAAAGTCAGATTCTAAGGCTACTTTCACACTTGCGTTTTATAATTCCGGTATTGAGTTCTGTCATAGGGGCTCAATACCGGATTAAAAGGCTTCAGTTTTGTCCCCATTCATTGTCAATGGGGACAAAACTGAACTGAAGACAGCGGAATGCTCCTGAAAGCATTCCGTTCCGTCTTCAGACCAGAGAACAAACCGCAGCATGCTGCGGTTTGCTCTCCGGTCCAGGCATCCACACCAAGACATATCCGTCATGACCCCCAATGAAAGTCAATGGGGATGGATCTGTTTGGTGTGACACAATGGTGAACGGATCCGTCCTCCATTGACTTTCAATGGAGTTCATGAAGGATCCGTCACGTGCACACATACATACATACATACACACATAAAGACATACACATAAACATGCACAGACATATACACATACAAATTCACATACATACTTACATGCTCCCGGCAGGTCTCCTCAGCACAGGAGGAGCAGGACGATTCCACCCGGCGCCCAGCAGAGTGCGCTGTGGGGAATCGTCCTATATGCGCACCATCCTGCTCCTCCTGCCCTGTGGAGACCTGCCGGGAGCCCATACAGTACAGACCAAAAGTTTGGACACACCTTCTCATTCAAAGAGTTTTCTGTATTTTCATGACTATGAAAATTGTAGATTCACACTGAAGGCATCAAAACTATGAATTAACACATGTGGAATTATATACTTAACAAAAAAGTGTGAAACAACTGAAAATATGTCTTATATTCTAGGTTCTTCAAAGTAGCCACCTTTTACTTTGATTACTGCTTAGCACACTCTTGGCATTCTCTTGATGAGCTTCAAGAGATAGTCACCTGAAATGGTTTTCACTTCATAGGTGTGCCCTGTCAGGTTTAATGAGTGGGATTTCTTGCCTTATAAATGGGGTTGGGACCATGAGTTGTGTTGGGCAGAAGTCAGGTGGATACACAGCTGATAGTCCTACTGAATAGACTGTTAGAATTTGTATTATGGCAAGAAAAAAGCAGCTAAGTAAAGAAAAACGAGTGGCCATCATTACTTTAAGAAATGAAGGTCAGTCAGTCCGAAAAACTGGGAAAACTTTGAAAGTGTCCCCAAGTGCAGTCGCAAAAACCATCAAGCGCTACAAAGAAACTGGCTCACATGAGGACCGCCCCAGGAAAGAAAGACCAAGAGTCACCTCTGCTGCGGAGGATAAGTTCATCCGAGTCACCAGCCTCAGAAATTGCAGGTTAACAGCAGCTCAGATTAGAGACCAGGTCAATGCCACACAGAGTTCTAGCAGCAGACACATCTCTACAACAACTGTTAAGAGGAGACTGTGTGCAGCAGGCCTTCATGGTAAAATAGCTGCTAGGAAACCACTGCTAAGGATAGGCAACAAGCAGAAGAGACTTGTTTGGGCTAAAGAACACAAGGAATGGACATTAGACCAGTGGAAATCTGTGCTTTGGTCTGCTGAGTCCAAATTTGAGATCTTTAGTTCCAACCACCGTGTCTTTGTGCGACGCAGAAAAGGTGAACGGATGGACTCTACATGCCTGGTTCCCACCATGAAGCATGGAGGAGGAGGTGTGATGGTGTGGGGTGCTTTGCTGGTGACACTGTTGGGGATTTATTCAAAATTGAAGGCATACTGAACCAGCATGGCTACCACAGCATCTTGCAGCGGCATGCTATTCCATCCGGTTTGCTTTTAGTTGGACCATCATTTATTTATCAACAGGACAATGACCCCAGACACACCTCCAGGCTGTGTAAGGGCTATTTGACCAAGAAGGAGAGTGATGGGGTGCTATGCCAGATGACCTGGCCTCCATAGTCACCAGACCTAAACCCAATCGAGATGGTTTGGGGTGAGCTGGACCGCAGAGTGAAGGCAAAAGGGCCAACAAGTGCTAAGCATCTCTGGGAACTCCTTCAAGACTGTTGGAATACCATTTCAGGTGACTACCTCTTGAAGCTCATCAAGAGAATGCCAAGAGTGTACAAAGCAGTAATCAAAGCAAAAAGTGGCTACTTTGAAGAACCTAGAATATAAGACATATTTTCAGTTGTTTCACACCTTTTTGTTAAAGGGGTTCTCCAGAAATTAAGAAAATGAAAATACTTAAATATTACTTTATTATAAATATATTACTAAATACCTATATTAGTTATAATGGCTTGCTTTGTCTAGGGAGCAATCATCAGGTGAAACAAAATGGCCGCCGTCCTATTAGCACACACAGAACCTGTCCTAATCACACAACAGGACAAGTTACTTCAGAGCAGTGAGCCAAAGAGCTGCCTCATCTTCTTCTATGATCATACAGTTTAATATGATCTTCAGCTGAATCTCTGTAGGAATGGAGTTTATGAGGAGACATGAAGTACAGAGAGGAGGGCAAGGGAGATGTGGCTGATGAGCAGCAGCACATGTATCCATTAGCACAGTCTGTTCTGTCCATCCTCTCTGTACTTCATGTCTCCTCATGGACTACATTCCTACAGAGATTCAGATGAAGATCGTATGATCTGTATTCAGGATCATAATCCCTGACAGTCAGAGCAGAGATGAGGATGAGGCAGCTCTTTACCTCAGTGCTATGAAGTAACTTGTCCTCCTGTATGATTAGGAAAGGTTTTGTGTGTATTAATAGGATGGAGACAATTTTATTTCTCCTAATGATTGCTCCCTAGACAAAATGAGCCATTATAACTAATGAAAGGTATTTGGGAATATATTTACAATAAAGTAATTTTTAAGTATTTTCATTTTCTAAATTCCCGGAGAACCCCTTTAAGTATATAATTCCACATGTGTTAATTCATAGTTTTGATGCCTTCAGTGTGAATCTACTGTCTGTACTGTAAGTATGTATGTGTGTGTGTGTGTGTGTGTCTGTGTGTATGTACTGTGTGACGTGTGGGGCCAGAGCGTGGTTCCGGTCCCACACATGTCCCTGCGACAGCAAGGATCCGTCAGCACCCTTCACCTTCCAGATCCGTGCTGCCGCTAATGTGAAAGAGGCCTAACTCTAGCCCTAACATGGGATTCATTGGAACTGCATGAGGGACTTCTCTGCTGACGTCTGGTGGTCTTCTCCTTCTACAGTTGTGGGTCAGCAATCCTCTGGGCACACGGGACCACTCACACTAAGCTATTTTAAGCAAGGATTATGTGAATATGTGTTAAAGCTATACCTATCTACTTTCAGGTTAGTTGTCAGGCTTATCAGCCATTCAAACACAAAGCCCCAAGGAATCTTTACTCCCGCCTCATAGCACTGAATTTGAGGGAGGGCTGATGTCATCCAATGGCACATGAATCTCCTTCCCAGTGTCATCATATGGTTCAGTCATGATCATCTCTGGGATGGAATTCACTGCCTTTGTCAACATTTTCCTAGCACAATGGATTACACAACAAACAGAGCAAGCATTATTAAGATTACCAAGATGACAACTCTTAACTGGGCAAGAGATTTTCTCCAGTCTTTTAGCCAGTCAAACCAGGCATCTCATGGATCACTAATGCCTGAGTTCCTTTTCAACTCATCAGATAAAGATGTGAGTCCTTTCAGGGCATTCATAACTTGGCCATCTGGTCCCAGGTTATCTGGAATAAGAGTACAACAGGTATGTCCTATCATCTTACATACTCCTCCTTTCTCTGCCGGGAGCATGTCCCATGGCATTCTGTTCTGGAATGCCATGATACTCGTGGGACCCAACTGTTCCACAATCCCTTTCAGGGTGTCTCTGGAGTAGTTCACAAATCTCTGCTGATTATAATAGATGTAATTAATCCAATCCACATTTTTGTTGATAGTGATAGTGGGAATAAGTGACTCAAATCCCTCTGCCACCTGATCCCTTGCTTTGAACTCATTGGGGACCCCCCTTGGGACTCCCATCGCATCTATGTATACATGTGTGTCCAAACTCCCAGCTGGCTTTGACTCCTTTTTCACCTGGTGAGGGTCACCTGATCTTCCAAGGACTGTTTGTGGGGGTTCCGGAGATGGTCAAGAGTCAGTTCCCAGTCTGGGGGGTCAAAGATGCGGAAGGGCATGAGTATAAGAGCCAAGGCACACTGGCCATGTCACACACCTTCCATCCTTGCTCTCAACTTCATGTCAGCACGCAACCACACCATGTCCCCCTGAGCTTGAGACTTATTCATAAGATAGTTCTGATAATCAGCCCTAGTGGTATTTATGACCTCTCCACTGTATCCTTCAGGGAACTTTCTCATATCCTTTCCCCCCTTTGCTTCTACCTGAAAACACATGTAGTTCCCCTTATAGATGGTGATGTTGAGGTAGATTTCAGTCTTTAACTTCTTGATTTTTGCGAGCATAAAAACTATTAATGCTAAGAATCTTTGGGCAATACTATCCATGGGTCACTGGGCTTGAAGTATCGGACTAAAACAAATTTATTCTTCCTTTTACACAACTTTTTCATGGCCCAGAAACCTATTTTACTATCTCATTTAGAATCCATATTCTTTGAGGATCAGGGTCAGGATCAGCAGTCACACAAGGGGGAACAAGAAACACCATCCTTTTAAGTCTCCAGACTCAAGTGGGTAGGTTCCTGGTACCTTATCAGGATCCGGAAGTGAAGCAAAAACTCTAGAATGTGTTTTAGTCAAATGCTTGTGCAAACTGATCACATAATCTGCCAGACAACCATGTTGCATCTGGAGCTGCTGTGGGAAATACAATCCTGTCCTAGGGGCTGACCCAAAAAGGACCTCAAAGGGACTAAGGCCTGTCTTATGGTTAAGGGTATACCTTACTACTTCTGTGGCATTTTATCCCACGGTTCCATTCTTCAGCACCATCATATGAAAGATAGAAATAACAGAACCTGTCTGGCCTTAAAGCTACAGTTTACCACAGTTGAGACCATTTCCATCACAATCCCATCCTTTGTGATTCTAGCATGGGCAGGACACCCAGGACCAAGTACTTCACTTGACCTTGTATCAAATGCAGGACCTAACCGAACATCTTCATCTGGTTCCCCTTGACCTGGAGTCCTGAACATCTGCACCATCACAACAACCTGTTAGGAATCGAGATGAAGTTGCCTCCAAGTGCTGACTTAATCCTAGTAAAGGAAGAAACATAGAGGTTAAGTCATTTCATCTAATTAAACAATAATAACTAATTATAGGTATATCCGTTTACTAAGTTGAGTACTCTTTTTGGTGCTATATAGATCTATGTACAGTCATGGCCAAAAGTTTTGAGAATGACAAATATTATATTTTCACATGATCTGCTGCCCTCTGGTTTTTATGTGTGTTTGTCAGATGTTTTTATCACATACAGAAATATAATTGCAATCATATTATGAGTAACAAAAGCTTATATTGACAGTTAGAATGAGTTAATGCAGCAAGTCAATATTTGCAGTGTTGACCCTTCTTCTTCAGGACCTCTGCAATTCTCCCTGGCATGCTCTCAATCAACTTCTGGACCAAATCCTGACTGATAGCAGTCCATTCTTGCACAATCAATGCTTGCATTTTGTCAGAATTTGTAGGTTTTTGTTTGTCCACCCGTCTCTTGATGATTGACCACAAGTTCTCAATGGGATTAAGATCTGGGGAGTTTCCAGGCCATGGACCCAAAATCTCTATGTTTTGTTCCCTGAGCCATTTAGTTATCACCTTTGCTTTATGGCAAGGTGCTCCATCATGCTGGAAAAGGCATTGTTGATCTCCAAACTGCTCTTGGACGGTTGGGAGAAGTTGCTCTCGGAGGACATTCTGGTACCATTCTTTATTCATGGCTATGTTTTTAGGCAAGTCTGTGAGAGAGCCGATTCCCTTGGCTGAGAAGCAACCCCACACATGAATGGTTTCAGGATGCTTTACAGTTGGCATGAGACAAGACTGGTGGTAGCACTCACCTCGTCTTCTCCAAATAAGCTGTCCCAAACAATCGAAAAGGGGATTCATCAGAGAAAATGACTTTACCCCAGTCCTCAGCAGTCCACTCCCTGTACCTTTTGCAGAATATCAGTCTGTCCCTTTTGTTTTTTCTGGAGAAAAGTGGCTTCTTTGCTGCCCTCCTTGAGACCAGGCCTTGCTCCAAGAGTCTCCGCCTCACAGTGCGTGCAGATGCACTCACACCTGCCTGCTGCCATTCCTGAGCAAGCTCTGCACTGCTGGTAGCCCGATCCCACAGCTGAAACACTTTTAAGAGACGGTCCTGGCGCTTGCTGGTCTTTTTTGGGCGCCCTGGAGCCTTTTTGGCAACAATGGAACCTCTCTCCTTGAAGTTCTTGATGATGCGATAGATTGTTGACTGAGGTGCAATCTTTCTAGCTGCGATACTCTTCCCTGTTAGGCCATTTTTGTGCAGTGCAATGATGACTGCACGTGTTTCTTTAGAGATAACCATGGTTAACAGAAGAGAAACAATGATGCCAAGCACCAGCCTCCTTTTAAAGTGTCCAGTGGTGTTATTCTTACTTAATCATGACAGATTGATCTCCAGCCCTGTCCTCATCAACACCCACACCTGTGTTAATGGCGCAATCACTGAAACGATGTTAGCTGGTCCTTTTAAGGCAGGGCTGCAATGATGTTGAAATGTGTTTTGGGGGATAAAGTTCATTTTCTAGGCAAATATTGACTTTGCAAGTAATTGCTGTTAAGCTGATCACTCTTTATAACATTCTGGAGTATATGCAAATTGCCATTAAAAAAACTGAAGCAGTAGACTTTGTAAAAATTAATATTTGTATCATTCTCAAAACTTTTGGCCATGACTGTACAGTGCCTTGCGAAAGTATGAGGCCCCCTGGAACTTTTCAACCTTTTGCCACATTTCAGGCTTCAAACAAAAAGATATAACATTTTAAATTTTTGGTGAAGAATCAACAACAAGTGGGTCACAATTGTGAAGTGGAACGAAATTTATTGGATCATTTAAACTTTTTTTATAATAATAAAACTGAAAAGTGGGGCGTGCAAAATTATTTGGCCCCCTTGCATTAATACTTTGTTGCGCCACATTTTGCTGCAATTATAGCTGCAAGTCGCTTGGGGTATGTCTCTATCAGTTTTGCACATCTAGAGACTGAAATTCTTGCCCATTCTTCCTTGCAAAACAGCTCAAGCTCTTTGAGGGTGGATGGAGAGCGTTTGTGAACAGCTGTTTTCAGCTCTTTCCACATATTCTCAATTGGATTCAGGTCTGGACTTTGACTTGTCCATTCTAAGACCTGGATACGTTTATTTTTGAACCATTCCATTGTAGATTTTGCTTTATGTTTGGGATCATTGTCTTGTTGGAAGATAAATCTCCGTCCTAGTCTCAGGTCTTTTGCAGACTCCAACAGGTTTTCATCCAGAATGGTCCTGTATTTGGCTCCATCCATCTTCCCATCAATTTTAACCATCTTCCCTGTCCCTGCTGATGAAAAGCAGGCCCAAACCATGCTGCCACCACCATGTTTGACAGTGGGGATGGTGTGTTCAGGGTGATGAGCTGTGTTGCTTTTATGCCAAACATATAGTTTTGCATTGTTTCCAAAAAGTTGGATTTTGGTTTCATCTGACCAGAGCACCTTGTTCCACATGTTTGGTGTGTCTCCCAGGTGGCTTGTGGCAAACTGTAAACAAGACTTTTTATGGATATCTTTGAGAAATGGCTTTCTTCTTGCCACTCTTCCATAAAGGC